>CANTUQ010000021.1:10942500-11307500 GCA_947683425.1 Excoecaria cochinchinensis
ATCCCGATCTGACACTATGGACAAAGGCACACCATGCAACCGAACTATCTCATCCACATAGATACTAGCTAATTTGTCCAAGGAGTAGTCCACTCTAACTGGCAAGAAGTGAGCTGACTTCGTAAGCCGATCCACAATAACCCAAACCGAATCATGCTTCCTCTGAGTCAAAGGCAAGCCAGAAACAAAGTCCATGGTGATATCACTCCATTTCCACTCAGGAATGGATAAAGGCATAAGCAAACCTGAAGGAACCTGATGCTCTGCCTTCACCTGCTGACAAGTCAAGCACTTGGAAACAAAATCCACAATATCACGCTTCATACCAGACCACCAATAGAATTGCTTCATATCTCTGTACATCTTCTCACTGCCCGGATGCATAATAAAGACTGAACTATGCGCCTCACTCAAGAGCTGTCTCCTCAAATCCTCAGACTCTGGCACACAAAGACGATCTCTGAACATAAGTACCTCATCCTAAACTGAGAACTCTGATGGCTTACCCGATCTAACCTCATGCACAATCCGCTGAAGTCTCACATCATCTCTCTGAGCATCCACAATCAACTGTCTCAAAGTAGGCCTCACACGCAACTGGGCAAGCAAAGCCCCATCCGAACCAAATCGCCATCTGAAACGCCTCAAGAACAAGGCTGAAACTGACTTACGACTCAAAGCATCTGCAACTACATTGGCCTTACCAGGATGGTAATCCACAATGCAGTCGTAGTCCTTAAATAACTCAAGCCATTTGCGCTGTCTCATGTTTAACTCTTTCTGTGAAAGGAAGTACTTCAAACTCTTGTGGTCCGAGAAGATCCTACACTTTTCCCCATACAGGTAATGACGCCAAATCTTCAAAGCAAAGATTACAGCTGCTAACTCAAGATCATGCGTCGGATAGTTCTTCTCATGTGGCTTCAACTGGCGAGAAGCATAAGCCACTACTTTACCTTCCTGCATCAGCACACATCCAAGACCAATACCAGAAGCATCACTGTAAATAACAAACTCCTTACCCGAGATGGGTTGAGTAAGGATAGGAGCCTCAACAAGCAACTGCTTTAACCGATCAAAACAAGACTGACACCTGTCTGACCACTCAAATCTAACTCCTTTCCTCAACAATCTAGTCATAGGAGCAGCAATCACAGAAATTCCCTTAACGAACCGACGGTAGTAACCTGCTAAGCCGAGGAAACTCCTCACTTCCTGAACATTTCGAGGCGCTTTCCAATCAACTATCGCCTCAATCTTAGCTGGATCAACCTGAATACCGCTAGCTGAAATAATGTGACCCAAGAATGATACTTCTCGAAGCCAGAAATCACACTTGCTAAGCTTAGCAAACAAATGATGCTCTCTCAACATCTGCAAAACCAATCTGAGATGCTCCTCATGCTCACTCTCATTCTTGGAATACACCAAGATGTCATCAATAAACACTACTACAAATCGATCTAAGTATGGCCTAAACACACGGTTCATCAGATCCATAAAAGCCGCTGGAGCATTTGTCAAACCAAACGGCATCACAAGAAACTCATAGTGGCCATACCTAGTCCGAAATGCAGTCTTCACCACATCTGCATCCTGAACCCGAAGCTGGTAGTACCCTGATCGAAGATCTATCTTGGAAAAGACACCCGCACCTCGAAGCTGATCAAATAAATCCTCAATCCTAGGCAAAGGATACTTGTTCTTCACTGTAACTTTATTAATCTGGCGGTAATCGATGCACATCCGCAGGGATCCATCTTTCTTCTTGACAAACAGCACTGGAGCTCCCCAAGGAGATATGCTCGGTCTAATAAACCCCTTATCCAATAACTCTTGTAGCTGAGATTTAAGTTCCCTCAACTCTACAGGAGCCATCCGATAAGGTGCTCTCGAAATAGGTGCAGTACCCGGCATGATCTCAATGGACAACTCAACCTCTCTCTCAGGAGGCAAACCAGGCAACTCGCTCAGAAACACATCCCCAAACTCTCGCACTACAGGAATATCCTCAATCTGTACCTGATCCCTCCTGGAATCTAACACAACTGCTAGAAAAGCCTCACAACCTTTCCTGATGAATCTCTTAGCTTGCAACATAGAAATAACATTATTCACTGAACTAGCACCCAAACCTTTCAGAAACACAAGAGACTGACTTCTATCCCGAAGTACCACTGTCTTCCTATGGCAATCCACTACAGCCCGATACTTACCCAACCAGTCCATACCCAGAATCAAGTCAAACTCTCTGAAGGGTAACTCCATCAGATCCGCTGGAAGCACAACTCCCTCAACAATCAGAGGACAACTCCTAAAAACTCTACTCACACTGACACTATGCCCTAATGGACTGGTCACACAAATCTCATAATCTAACTGATCAACTGAATGCAATTTATCAATAACTCTATCTGTGCACAAATATGAGTGTGTGGAACCAGGATCAATTAGAGCATACAACTCAGTGTCATGGAGTAGGAACTTACCAGCAATAACATCAGGCGCGTCCTGCTCATCTCTGGCTCTCATAGCATAAGCTCTAATGGCACCCTGAGGAGGATGCTCAACAGTCTCAGAAGCAGCACCATCTCTATGCCGACCACCTCTACCTCGACCTCGGCCTCTGCCACGGGTAGCCTGAGAAGCATTCGAACCGACCCTACTGCCCTCTCTCTGGGAACCTGAATCCTCCTGTACTTTCGGACAACCGGCCAACCGATGCTCAGAACTCCCACACCTGAAGCATGCACCAGTGAGCTACCTACACTCACCACGATGCGACTTACTACAATGAGGACAAACTGGTGTAGTCTCAGCTCTACCACCCCTACCAGAACCTGACTGAGCTGTAGGACCCTGTCGTCTACCTCTCGAAGTTGGACCAGATGCTGACTCATCCTGTGGGTCCCTCGATCTCTTACTCGAAGAAGATCCTCCACGAGAAGAACTCCTCCTCTGAGCTCTCTCTCTCATCACTGTCTCAGACAACTCTGCTCTCACTGCAGCCTCCACAATCTGATAATAGTGAACCCCAGGTATACACATCAAGGAAATCAAAGCAATCTTCAATGACTCATTTAACCCTGCCTCGAAATGCTTGCATCTAAAGTCATCAGTCATAACTCCTCGAGGGGCATAGCGAGATAACCTGTTGAACTCTTTCTCATAATCAGCTACTGACAATGCTCTCTGTCTCAAACCCAAAAACTGCGCCCATCTCGAATCTCTATAGGTCTGAGTAATGTACTTCTTTATGAACTCACCCTCAAAGAACTCCCAGGTAATCGGATCCGGTAGCTGAGGATGCCTGCAAACCAACTCCCACCACTCAAAAGCAGACCCCTGAAGAAGAGCTAAAGCACACTCTGTCTGCTGGTCGGGAGGACACCGAATCTCTCTCAAAGCACGCTTCACTTTATCTAACCATCTCTCTGCAGTCTCAGACTCATTCAACCCAGTACCATAGAAATCCTCAACTCCTGCTCTCCTCAGATTCTCCATAGGTGCTCTAGGAGCAGTCACTCTCTCCAAAACCCTAGCCATGTCCTGATGCAGTCTAAACATAGCCTCTAAGGGCATGGCTGCGGCCTCGGGCTGAACCCTAGCATGCTGAGCCGACACATTAACAGAAACAGACTGATCAACAGCGGGAGGATTCACACTCTCGGCGGACTCCTCACGCGCACCATGAGCAGAATTAGAAGCCATCTAAACAAACAAGAAACAACCGTATCAGCCAACACAGATCTAGAAACATACACATCTTAGAAACTCAGAACAATCATAACAACACCCAGAAACGCCTAAACCTATGCTCTGATACCACTAACTGTAACACCCCCTTCCCATACGTAGGCGATCCCATCCGTTAAGGAGTGAGACACCGTATGAGTAAAGGTGTCACCAAACAATCACATAGTGTATCATACATTCATACATATCATATATATAGAAATACAGAGTAATTAAAAACTTTACATGCAGAAAGCAAAAGCTGATCATGCATTACTATAATTAAACTATTACAATAATGATCTGATCAGCAAGCTGATGCCAAAATAATATTACATACCCAAAATATAGTTACAAAAGCGGAAGCTGATACAGAGAGTTCTATACAAAAAGAATCAATAACTGATACAAAAATAGCCCTACACTAAAAACTCTTCTGTGTTGGCTTGATGACGGCGACTCTCTCAAAGCAAAACTCCTTCCGCACCTGCACGGGTAAACACACCGTGCTAAGCGATAAAACGCTTAGTGGGGAAACACACACATAACTTATGGACGGCCACTAACAGTGGTCGTCAAGGCATAACACATTCACAATGGCAGAATGCAAGGATTGTTGCAACCATCATATAAACATGCCCGTATTTAAATACCATACTTTCAGAATCTCATCATTAAATGCATTACAGAATAAATCAACATGTATTTCATCATTAAACTCATTCAAATATTCCATTCAAAGCCATAACAGATCAGAGCATTTCCATTAACATTTAAAGAATACCTGCTGACTCTAGACAGTGGATAACGAGTGTACTGAGGGTACCTTACGGGTACGAATCGAATACTGAGGGTATCTCACAGGTACAAGTCAAATATTATATCATTTATCAGAACATGTTATTTATATACTGAGGGAATCTTAAACAAGATTCTATACTGAAGGGTTCGCGAGGAACCAAACGGGGACCTGATCGGGGTCCAAACTGAACTGAGGGCTATAGCTAAAGACTCTATTAGGCATGCCTAACTATCCACTTACTTGACTCTAGCAGGTTATTCGTCAAACCGATCACATTTAAGGATATAGAGTATAACTCATCAGAAAATCATGCTATCACGCATATCGAAACATCAAACAGTAAGACATGCATCATACAACAGTAAAGTCAATTTCAGAAGAAATACCAAATGCATTTCTGAGTTAAAAACCAGGAAATTTCAGAAAAACGAGCTGAACGGAGAAACGGGCGAGATCGGCTAGTCACTGGGCGTGACTGGCCTTCTCAACAGGCAGGTCACGGCGTGACCTAGGGTCACGTCTCGTGACCTGCTTGTTTCTCGCCAAACGCGTTGCGTGATCCTCGTGGATCACGAAATGCTTATGCAGATCACGGCATGACCGAGGGTCACGCGACGTGACGCTGCTTCTCCCTCGCAGATCACGTTGCGTGATCTGCCACTGCCTCGCAGGTCACACGACGTGACCGAAGATCACGTCGCGTGACTTGCTTGCTCTTCAGCTGGTCACGCGACTGGCTTCTCAGCAGGCAGGTCACGTCGTGACCGAGGGTCACGCGACGTGACTTGCCTTCCTGCGTAGCGAGTCACGCAACGAAGAACAGTACCTAAATTTTCAGGATTTCCAAAATTTCAAGAATCGAGAATTCAACCTCAATTTGATTAAAAACCATTCAAACCTGATCTTACCTTCCAGAACTCATCTCAAACATCATAGACAGAAATTATACAACTCAATTCATCAACTAATTCACCCAATCAATTCAAGAACATATGCATTTAACTCACAAGAACATAAACCCTAGAAATTTACAGTAGAATCAAAATCACACAATTTCACAGTTGAACATTCCCAAACCTGAATTCTAACTTATATCACTTAGCTCCACTTGGTCCAGCAACCTCTTTCCCCTTTGGATCACGTGGAGCCTCAGCTAGAACACAAACACAGTAAATTCAACCCTAGGTTAAACCTAAACTCAAGGAAGAAGATGAAGATGCAATTTACAGTAAAACAAAGACTAACAAAGACTAGATCTTGCACTTACCAAGCTAAGAAATGCAAGGAGAGGATTAACTTCACCAATAAGACCTTGAATCAAAATACACAGTACTTGGGAATAAAGAAAGTGAAGAAGAAGAGAGAGTGAGTGAGAAAAACGTGAATCTGTAAGTTTAGGTTCCTTTTCCCTCATTCCCTTTTCTTTTTCTTTTCTCTATTCTAAATATGTATCAGACTCCTATTGGTGACACTAATCACTCACACAAAAATAACCTACACTACACACACCTAAAACCCTCTTCACTTATGCATACCCTACCATGGTATGAACACATGCACACAAGTATATCTCATTAAATTAAACACACTAATGCCATGTATGCACCCACATAAAAATAAACCCCAAAATCATACATTTTACTGAAATACCCTTATGAAATACTGTACACATGCGAATGCTTACACATACAGACAG
Source organism: Excoecaria cochinchinensis (assembly GCA_947683425.1). NCBI lineage: Eukaryota > Viridiplantae > Streptophyta > Magnoliopsida > Malpighiales > Euphorbiaceae > Excoecaria > Excoecaria cochinchinensis. The sequence goes on from CANTUQ010000021.1 coordinate 10,948,734, forward strand.
ACAGACGAATAGACAGACAGGCTCATTCTACTAGGGGGCAAACGGGGTGTGACAGTTTTGACTTGAGTTTAAGCATGTAAATGATGGGTATTGATGTTAGTAATGCATGATTAGTGTTCTAGATGAGTGTATGTGAGATTTGATGGTGAAATTGTATGAGTCGGGTAAATACTGTTCTTGGTGTTCATAATCTGCAAATTTTTAAGTTTATCTTGAATTACTTGTTCAATCTTGTGATAATTCAGTGTATTCTGATCATGAGCATGTGGTAAATTACAATTGAGTGATAAAGTAAGAGTTTGTGCATGATTGTGTGGTTTTTGAAGGTTGAATGTGTAGTAGAGCTGGAAAGTGCAGATTTTGGGCAAATATGGGCTCTGTCGCGATTGCAACAGAGTGCGGATTGGTCCCGTGTTGCCCAAGAACACTCTGTCGCGATCTCGACAAAGAGCTTGATGGCCGAATCCTCAATGCGAGCATGCTGCAGAGCGTGCGCGTGAGGAGGAAGTAACTGGTCTATATCGCGATCGCAATGTTGTCGCAAGCGCGACAAAGCTCGATTTTGTGTGAGTCTGCCGAGCGTGCTTCGTCGCGAGCGCGCCTCCTATCGCGAGTCGCGATGAGGTACCCCGTGCTCTATCACAAGCGCGACGCTTATCGCGATCGCGACAGAGGCCCATCCTGCCTCCCCTGTGTGACGCGCGCCGAACCCTAGGCTGCCCCGAAAGCCCGCTTTTAGGGCAATCAGGTGGAGGTTTATTAAAACTTGTAAGGTATTTACAAGTTCGTCTATATTGGGCAACAAGGAGGTGTCTTGGAGTCGCCACCCAATAGAACATTGGGAAGGGTCGTCTAGCCTCAATGAGCCTAAGACGACGTGTACATATCCATTTTCGGTAAACCAGAGGAATCTTGGAGTCACCACCCAATAGAACATTGGAAGGGTCGTCTAACCTCGTGGAACCTAGGATTACACAGCGTGTAATATCCATTTTGGGTAAACCAGAGGAATCTTAGATTCACCACCCAATAGAACATTGGGGAGGGTCATCTAACCTCATGGAGCCTAGGATTATATTGATTAGGCCTTTTGGTGGGAAACAAGAGATATTTTGGAGATTCCACCCCAATGGAACACTGAGATGGACCTCTAACGTCATTGAGCCCAAGACCAGAGTGGGTTCGAGACTTGTCATATATTCATACCTTGATTAATATCATAATTAAGTTTTAATTTCATTGTTTCATCAAATTTCCATACGATACAATTAATTAAAACGCAACCCATTCACATAGCTAAGGCGGTAAATTGACATAAAGTAAAATACGCAAATTACAATAAAACTAGAGGCGGAATACAACCCCGATTATAAAACAACATGTAAATCATACAAAAATCGGGATATTGATTGAAATGAGGACATTGGTCCTGCCATGCACATTTATCACAAATCGATTTCTGAGAAGTGTTGATTTTATTGGCTAAAAAAAAAGGACTTTGGTCCCCTGACTTTCAAAAAATCCCAAATTAATTACTATAAAATATTTGGCCATTTTACTTTAATGGGATTAAACAATTTTTATGATAAAGTAACAATAAAATAAAACAAACAAAATAAGGGTAAAGAAAGAACTCGGATGGAAATCCTCAGATCGGCACAACCACCATCATTAATAACTCCAATTTATCCGAAATAGTCAGATAATAACTCACCAAAAAAACGAACATGTCAGCGTCAAAATTAAAATAAAATAAAATAATCAAAGATCAAAACGAATAATATAAGCTAGTTAAATTACACAAATATTAATCTAGAATGTTTACCCTCGGATCTTACCTTCTGGGTGGATATCGAATGATTTCGGTCCCGCACGCTTCACAAGGATCGAATGAAAATGGATCAAGAAAAGAAAATTTTTGTTTTTCTTTCTTGAAAATTTGACAGCAATTCAAATGTTGGAATCAGCCTGGTAGATGGAAACAAATGAATTTGGTTACCTCAAATTAGCTTAATTCACAAATGAAAATTGAGAAAAGAAAAGATGAGTTGAAAGAACTTTTCGTAGAATAAAAATCAACTGAAAATAGAGATTCTTGAGAAACAAAACTCTGCAATTTGGATTTTGGTAAATTGCTTCATAAAAAGATTTTTCTTTTAAAATTTTCTAACCACTCTTAAAATTTGCTAAATTTTCTCCCCAAAAATTTGTTAATTTTTGTAACCCCTTATAATGAAATTTAATCCACTATTTATAGAGTTTTTAGAAGATAATTAGGATAAACATCCATTTAAAGTTTAAATTTTAAAAGGATTTCAAAATTCAATTTTAACCAAAAATCTGCCCCAAAATCTCATCAAAATTTGAAAGATATCAAGTTTATCGGATAAAATTTTATCAAATCCAATGTTATCTGATCAAATGCACTACCGACGGCCGTCCCTATAACTACCGACGGGCGTCGGTAGTAAGGGTACGCGTGGTAATCCGGACAAACAGACGGACATGGGCTCGAGGCTAGGAACGGACGTCTCTATGCGGACAAGTGTCCGTCTCTCGTGTTACAGACGGCCTGTCTTTCCATGGCATGAGGTGAAGTGTTGTCTAACTGCATCCTCTGTTGTGATCTGTTCTATCACTGTCTCCCGCTAACCTCATCTCGGTCTGCACGGCGGCTGGTCTGTCCTGCTAGCCTCATCTCGGCCTGCGCGGTGTGAGGTGAAGTGTTGTCTAACTGCATCCTTTGTTGTGATCTATTCTATTGCTGTCCCCCGCTAACCTCATCTCAGTCTGCACGGCGGTTGGTCTGTCCCGCTAGCCTCATCTCGGCCTGCGTAGTGTGATTCTGATTTGCTGATCCCCTTTATAAGATGCAGTGTTCTCTAATTACAATGCAATGTTCTCTAACTGCAATCCCGGTTGTGAGATGCAGTGTTCTCTAACTGCAATCCCGGTTCGTGATCTGTTTTATCGCTGGTGATTGAACGTTCTGTCTTAGTAGCCGCCTCTGGGCTCACACAGCATAATCTTGGTAACCTCATGTCGGTCTGCAAGGTATGATTCTAATTTGCTGATCCCCATCCGATCTGCAATATAGAGTTGGTTGAATATAATATGGAAGGGCGTAGTGTTTGATCTGTTTATCCTTCCTTTTGGTTGCTGGTCATTTTTGGATTGGTGTAAAACCATGTTCCTGTATCGTAAAAGATTCTTGTTAATTTTTGCACAAATTAACTTGACCGGTAGATTTATGAACATTTTCATGTTGCTATTTATTATTTAACATCCTTTTTATTATATGATTAATTGTCTCTTTTAAGAGAAAGTCAAGTAATAAAACGATAAACATAACGAAATAACATTTAAATTTAACCACGGTTAACCATATATGTTTTTCACTAAAAGGATAATTTTTGTACAATACACAATGTGATTACAAAAATGAGAATATACACAGAGTCAACAGAACTCCCTGAACAGTCTATAATGGCGGAAAATCTGAGGGCTCTTCCTCCGGATCATCATCGTCATTTGACAGATGAAACGACTGGCCTCGTGATGAAGAAGTAGAGGGTCCCGTGCCTGAAGCAGATGGCTGACTGGGAGGGGCTGATGGTCCGAGCTGCTGAGCGGCTGTGGCTCTGGCCTGCTATTGTTATCTGGGAGGTACGGCCACCGGTACAGATAACGGCTGCACTCTCGCTGGGTCCTGCTACTGGAACTGGACCTGAGCATACCCATCGAAGAAACGCTGTGCGCATACCATCATGAACTGCAGTGTATCAATAACGACTCACCCTAACTCTCTGAAAGCCTCGCCCAGCCGAAGGGTTTGATCCATGGAGGTGGTCCCCATACGCCCCAACCTATCCTCTGTCTGCTCTCTAAACTCCCGAATGGACTGGGCGATGGGGGGTATGGCACCGTCCAGAACCTGGATCCTAAACCTGAGGGCCTCAACCGACTCGTCCACCATCTGTGAAGCTGCGTCCGTCCTCCGAATTGTCTCATCCTGGGAGGCCCTCATGTCCTGCCTCAACTTGCCCGCAAGTCTCTCCTGCTCCTGCCTCAAACAATCAATGAGCCTCCCTTGCTCCTGTATGATACCCTGCTACTGATTCATCCTCTCTATCATGACCCTATCTCGCTCCCCGAACTGCCCTAGAAGGGTCCTGTCTTTCTCCTCCTGTCTGCACTCGAAGGATGCAAACATAGAAGTCAAAATCACAGTGAAATCTGGCTGTGCTGGGTAAGTCGATGGTGCTGATGGAAGGGGGGCTGACTTTGGTGCCCGCTCTGGAGGTGGAGCAGTGGAAGTGGATGCCCTTGGGTCTCCTGCTCGAGCATATGGGGAGAATCTGTCAGGTGTCCGAGGAACTGTCCGCTGCACCCTCGATGGCGGAGGAGGGATAGGACTCTGTACCATTTGAACTGGGGGAGTATCAAATAAGTCATCCATAGTGAACTCAATCCCTATGTCAGAAGGTGTATGAGGCTGCTCCCCCTCGGGCTGCTGCTGCGGAGGCTGACCCTCCTGATAGTCTGGGTGCTGGGGATGCTGGTCCTCCTGGTGCTGTGAGTGCTTGGGTGGCTGGTCATCCATCTAAGGCTGCTCCTCTACTGCCTCTAGCGAGGGAAGGCCAAACACATGCCTAGTCTCGTGAATAGTGTGAAGTCTGTATGCCTCGGCCTGACCCTGTATCGGCACTACCATACCCATCGTGATGGCTGCCGGAGCATCTACGTAAACGCTCTCATCTAGAGCTTACACAAAGATATCAGGACGGACACCCAAGCTCAAAAGTAACCTAGTAATCACTCCACCCACATCCACCACAAGGGCTGTTCCCCTAGCCAAGTTAACCAAAATCTCATGGCTAATGTTAAGCTGCTGACCTGCAACCATGGCCCATAAGCTCCAAATCTCTGCGGCGTTGAGGGACCCCAGATTACCAGCTCGTCCTAGATAGAAGCTGGATAGAACTCTATGAACATAGCGAAGAGCCTGTGACATGAGTACCGTGCTCTTTGCCGTATCATGGTGATACGGTACTCCCGGCAAGGTAATGGTTGCCCAGTGATGGCATCTGACCGCTCTATGGGGCACTAGAACATCCTGCCCAAATGGAAGCCCCATAGCCTGTGCGAATCGCTGACGAGTAATGCTGTGATGATGGCCCTCGATCCAGAACTGTATGACTCCCTCCTCTGTGTCAGATCTCTGAAACCCCCCATACTGTAATGTAGCAAGAAACTGCCTAACCATCTCTTGATGGGTCTGGAAAGCCAGCGTCAGAAACTGGGTCCATCCTGCCCTCGCTATCAGGGTATCGACCTCATCCACCATGCCTAGGGCCTCGAGGAATGGCCTGGAGATGAAACGACTGGCTCAAAACTGCACCTGAGCCAGTATCCCGTACCGCTGTCTAGCATCAGCACTCATCCAAGCCGGGGCCTGAGGCTCAGGCTGATCCCGTGGAACATTTCGTCTTGGTGGCATCCTGGAAAGAAAGTAAACAATTAGTTTAGCATCATGGTCATAAACGGACCTAATAAAAATTTGGACAACATTTTGGCAGGAATGTGCCTAAACCAAAAAAAATTTGGGTAGTAACCCGGCAAGGGTATGCCCAACCTCCTGCATAAGAAAACAAAAAAAACAAGGGACAGGTCTCAGGCCCCAAGCAACAGTGCAGCATATTCACATAAAAAAATTGGGCAGCATCCCGGCAAGGATGTGCCCGACCTCCTGCATAAGAAAATAGAAAAGTACAAGGGACAGGCCTCAGGCCCCAAGCAACATATTCATTTGTTTTATTTTCTAATTCTTAGCACTGGTTCTAATGCGCAGGTATTCCTAGGACCATGTCGGTGCATTTAACTAAACAACAATGTTCAGAAAGATCTCGTGTTCTATGCATTTGCCATTAATTGTCCTCTTTACTTAAAACATATTACTTATTCTATGTGTTAATTTATACATGCATTTAAAGCATAAAAGAAAAAAAAACTAAATAATGTCATTTCAAATTCAACTAATAAAAATAAAGCATGCGGAAACAGGTTGAGTTAGCCTATTTATGCATAAGATAAAATAAAATAGAGTAGAAGAGAGATTGCATTTTACTTACATGAAATAAAAATTAAATAAAAATAAAATGAAGAAAGTTTCTCACTTACCTAAAAACTGCAAGCAAAAATGAAACCTGATGAGAATATAGAAAATATACTTCCTAATGTTCCTGAGCACGCAGGGAATACTATGGTGCAATTAGTGTCGAAAAAGGACTAAAATTAAAGAAAATGTGAGTAAATAATGAAGAAAAGGCATCGGTTTGCGTAAGAAAACGAAAAGGGAAGAGGAGAAAAGAGACTGCCATTCCGTCGGTGCTCACCCTTATATAGATTTTACATACCGACGGGCTTTCTGTCTCTAGGAGCGAGCGATGGGAATGCCGTTTGTCTTTTCGAATTCCACTTTAGCCCTCATTAATGATTTTCTTTTGATGTTCGTGATGTAATGATGATGATGCGTAGATCTGCCAAGTGGACAAATACAGACGGGCTTGCCGTCTAATTCCAGGAACGGGAAGGCCGTCAGTTAAGCTATGCTATAAAGTTCACCATTTTCTTGGATTCCGTGCCTTTTTTCCCATTTTAGCTTTACAGCAGGTCCCTTTCTCCAATTTTTTTCCTTTTTTCTTCTTTATTTCCTTTAGTGACTTCAATTTTAGCCCCTAAAACATGAATTCTTCTCTTCTTCACAAAATGTACCGTGTCTTAGACGATGCTCAAACTTGGGAAAATAACACTCTTGCCCCCCTTTCTGGGCTGAAATTCTTAAGGAGAGTCAAAATAGATTACAACCTTCTTTTAGCTGCGACCCACTTCTGGGACCCTCACTTTCATGTTTCAGATTTACCTATCAAGAAATGTTGCCCCTGCCCGAGGAACTTGCTGCTATCATCGGGACTTGGTATCCTCCTAGTGCTTTGTCCTATGTTCCTCACTGTGGTTTGGTTCAAACTCGAGATGTAGCATTGGCTTTAAACATTGCCCCTTCTGACGCTGCTCGTCTAGTTCCTCAGGGCCCTACATTTGCGTTAGCACCTGTAAACACCGGGTCTTGAGGCAGTCCAGGTCATAGTTACCCGATGAAGAGATCCACGTTGGTTTCCAGATAAATAGATAGAATTCCGAGGTTTTTGTCTTTCGGTTTCATAAGGATTAAAATCTTTTTCTCTATAGTGTGAGGTTTTGAAAGAAAAAGAAATTTTGCTTGAAAGTGGAAGTTTTGCTCCATAGACGGGATGACCGTCTGAAGTAGAGATGCCCGTCTCAACTTGGGGTGATCCCCGTCTCTATGCATAGTAGGGACAGCCCGTCTGTAGCTAGGAACGGACACGTGTCTGAGTAGGGACGCCTGCCCCTAGTCCCACGTTATGGCCCGTCTGTAGCTAGGGACGGGCACGTGTCTGAGCAGGAAGCCTGTCCCTAGTCCCGCGTTACGGCCCGTCTGTAGCTAGGGACGGGCAGGTGTCTGAGCAGGGAAGCCCGTCCCTAGTCCCGCATTACGGCCCGTCTGTATCCAAATTTCCACGCGTGCCCTTAGTAGGGATGCCCGTCGGTAGTTGCAGGGATGCCCGTCGGTAGTGTATTTGATTAGATAACGCCGGTTTTGATAAAATTTTATCTCTTATCTGTCAAATTTTGGGTGAGATTTGGTTAAAAATTGAATTTTAAAACTCCTTTTAAAATTAAAACTTTAAACTGATGCTTATCTGATTTTATCTCCAAAAAGTGTATAAATTGAGAAGTAAAATTCATTATTGGAGGTTAGAAAATTTTACAAATTTTTGTGAGGAAAATAACAATTCTTGAGAGATTGGATTTTTGAAAAGGTTTCTTTGTGAGCAATTTATCAAAAAATCTATAAAAATCTATGTTTATTTTCAGAATTTTATTGAAAAAAATTCTTCCAATTAATTGATTTCCTTAAATCTTTCTTGCGAATTAAGCCAATTTGAGGTAACGAAATTCATTCGTTTCCATCAATACAGCTAATTCAAACATTCGATCGCTATCAAATTTTCTAGAAGGGAAAATACAAATTTTCTTACTTTGATCTATTTTTATTTGATCCTTGTGGAGCGTGCGGGGACTGAAACCATTTGATATTCACCCAAAAAGATAAAATCCGAGGGTAAATATTCTGGATTAATACTTGTGTGATTTAATTAACTTATATTAATTGTTTTCATTTTTTACTTTTTTTATCTTTTAATTCATTTCTTTTAAAGTTTCCTATTATTTTCCTTTCTTTACTTTATTCACCAATTTTTGACACTGACATGTTTATTCCTATGAGTTATTCTCTAACCATTTGGAATTAGAGTTGTAAATAATGATGGTCGAGCCAATCTGAGGATTTCCATACGGTTTCTTTCTCCACCCTTGCTTTTATTCATGTTATTATTAAGATTATTTCAATGTCGTTAAAGTGAAAAGGGCCAAATATTTTATAGTAATTAATTTGGGGTTTTCTTGAAAGCTGTGGACCAATGTCCTGTTTTTAACAATCAAAATTAACACTTCTTATCACACCCTAAATCGGGCCTAGTCGGATTTGGTAAGCTAAGTCGGATAAGTGAAGGATATTTCAGTAAATTGTGCATGAGAAATTTGGATGATAAGGATTTAATTGCTAAGTAATTTATTAAATAAGTTAAGTGTGGGAATTATTTGGTGTGCTTGTGGTGTATGGTTGTAGGGTGTTTTGGTTGTGGCAATTATCTAGTGGTTTGTGTGTGTGGTACCAAGGTTGGAAAATATCTATTTAAGAGTTATCAAGTGAGGTAGGTGTATGGTGCCTTGGTGTTTGAAATCAAAAGGTGGAATTTTGGTCCAATGAGAACTTGCCATGTGGCAAGGTTAGTGGGCATTGAATGAAGAAAAGAAGAAAATAAAGAGAGAGAGAGGGAGGGAACACAGAAATTTTGGTTCCCGTTCTACCCTTCCTCTCACGCCTCCTCTTCTTCTTCTCTTCTCCATTCTTTGTTTTCCCTCTCCTTCTCTTTTGGCCGGACTTTGTGCTTTCTTAGATGTGATTTTGATTGACTTTTGGAGCAAGATTAAGGAGGTATGCGTTTGGGTTTAGGGTTTCTGCAATTTTGGTTCCTTCCTTCTTTTCTTCTTGGTTTTTGTTTGAGTTATTTGGGTTGGATGAGTAATTTTTCTAGGTTTCTGTTTGTGCAAGTTCAAGTTGGCAAGAAGAAGCTCAAGGGCAAGGAAGATTGAAGATTTAAAGCTTGAAGAGTTTGTGGGTTGTGCTTCGAAAGAGGTTTGGGAATGTCTTTGCCTTCCTGTTCTAGGATCAAGTTTGTGTGTATTTGTATGTTTATATTTGATTTCTAGAAATCATGGTGATTATGATGTGTTTTGTGGTTCATATGTCATGGGTTTTGCTTTAGATGTGTTAAGAAAGTCCAAATGTGGTTTGAAGAACTTGATTGTGTTCTTGAGTGTAATGATGATGAGTAGTGATGAATTGATTATGTAAATTGATGTTATTCTTGAATTTATGAGTTGATTTTGTTTATGGCATGAATTATTGATGTTTGATTTGGTTTAATATTATGTTTGGAGTGAGGACATGTTGTTTGAAGTGAAAGTTTTTGGATTTTGGTTTGAATGATTTGGAATTTGCCCTATGGAATCGCATCTGGGCATGGGTCACGGTGGCAACCAATTTGGTTACCACCGTGAGGTGTCCAGATTTTTGCTTCTGTTCTAGGTTTTGGGTACGTCATGGGGACAACCAATTTGGTTGTGACCGTGAGGTACCCAAACTTTTGCTTCTGTTTGGCTTCTTTGGTAAGTCACGGTGACAACCATTTTGGTTGTGACCGTGAGGTACCCAGAACTTCAATTCTATTTTGGGTTGGGGACATGTCACGGTGAGAATCAATTTGGTTGTGATCGTGATATGTCCAGCTTTTGGGGTTCTGTTGATTTTCTTGGTACATCACGGTGACAACCAATTTGGTTGTGACCGTGAGGTACCCCTTATCATTATTCTGCTGAGAGCTTTGGTATGTCACGGTGATAACCAATTTTGTTGTGACCGTTACCTACCTGTCACGGTGACAACCAATTTAGTTGTGACCGTGACCTACCCTGTTTTTGTAATAAAACCTCTTTTGTTTTACATGTTTTGGGAATGTTAAATTCTTGTTTCTAGCACGTAATATCACTTATTATGAGCAATAATTGTGCATGTATTGATTTATCAAAGTATGTGGATTCCTTTGCTTATTATTATTGAATTATGGACGTTGACTATGTATTCTTTTAACCTGCGAATCAATTAAGTGGATAGTTAGGCATGCCTAATAGAGTTTCGTTAGCTGCAGCCCTTTGAACGTTTGGACCCTGATCAGGTCCCTGTTTGGTTCCTCGCGAACCCTTTAATGTGTTTGGATCTTGATTAAGATCCCCTAATGTGAAAGTGTTTCGAATGAGAATTAATGTGATAACTTCGATTCGTACCCGTAAGGTGCGCCCGTTCGTGCCAGCGAGGCACTGTCAGATTACTCGTTATCCACTATTTTAAGTTAGCAGGTATTCTGTTTGTTTCATCTAATTTGAACAAGAGAATGTAATATTCGTATGAGTATGATTTTGGACATATGGATAGGATTTGTATCCGAATGTGTTCTTGAATCTCTGAATGTTTTGGATGTAACCTAAATACTTGATTTGAACATATTTATCTGTGTATCTGTAAATGTAAATCATATTGTGAATGAATTTGTATGCTATCAGTTTTGGATCTGAGTGCTGGAATTAAGACGTGCATGACTGCGACCATAATATTTTTATTATGTTTTGCTTGTGACAATGTGAAGCTTACTAGTTAGGTTATAAGCAATTGATGTAATATGTATTCGAATGTGAGCGTGAATTACGAATTGATAGGGCTAATTAGTATGTATATGAATGTGATCCTGTGCTGTCAACTATTGTGGTAGCATGTGAGTTAGTATGCATAAGAAGAGTCTGATTTTTTTTTAATTATTGTATGCTTTGAATGAAATAATTAGCTATATGTTCCTTTGGTCTTAACGTTTGGGAGTATCTTTGGCAAGGTGTCATGTGTCTAGGTTTCCGGCATGATATTTATATGATTAGACCTCTAGGGATATTGTTGGATGATGATGTACTTTCTGCATGATAAGTAATAATTACACATGTGAAATCTCCGACATCTGATGCCGTGATTTCGGTAAGTGAAAGTTAATTCCTATGTGTGATTGCGTGATACACTTAAATCTTGCATATTATTCTGCCTGCGTTGGTTTGATCGATACGGGTTGTGAATGCGATTATGATTATCTGAATGCCTGGCCTTTGTACGCAAGGCTGTATATATATGTTAGGATTATGTGCCTTTGCCATGTGAATGTGTTAGTGTTTAACGTCCTCCCTTGGGCTCGGCTAATGTGTGTGTTATGGCATGACAAATGTATGTTTAGGTAGCCAGTGTTCTTAGCTTGATAGTTATTATTATGGTAATGATGTAGCATGCGAATGAGTTATCAGTTAATGCATGGATATCCTGGCATAGTATTTTGTACGCATAATATCTCTTGTGACTGCGCACGGTAAGACATTGATACTTGATACCTCGGTAAGTTCATGCGTGTGAGATCGTAAGTACTTCTGCATGTTAATACTTGTATTTTGTATAACCTTCTGTTTTTATTAGTTCGACTAATATGATATTAGGAATGTGGTAACAGCATGTGTAACAGCCCCTACCCATACGTAGGCAATCCCATCCGATAAGGTGTGAGACGCCGTATGAGTAAAGGTGTGACCAAACAGATACAAAGCAAATCATACATTCATTCATATCATACATACAGAAACATGAGATAATTAAAAACTTTAAGGAAAAGAAAGCAATATATGATCATACATTAATATAACATACCATTACAATAATGTTCTGATCAACTAGCTGAAACAAAAAATATTACATAGCCAAAATATAAATACAAAAGCAGAAGCTGAAATAAAACTGATACAAGAGAGTTCTATACAAAAAGAATCATCAACGATTACAAAACTAAGCCCTACACTAACTCCTTCTGTGTTGGCTTGACGGCGGCGACTCTCTCACAAAGCAAAACTCCTTCCGCACCTGCACGGGCAAAAACACCGTGCCAAGCGATAAACGCTTAGTGGGGAAACACACATAAAATATGAACGGCCATTCACAATGGTCGTCAAGGCATAACACATTCACAATGGCAAAATGTAATAGCTCATAACATAATTCATAAGAACATGCTCACAATTTAAAGCCATACATTTTGCATCTCAAATTCATATCCATTTCCATATTAGTTGAACATACATTTCATCAATATACTCATGCAGATATCACATGTATATAGTCATAAGAGTAGAGCAAACCAATCGAACACCAAAAGAACACCTGCTGACTCTGGGTAGTGGATAACGAGTGTACAGACAGTACTTTACGGGTACGAGCTGATTACAGACAGTACCTTACGGGTACGAATCGAGAAAACCATGTTACTTTTAACTTTCACAAATCATTTTAAAAAGGGACCTTAAACAAGATCCTTACACATAATAGGGTTCGCGAGGAACCAAACGGGGACCTGATCGGGGTCCAAACAAAACTGAGGGCTGCAGCTAAAAGACTCTATTAGGCATGCCTAACTATCCACTTACTTGACTCTAGCAGGTTATGCGTCATTCAATTCATATTTTAGAATATAACATATAATTCATCTAAAGAATCATGGTATCACTCATATCAAAGCATATAAAAATATGACATGCATCATATAGCAGTATAAGTCTATTCGGAAGAATTACGGAATTCATTGTTGAGTTAAAACTGGGAAATTTCAGAAAATAGGCTGAACGGGCTGACCAACGAGGTTGGCTGGTCACAAGTCGTGACTGGCATCACAACTCGTGACTGGCCTCCTCACAAGGCTGGTCACGAGTCGTGACTGGGAGTCACGCCTCGTGACTGGCTTCTTCTGGTCACAGGTCGTGACTTGCCCCTTTCCTCTTGCTGGTCACGAGTCGTGACGGGGAGTCACGTCTCGTGACTGGCTTCTTTCTTTGGGCTGGTCACGGGTCGTGACTGGGAGTCACCACCCGTGACTGCCTTCTCTGGCCGGTCACGAGTGGTGACTGGGAGTCACGCCTCGTGACTGGCTTCCTCTTGGCTGGTCACGAGTTATGACTTGCAGTCACCACTCGTGACTGGCCTCTCTGGCTAGTCATGAGTCGTGACTGGAAGTCACGTCTCGTGACTGGCCTCTCCTTCTTGGCTAGTCACGCGACACACAATCTGGAAATGGGAAATTCAACAGTAACGCGATTTTTCCCATTTCCAGAATTCCCAGAACTCAGAAATCAATCCCAAATTTGATTCAAAACCACACAAATCTATTCTTACCTTTCAGAAAACATCTCATACAGCATAAACCAGATAATTGCAACTTTATTCGGAAATTAAAACAACCAAATGAAGCATAAATGCATTCAAGCTTCTCAAGAACATAAACCCTAAAAATTACAGTAAGTTCACATTCAAATAATTAACTCAAGCAAAATCCCAGACCTAAAATTCAAAGCTTCAATCACTTAGCTCCACTAGTCCCAGCAATATCCTTGCCCTTAGGATCGCGAGGAGCTTCAGCTAAACATAACACAACAAAGAATAAGAACAAACAAAGAACAAACCCTAGATTAAATCTAAACCCATAGAATAATAAAGAGATGAAAACAAATGGAGAACAGAGTGAGGAATGTAATGACTTACCAAAGAGGATGCAAAGAGATGATTAATTCCACCGATGAAGACTTGAATCCACACAAGAGTTCTTAGAGTAAAGAAAATGAAGAAGAAGAAGGTGAGGGGAAGAAGGAACGTGAATCTGCCCTTTCCCTTTCTTTCTTCCCTTTTTCTTTTTCTTTTCTTTGCCCTAAGCATGTGTCAATTTCCTATTGGTGAAACTAACCACTCACACCCAACAAACATGCACTACACACACCCAATGCACTCCCAACTAATGCACACCCTACAATGGTATGAACACATGCACACAATCATTTCCCAATTAATTCACACACTAATGTCATACATATAACCATATGCTAATAAACCCCAAAAACATGCATTTTACTAAAATACCCTTATGATATGCCGAACACATGCACATGCATGCTCAAACAGACAGGCTCATACTACTAGGGGGCAAACGAGGTGTGACAGCATGATTTTGTCAATGAAATGAATACTCTAGTAATGTGTACGTTTTTATGGATATAATCTTATGAATGCATGGTATTTTTGTACAAGCATGTGATTCCATATGCTATGAATAATTGCTTATGCCATTTCTGAATGTGTTAGGCCTTGACGACCATTGTGAATGGTCGTCCTTATTGCTGTGTGTTTTCCCCACTAAGCGTTATCGCTTAGCACAGGCTCTTTTCCCGTGCAGGTGGCAGGTTCGGTTCGGTTCGAGACGCATATCTGCAAGGTCGGCCACGTAGGAGTTAGAAGTTTTGTATTTTGTCACCAGCTTATGTATTTTGGATTTTGTATTTCAGTAACATTTTGTATATGTATCTATATAAAGATCTTGATGTAATTTTTAGGCTATGTAAGTGTTTTCAAGTATTAATGTTTTGGATTAGTTTTTGTACCTTTTCTGCCTAATGAATGCTTCCGCTGAATGAATGCATGTTTGCATGGCAGTATGCTTCCGCTTAGTGCTTGTGGGTGTGTGCGATGTATTGCATGATCAGCTTATGCCTCAAAAGTTTTTAATTCCCTCATATTTCTATATGCTTATGATGTGTGAATGTATGCTTTGTTCCGTGTAGCGCAACCGCCGGCGCCCTTTCAATGGCGGTTTCGGAAGGGATTCTAGATGCCTTTGTTTGTTTGAGTGTCAAGTTTTGGTATGCTAGTTGGTTTGTGTCGTGTTTTTGCATGCGAGTCGGTTGTGTCGTGGCCTAATGCAGATGTGTCTTATCATGTTTCGCGTCTAGATGGAGTATGATTCTAGTGCGTATGTGGGCGAGACAACGGAAAGTATGAATCCAGTTAGTGCTGATCAGAGTGTTTTCGAGCCTCCTTTGGTTGGAAATCCCGATCCTGCTCCCGATGATAGGGCATTAGTGCAAGGGTTGATTCGAATATTAGATAGGTTGACTGCTCCTCGGATTCCTCAGGATTCTGTTCGGAGGGTGCCTCAAAAGAGAAAGGTGTCAAATAGAGAAGTATCAATGAAAAAAGGAATTCAAGAACCTCCGATGTGTCAACTTTATCAGAAGCAACATGGGGGAAAGTGTAGGAAGAAGTGGGTACCTCCTATATGTCAGCACTGCCAGAAACGACATCGAGGGCCGTGCCAAAAATTTACGGGTGCTTGTTTCAGATGTAGCAGTATGGAGCATCAGATTGCTGATTGTCCTAAGATGAGGGAGAATCTAGCTCAGCAAGCTAGAAAGGATGTGGAGGAATTGCTTCGAGCTGCCCGTGTGCCATCGGGATTTGTTACGCGCCTTAGTGAAGCAACAGAGCCTGCAATGCCTTCTGGTAAGTTCCCTTTTGATATGTTTGAGTAATGTTGTTTTAGTGTGCTTGAGATGGAAGGGTATTTGGATTCTATAAGGTCATGATAATACTCTGTATGCCTGTCAGCTATCTCAAGAAAAAGTTTTTGAATGAAAGCATATTAAATCATGGGGATGGGACAAAGTGCATCATTATAGCATCAATCGCATCACTCTGCATACATGAATCATCTCAATCTCATTACATCATCATCCCTTTGACCATACATGAAAAGCATTGCATATGTGTTTCGACTGAGGGAAAGCTGACTGGGTGTACATGGAGTATTTAGTATTAAGGTTAAGAGTGGTAGTGGTTGTCATAGCAACTATTAATGGAAGTGATCTGTGTTTGGTTTGAGTGAATAGAAGGAGTATTTCGGGATCTCGTACAAGTGAATGTAAGAAGGTTTAGGAATTGTCAAGGTATTGTTGGTAAAGAGGAACGGCATGTATGACGGACATCTTTGAATTATTAGAGGATTTGTGTGACTATCGGCGAAAGTGGGGCGGTTTATACGTGGAGTGTTTGTGCTTTGGGTTTCTGATCTGCAGTTAAGTAAGGATTATTTTGCTGAACGTGTTTGGTTTGAATATAAGAAGTAATTTAAGAGTATAGCAATAGCGGTGAGTGGAAGCGAGTGAGTAATTTGGAGGTGAAGTGTGTCAGTTTGATGGTGATTTGGACCGTAGTGTTGAGAATCCTTCCGGTGTAAGTGAATTTCGAGGACGAAATTCTTTTAGGAGGGAGGAGTTGTCACACCCTAAATCGAGCCTAGTCGGATTTGGTAAACTAAGTCGGATAAGTGAAGGATATTTCAGTAAATTGTGCATGAGAAATTTGGATGATAAGGATTTAATTGCTAAGTAATTTATTAAATAAGTTAAGTGTGGGAATTATTTGGTGTGCTTGTGGTGTATGGTTGTAGGGTGTTTTGGTTGTGGCATTTATCTAGTGGTTTGTGTGTGTGGTACCAAGGTTGGAAAATATCTAGTTAAGAGTTATCAAGTGAGGTAGGTGTATGGTGCCTTGGTGTTTGAAGTCAAAAGGTGGAATTTTGGTCCAATGAGAACTTGCCATGTGGTAAGGTTGGTGGGCATTGAATGAAGAGAAGAAGAAAAGAAAGAGAGAGAGAGGGAGGGAACACAGAAATTTTGGTTCCCGTTCTCCCCTTTCTCTCACGCCTCCTCTTCTTCTTCTCTTCTCCATTCTTTGTTTTCCCTCTCCTTCTCTTTTGGCCGGACTTTGTGCTTGCTTAGATGTGATTTTGATTGAGTTTTGGAGCAAGATTAAGGAGGTATGCGTTTGGGTTTAGGGTTTCTGCGATTTGGGTTCCTTCGTCCTTTTCTTCTTGGTTTTTGTTTGAGTTATTTGTGTCTATTTCTATGTTTATATTTGATTTCTAGAAATCATGGTGATTATGATGTGTTATGTGGTTCATATGTCATAGGTTTTGCTTTAGATGTGTTAATAAAGTCCAAATGTGGTTTGAAGAACTTGATTGTGTTCTTGAGTGTAATGATGATGAGTAGTGATGAATTGATTATGTAAATTGATGTTATTCTTGAATTTATGAGTTGATTTTGTTTATGGCATGAATTATTGATATTTGAATTGGTATAATATTATGTTTGGAGTGAGGACATGTTGTTTGAAGTGAAAGTTTTGGGATTTTGGTTTGAATGATTTGGAATTTGCCCTATGGAATCGCATCTGGGCATAGGTCACGGTGGCAACCAATTTGGTTACCACCGTGAGGTGTCCAGATTTTTGCTTCTGTTCTGGGTTTTGGGTACGTCACGGTGACAACCAATTTGGTTGTGACCGTGAGGTAACCAAACTTTTGCTTCTGTTTGGCTTCTTTGGTACGTCACGGCGAAAATCATTTTGGTTGTGACCGTGAGGTACCCAGAACTTCAATTCTATTTTGGGTTGGGGACATGTCATGTTGACAATCAATTTGGTTGTGACCGTGACATGTCCAGCTTTTGGGGTTCTGTTGATTTTCTTGGTACGTCACGGTGACTACCAATTTTGTTGTGACCGTGAGGTACCCCTTATCAGCATTCAGCCGAGACCTTTGGTATGTCACGGTGATAACTAATTTGGTTGTGACCGTGACCTACCTGTCACGGTGACAACCAATTTGGTTGTGACCATGACCTACCCTGTTTCTGTAAAAAAACCTCTTTTGTTTTACATGTTTTGGGAATGTTAAATTCTGGTTTCTAGCACGCAATATTACTTATTATGAGCAATAATTGTGCATGTATTGATTTATCAAAGTATGTGGATTCCTTTGCTTATTATTATTGAATTATGGACGTTGACTGTGTATTCTTTTAACCTGCGAATCAATTAAGTGGATAGTTAGGCATGCCTAATAGAGTTTCGTTAGCTGCAGCCCTTTGAACGTTTGGACCCTGATCAGGTCCCTATTTGGTTCCTCGCGAACCCTTTAATGCGTTTGGATCTTGATTAAGATCCCCTAATGTGAAAGTGTTTCGAATGAGAATTAATGTGATTACTTCGATTCGTACCCGTAAGGTGCGCCCGTTCGTGCCAGCGAGGCACTGTCAGATTACTCGTTATCCACTATTTTGAGTCAGCAAGTATTCTTTTTGTTTCATCTAATTTGAAAAGGAGAATGTAATATTCGTATGAGTATGATTTTGGACATATGGATCGGATTTGTATCCGAATGTGTTCTTGAATCTCTGAATGGTTTGGATGTAACCTATCTACGTGATTTGAACATATTTATCTGTGTATCTGTATATGTAAATCATATTGTGAATGAATTGGTATGCTATCAGTTTTGGATCTGAGTGCTGGAATTAAGACGTGCATGACTGCGACCATAATATTTTTATTATGTTTTGCTTGTGAGAATGTGAAGCTGATTAGTTAGGTTATAAGCAATTGATGTAATATGTATTCGAATGTGAGCGTGAATTACGAATTGATAGGGCTAATTAGTATGTATATGAATGTGATCCTGTGTTGTCAACTATTGTGGTAGCAAGTGAGTTAGTATGCATAAGAAGAGTCTGATTTTTTTAAATTATTGTATGCTTTGAATGAAATAATTGGCTATATGTTCCTTTGGTCGTAACGTTTGGGAGTATCTTTGGCAAGGTGTCGTGTGTCTAGGTTTCCGGCATGATATTTATATGATTAGACCTCTAGGGATATTGCTTGATGATGATGTACTTTCTGCATGATAAGAAATAATTACACATGTGAAATCTCCGACATCTGATGCCGTGATTTCGGTAAGTGAAAGTTAATTCGTATGTGTGATTGCTTGATACACTTACAGCTTGCATATTATTCTGCCTGTGTTGGTTTGATCGATACGGGTTGTGAATGCAATTATGATTATCTGAATGCCTGGCCTTTGTACGCAATGCTGTATATATATGTTAGGATTATGTGCCTTTGCCATGTGAATGTGTTAGTGTTTTACGTCCTCCCTTGGGCTCAGCTAATGTGTGTGTTATGGCATGACAAATGTATGTTTAGGTAGCCAGTGTTCTTAGCTTGATAGTTGTTATTATGGTAATGATGTAGCATGCGAATGAGTTATCAGTTAATGCATGGATACCCTGGCATAGTATTTTGTACGCATAATATCTCTTGTGACTGCGCACGGTAAGACATTGATACTTGATACCTCGGTAAGTTCATGCGTGTGAGATCGTAAGTACTTCTGCATGTTAATACTTGTATTTTGTATAACCTTCTGTTTGTATTAGTTCGACTAATATGATATTAGGAATGTGGTAACTGCATGATTTTGTCAATGAAATGAATACTCTAGTAATATGTACGTTTTTATGGATATAATCTTATGAATGCATGGTATTTTTGTACAAGCATGTGATTCCATATGCTATGAATAATTGCTTATGCCATTTGCGAATGTGTTAGGCCTTGACGACCATTGTGAATGGTCGTCCTTATTGCTGTGTGTTTTCCCCACTAAGCGTTATCGCTTAGCATGAGCTCTTTTCCCGTGCAGGTGGAAGGTTTTGTTCGGTTCGAGACGCATATCTGCAAGGTCGGCCACGTAGGAGTTAGAAGTTTTGTATTTTGTTACCAGCTTATGTATTTTGGATTGTGTATTTCTGTAACATTTTGTATATGTATCTATATAAATATCTTGATGTAATTTTTAGGCTATGTAAGTGTTTTCAAGTATTAATGTTTTGGATTAGTTTTTGTACCTTTTCTGCCTAATGAATGCCTCCACTGAATTAATGCATGTTTGCATGGCAGTATGCTTCCGCTTAGTGCTTGTGGGTGTGTGCGATGTATTGCATGATCAGCTTGTGCCCTCAAAAGTTTTTAATTCCCTCGTATTTCTATATGCTTATGATGTGTGAATGTATGCTTCGTTCCGTGTAGCGCAACTGCCGGCGCCCTTTCAACGAGGGTGTCGGAAGGGGGTATTACACTTCTTAAAATCAGTTTGTAACAAATATGCATGGCAGGACCAATGTCCTCACTCCAATGAATATCCCGTTTTTTGTATGATTTATATATTATTTTTATAATGGGGGTTGTATTCCGCCCCTAGTTTTATTGTAATTTGATTTGTGGAAGTTCATCTTAGTAGTGCTTAATTTATCGCTTTTGACGTGAATGATTGCGCCTTAATTAAATGCATCGTGTGGAAAGTTGGTAGAATAATAAATTCAAAACTTAATCATAATATTAATCAAGATACAAATAAATGAGAAGTCCCGAACTCACTCTGGTCTTTGGGGCTCAATGAGGCGCGGCCCTACGTTCACTCAATGTAGAGAAGTGTTAAGGATAATCACCAGCCCAAGCCTTCTACCATCATGGTATATTAAATGGTGACCCAATCGGTCGTTACGCTCGTGATGAGCTAGACCCGTTGGCAGGGACCATGCTTGGGTAGCCCTAAAGCAACACCACCTTTGACCAAAGCTCATGTAATGGCAATAGATACTCTCCCTAGATGGTATGAACCATAATACCTTGCTTGCTATATGGATCATTTTGTATTGGACAAACCCAAATAATCTGATTGGTCACCTAATCAAAGGCTTTCATGCCCCGATAGGCCCATGTCAACTTATTCGGGCTGCCTAAATACATGATGGTCAAAACCCATGCGTATGAACATTAGCTAAGAGAGGTTATGCTGCCGGTTTTTCACCGTGCACCATGCACATCCATAGGGTTCCCTGCCCCCATGGATCAAGCCCACCTAGGAAAGAGACTATGGCCTCGTGTGCGGGAGTAATAAAGTTGGAAGCACCTATGTGCTTGCATGTGATTTTTAAGTGTTGCATAACACGATCATGCATCTTAGCACATTCATGCATCATCCTGACCCTTTGTGTTTTTCAACCATCATAGATTTGCTTAGGTGGACAAGAGGGTCTCGGGGGCGACTACGCAGAAATCCATTCTTCGAGTTACCAGAAAGGGTGGAGTATTCAGACACTTCTTCTGAAACCAGCTACGCTACTTCAGCTCAGTTTTCTTTAACCGAAGAAATGGCAAACTCACCAAAAGGGGCAGATGCCACTAGCGCAATGATAGCAGATGAAGTGGGCCAAAGGCTTGAAGAGTTGGAGAATCGTATGATGGCAATAATGGCCACTTTAGGTCAGCAAGCGGCCCCGCAGAACCCACCACCTCCTCCTATGAGAAATAATGAAAGGGGAGAGGTCAGAGAAGATCCCCAAGAGGAAATTTGCATGCCACCTGTAAACCTAAGAGCTACTACCTCAGGGGCACAAAGGGGAAGACCAGTCCCAAGGCTATATGATGATTGGGAAGACGAAGAATATGAGGAGCGTATGTCTGAGAAAGGGATAGCCCCTCAAGCTGAAGAAGCCATCTGGAAGAAGATGGAGGAAAAATTTGAGGCAATGACAAGAATGCTAACAAAGGGTTGAGGAATGAACCCAAAAGACAAGGAGTTAGAAGGAGCGGATCTAGTCCCAATGAACTTTAAAATGCCGGATGTTCCGAAGTTTGACGGCACTTTCGACCCCATGGCGCGTATAAAGCAGTACTCGCTGGTGATGAAGGGCACCACTTTGACAAAAAAGCATAAAATTGAGTACTTTTGCTTGAGTTTGACTGGCCCGGCAGTAGATTGGTACCATGGGCTTGATTGCCGAACCAAGGAGGACTGGGATTTATTGACGGAAGAGTTCTTGAGGCAATAAGACTGCAGTACAAGGATGGAAGTGACCTTAAAGGACCTAGAGTTGTTACAGAAGAAGGGAGGCGAGTCCTTCCATGAGCATCTAACCCGGTGGAGGAATCGAGTGATGGAAATAAAGAGGAAACCGGATACTCAGGATCAAATACGACTTTTATTAAAAATGCGAGCCCGTATTTGAGAGAAGGATTAAGGATGAAAGGACTGAAGGACTGGGAGTCTCTGAAGGACATCGCCATTGAGGCTGAGGGAGAGTACCTTGTCAAGAGAGTAGCTAATGAGAACTATCCCAAAAGGGGAAGCAGTTGCTAGGGGGCAAGTAGACCAACAGGTTTCGCTAGCGGCACACGGAAAACTGCGGAGGTGTCAGCTACCAGTGCTACCCCGAGGCGTTTTTCCAATCTTGGAAGATCTTTATCATGGGTACTGAGAAGACTGATGAAAGAGGGTAAGCTACAGCCTATGCCACACAAACCTACTAGAACTCAAGGCACGCCAGGACATAAGGATGATGAGTATTGTGCATATCATCATCACATTGGGCATATAACTGATAACTGCAAGACATTGAGGCACGCAATTCAAGATCTAATTGACTCAAAGCAGATCACGGACCCAGAAAGGAGAGGGGATCAAAAGAAAGCTGGGT
Source organism: Excoecaria cochinchinensis (assembly GCA_947683425.1). Taxonomy (NCBI): domain Eukaryota; kingdom Viridiplantae; phylum Streptophyta; class Magnoliopsida; order Malpighiales; family Euphorbiaceae; genus Excoecaria; species Excoecaria cochinchinensis. Next base: position 10,971,273 of record CANTUQ010000021.1, read on the forward strand.
ACAATAGTATGCCCCCGCCAGTGAACATGATCGGGTCCAGTTTGCCCGAGGAATTTGTGTTAAATGAATTGTACGGCAATGATATCCACACTGCTGTCACAAACCTCAATGAGGGGAGTGAAGAAGGGCTTCCCGCTGCGGTGATCGATTGCTGGTCCACTGATGATAGTGGAATTGAAAATGATGATTCTGAAGTATTTTCTGACCTATGGAGCTCGGAGGAGGAAGGAGAGGAAGCAAAGAAGAAAGAAGTAGGAGCTGTGACCCAGAGCGGAAGGGTAGCTCCAGAAGTCGAGATGCCCCAGGAGTCGGTTGAGCGCAGAAAGGGAAAGGAGCTAGAAGAAGATCCAGTTGTTAAACAACTAAAAAAGACGCCAGCTCAGATTTCCATATGGGATCTTTTGAGACAGTCGCCATTGCATAGGCAGAAGGTGATAGAGGCTTTATGCGAGGCAACTGTGGCAACAACTATCTCGCCTACGGAACTTCTGGATATAGTGAAAGGAGGATCAGGGGAAAATATCATTTTTACCAGCACTGATTTGCCGGCAGAAGGCCGCAACTATAATCGCCCTCTGTACATAAGGGCACAGATTAACCAAAAGCACATTACTTGCGTAATGGTAGATGATAGCTCTTCGATAAATGTGTGCCCACATGTGGCAATGGCGGCTTTTGGGGTAACAGAGGATATGTTAGCCAAATCGGATCTCACCATCACAACCTATGACAACTCAAGTAGACATGCTTTGGGGACATTCACAGCAGTAGTGAAGACGGGGCCCGTAGAGTCAGAAGTGGAGTTTGTGGTACTACCTATACCCGCCAATTTCTCAGCTCTTCTAGGTAGACCATGGTTTCATAAGTTGGGTGAAGTCCCCTCTACACTTCACTAGATGGTAAAGATACATCATGAAGGCCAGATTGTTACTATAGAGGCTGCACGGGAAAATGAGGTTTCAGTACTGGAGATTGCTAGGCAACTATTTAGTTGATTTCATGTCGCCATGATACATGAGGAAGAGCATAAGGAAGAGAGTCCCCAAGTGCTAAATATGATGAAGAGGATGTCATTTCTCCCTAGCGCAGGACTGGGTAAAACTTCTCAGGGGATGCCAACAGCTGTTACCACCAAGGGCCAAAAGGACAGAAGGGGTCTAGGATACACAGGTGTAGTAGAAAGGGGTGAGAAGTTAAAAATGGACATTCCTCATATTCGAAAGACTTTTGTGCCAGCAACCGCAGCATGTGCCTATATAGGGGAAGATGAACCACTGTGGCTGGATGGAAGAATTGTACCAGAGTTTGAGGTTTTTAATGATGTCTATGATTGGGACATTGGATCGATCAAGCCAGCGAAGGGCTTTTGGGATGAAGAAATCATGACCAGTAGGACAATTTGGGACCGTGAGATGCCTGAAGAAGTAATGACTGAGAAGATGGTAGCCACCCAGCTGAAGGGGAAAGCAAAGGTAGAGGAAGCCATGCAGGAGTTGATTGGGGAGCCTCCAAAGAGCCGAAGTGATGCAGGACCATCGACCGTGGCAGATACGCCAGCAGAGGAGGAAGAAGAGAATAGTTTAGACTTTCTTTTTGCTCCAGAACTTTTCAATAATGTTAATGACAATTTCAATCTTATTAATAAATTGAATGATTTTGCTTACTTGTGTGATGTTTTCGATGATTTCACTATGCATGATCATAATCATCATCCATCCATATTTGATATTGATTGAACTGATGCTACTCCATTTAATCTTGGAACCATAGAAAATCCAAAAGAAATTTTGATAGCATCAAGTATAACTCCTGAAGAGCACGAAAAAATTGAGAGAATCTTAAAAAAATACGAAAAAATCTTTGCCTGGACCTACGAAAATATGCCAGGAATTGATCGGGAAGTCGCAGAGCATGCTATTCCTACATATCCGAACCACAAGCCCGTTAAACAGAAGCTGAGAAGGTTTAGGCCAGAATGGGCAGATAAAGTGATGGAGGAGATTCACCAGCAAATCAAAGCCAAATTTTTGGTTGAGGTGCAATATCCAACTTGGCTGGCTAATATTGTCCCCGTAGCCAAAAAGAATGGCAAGGTAAGGGTATGCGTAGATTATCGGGACTTGACTAAGGCCTGTAAAAAGATGACTTTCCATTGCCCCATATAGATGTGCTGATAGACAGCGCCGCTGCTTGCGAGATGTATAGCTTTAGAGATGGTTATGCGGGCTACAATCAAATTCTCAATAAAATAATTGACCGAATTAAGACAGCGTTCATCACAGAGTGGGGGACCTATGCTTATCGAGTAATGCCTTGTGGCCTGAAAAATGCAGGAGCCACTTATCAGAGGATGGCAACAAAAATCTTGAATGACCTGATCCATAAAGAAGTGGAGGTATATATGGACAACATGATGATCAAGTCAGCCACTAGAGAAGGACATTTTGAAGCCCTGGAAAAGTTCTTCCTAAGGATAAATAAGTATAATCTGTGGTTAAATCCTAAGAAATGTATCTTTGGTGTTACCTCAGGGAAGCTCCTAGGACACGTGGTTAGCCAGAGGGGTATTGAGATTGACCCGGACAAGGTTAAAGCCATCAGAGAGATGCCAATACCGCAGAAGGAAATGGATGTGAGAAGTTTTTTAGGTAGGTTGCAATATATCAGTAGGTTTATTGCCAAGCTTACTTCAATCTGTGAACCAATCTTCAAACTACTCAGAAAAGACCAACCAGTAGTATGGAATGAAAGTTGTCAGAAGGCTTTCGATACTGTCAGAGAGTATCTACTAAATCCACCGGTGTTTGGCCCAGGAGGACGAGTTTGGAGTGGAATTTGTTGTTTACTACCTTAGCAAGAAGTTCCTGGCCTATGAGGTTAAGTATACGGAGATAGAAAAGATTTGCCTTGCGGTAATCTGGGCTTCTAAGAAATTAAGGCAGTACTTTCATTCCTATAGAGTACAGGCAGTAGCGAAGCAGAATCCTTTAAGGTACTTACAGGTAGCTCCATCTTTACTTGGGAAAATGGGAAGGTGGTTATTGTTGCTACAAGAATTCGATGTTGAGTATATTACTCGGAAAACTATCAAAGGGCATGCAGTGGCTGAATTCCTAGCAGAACACCCAATTCAAGGAGACTCGTACGAGTTTAACTTTCCAGATGAGGATGTGACAGCTATGGGAGTGTGACGCGCGCCGGATCCCGAGCGGCCGCCCGTTCGGACCGCCCGCACGTGGGCGGTCGGGGCATTTGCGGGTCCGTTGGCATCCTGCAATAAATCGCAAGTGCGTCTATGTTGGGCAACAAAGAGGTATCATGGAGTCGCCACCCAATAGAACATTGGGAAAGTTACTCTCGCCTCGGAGAGCCTAAGACTGCGCTTGGTATCCATTTTGGGCCAGCTAGAGGGGTCTTGGAAGGTAAACTTCTCGCCCAAAAGAGCCTAGGATTAGCGCTAAAGCCTCGTGACTCAAGAAGTATTTTGGAGGATAACCTCTAACCTCTCGAGCCCCAAAGACCAGAGCTGGGTCCGGGATTTCTCATCTATTTCTACCTCGATTAATTTATGATCAAATTTTAATGTCATTTGTTCGCTCTCTCTCCACACTATGCAGTTGATTTAAAAGGCGCATTTATTCACATTCGGAAAGCAGTAAATGAGCAGAATAGATATCAAAAGCGATAAATTACAATAACACAAGGAGCGGAATACAACTCCCTTATGTAAATGTGCGGTTCATACACAAATCGGGGCATTATTTATTTTGAGGACTTCGGTCCTCTCATGCATCATCATTGAAAATGGGATATTTAATATGTGATTATTTTTATTGGATGAAAATAGGGCGTTGGACCCTTTTTACATTTTATACAAAACTCAATTTTGTTTAAGTATAAATCGTTGATCTATTCTTACATTTAACGGGATAAAAGAGCTTATTCATATACATAAAATAATCAATGAATGAAAGAGCGAGAGAAATAAATCAAGAGGTTTAAGAAAACTAAACCAGACGAAATCCACCATGCATGGTAGGCAACCGCTCAAGCTCGAAATTATCCAAGAGGGCCAATATACACTCACAGAAAGTTAAGAGATGTTAACATTCATAAAATTAACACATAAGAAATCGAAGGGACTGAATAGAGATGGAAAATGATAAAAAAAACGGAGGCAGAACCCACCGACGGCCTTTCCTGGTTGACCGACGGGCGTCGGTTTGGTTAGTCGCTATGCCCGTTCGTCACTCAAGAATGGGCGTCTGTAGGTGGGTGACCGACGGGCGTCGGTCATAAAGATGACCCGTCGGTCACCTCTGTCTCCGGAAAACAGGAAGGAGGAAAGGGACTTTCGAGATAAAAAAACAAGTTTTATCCAAAAAGGAGATGAGGGAGTCAAAATGAAGAAAAGTAATAATACGTATTCAAAATTTTCACGGGATGAATAAATAAATGATAAATAATTAAATATGAGATAAAAATGGAGAGAGAATCCGGAATATTTACCCTCAGATAGTTGCCTTGGGTAGAATTTTTGATGTCGGTTAGATCCCCGCGCGTTCCATGAGAAAGTAAGAGAATGAAAGATTAGAGAGAGAAAATGAGCTATTTCACCTCCGATCCTTCAGAAAGTCGATTTAGGAGTTCAAATCTAAAGAAAACTAATTAGCTTTTAGTTCCTTTGATCGATTTGATCCTTGATTAAGTAAAGTTTTTTTGGAAAATGTGTGTTTTTGGAAGAGAGAGAAAATGTGCTCGAATTTTGGCAGAGTTTCCTCTTCTGAAAAATTTTTCACCCTTTTGAAGTGAAAATCCGGACCTTATATAGCCAGACACGACCGACGGGCGTCGGTGCGTAGGGGCGGGCGTCGGAAGAATCCTACTGACACAAGGACACTTCCGACGGCCCTGCCACATCCACCGACGGGCGTCGGAACGGTTGCGTGCTCCGGGAAACCAGGCGGCTCCTGACAGGGGCGGTGACTTTCCGACGGGCGTCGGAAAAAACCCTGAGCCGTCGGTGACTCGGAGCGACGGGCTATCTCCACAGACGGGCTGGCCGTCTGTGGAGGACAAAAAACCTTTTTTTACTCGAAAAACTCCCGTTTTCTCCCCCTCTGCCCCTAAAGTGTAGAAAAACCTCATTTCTCATGGAACGTGGGACTAAAACCTCCAACTTCAGCCCCCTGCACAGGCCTTGAACATTGATTTCATCATAGGGTAACCTCCGATCCGGACCGCTCCAGGACACGGTGCTTACAGTTGCCCCCAGTTTTGGGGAAACTAGCGCACAAGTGCCTAGATAAGCCAAAACTCAGAGAAAGGTTGGAAAGAAAGCGTACCTTCGGCGGCTTTTCACCTTCCATACCTTTTTGCCGGTTAGACCTCATCTCGATCCGTAGGGCTTGGTGAGATGCAGCAAGCTTTGGCTTCAATCTCGATCTGGTGAAGAGCGGCGTTTCCTCAACCGCAGCTTCGAGGTGAAGAGCAGTGTTTCTTCAACTGCAGCTTCGGGGTGAAGAGCAGTGTTTCTTCAACTGCAGCTTCGATCTGGTGAAGAGCGGTGTTTCTTGAACCGCAGCTTCGGGGTGAAGAGCAGTGTTTCTTCAACTGCAGCTTCGATCTGGTGAAGAGCGGTGTTTCTTGAACCGCAGCTTCGGGGTGAAGAGCAGTGTTTCTTCAACTGCAGCTTCGATCTGGTGAAGAGCGGTGTTTCTTCAACTGCAGCTTCGATCTTGGAGGGTGAAAACTCCGCTGGTTTCCTTGTTTCGAAGGAGACCTCCTTAATCGATGTCCGTGCTTAGGTTGGTATTCCTTTATACCTGTGAGATAAAAGATTTTGTTAATTCATGTTTGAAAGGTCATCTTTTGACCTGTTATTGATTATTATTCTTTTGTTGTTTGTCTTTCTTTCGTGTTATTTTTTTTTTATTATTGTCATTTTTATCGACACATGAGTAAATATGAGAATATACACTTCCTGTGGTGTTATTTAAGTAATTAATCGAAAAGAAAAACATGCAAATAATGGAGCAAAAGTTTTCCACTAGAAATGTCATTTTTGTACAATGCATATACAAAATACAAGAGATACAAAAATAACTCCCTGAAGCTCAGAGAGGTGTGTAGTCTGAAGGCTCATCGGGATCCTCATCATCTGATATGTGCACGGTCCCTGGCGGAGGTGGACGGGCCTGAGGTGGTGACGGAGCTGTAGAGGGTCCTGCCTCGTGATCATGGGCTCGCCTGAACTGTACCTGAGCATAGCCATCTAAGAAGGGCTGGGTACAAGTGCCCAGAAACCCTAAGGTCTCAGAGATCTTTTCCCCCAACTTCTTGAAGGCTTGGCTCAGCTGAGTGGTCTGCTCAACGGCGGCTGCTCTCCTACGCTCTAAGCTCTGCTCCGTCTGTTCCCGGAACTCTCTCATGGTCTGGGAAAGAGGAGGGAGAATCCCCTCTATCGCCTGGACGCGGGATCTCAGAGAGTCCAGTGACTCGTCAATCATCTGAAGGGTCATGTCAACCCTCTGCGACGCCTGGTCCTGCGACGTCCCCACATCATGAGCGAGCTGCTGCCTCAACTCTCTCTGCCCCTGAGCAATCTGCTCAACTAGCCTCATCTGCTCTCCCCTAAAGGCCTCCAGAACTCGAATCTGCTCATCTCTAAGGGCATCCATGGCCCGAGTCTGCTCCCTCGCTGCATGCTCCATGTAGCCTGCCTGCTCTCGGGATAGGCGCTCCACTGCCTGAGACTGCTCCTGGATAGCGGTCTGCTGGCGATCCAACCTCTCATGAATGGCCCTATCCCTCTCATCCTGTCGCCGCTCAAAGGCCGTAAATATGGAGGAGAGGAGCTGGAAATAGTCCGGCTGAGCTGGCTGATGTGGCGCTGGCTCTGGTGGTGGTGCCGAAGAAGTGGATGCCCCAGGATCGCCTCGGGAGTACGGATGGTATCTCTCGAAGGGCTCGCGGGCAGGCCTCTGTATCCTGGTACCTGGTGACGGGGCCGGAGTCGGGACCCTAGACGCCGGTGAAGAGCCGAAGAGCTCGTCCATCGTGACCTCAAAATCAAAATCCATGGGGGTCCTAGGAGGCTCCTGGTGCTGTGGCGGAGGCACTGCCTGGGACTGAGGAGGTGGAGGAGGCTGGTGCTCCGGCTGAGGCTCAGTCTGTGGAGGCTGTACCTGCGGAGGCTGGAGCTGTGGCTCGGCCTGTGGCTCGGGCTGTGGAGGCTGCTCCTCCTGGTGCTCTGGGTGATCAGGATCTGCCCCCAAGGGTGGAAGCGAGAACAACCGCCGGGTCTCATGGATAGTCAACACCCTGTAGGCCTCTGCCTGGCCAGAAATCGGGGAGATCATCCCCATCTGAACCGCTGCTGCAGCATCTACATGGATCCCCTCCGGTAGAGGTCCTCTCAGCCTCTCGGGTGTAAACCCCAATCCCAACAGTAATCGGGTGATGACCCCCCCTACCATCACCACTGGTGTCGACCCTCTGCCCACTCTGGCCAGGTTGGCCAAGATCTCGTGGCTAATGTTGAGACGCTGGCCTGCCACCATAGCCCAGAGGCTCCAGATCTCGGCCGCGTTAAGCGACCCTGGATTACCAGCTCGACCGAGGTACGAGCTGGAAAGCACTCTGTGCAGATACCGGAGTGCCTGAGACACCAGTACGGTGCTCTTCGCTGTATCGTGATCATACAGCACTCCTGGTATAGCAATAGCCGCCCAATGGGCGCGTCTCACCGCTCGCCGCGGGATCTCAACCTCCTCCCCCGAAGGAAGCCCCATAGCCTGAGCGAACCTCTGCCTGGTGATGCTGACATGGTCGCCATCAAACCAAAACTGTATCACCCCCGGGTCAGTATCTGCGCTCTGAAAGCCTGTGTAACGGAGAGTGGCCAAGACCTGGCGGGTAGCCTCTGGAAATGTCTGGAAGGCAGGCTCAAGAAACTCTGTCCAGCCCGCTCCCTCGGCAAGTAAATCGAACTCCGGGGCCAACCCGAGGGCCTCTAAAAAAGGGCGAGATACAAAGCGGCTGGCCCGAAACTCTACCTGAGCCAACGCCCTGTACCTCTGGGCGGACTCATCATCCATCCAAGCCGGGGCCTCAAGCTCGGGCTGGGCCTGTGGTGCTCTGCGTCTGGGAGGCATCCTGTAAAAAGGAAAAAGTCAGATAGCGAAAACTTAGCAAAGCAAGCACTATCAGGTTTATTTTTCAAAATCTAAGGTCCATCTAGGCCTTAACAGGGCAATGGCGGCCCATCATGAGATAAAAAAAAGTAATGACAGATAAAAATAGCAAACATCCTGTCTACGGAAGTATCCTAACATGCCTTGCACGCATCATGGCAAAGGAACATGTAATCCTCACGGAGATAATTAAAGCGAATAAAGATGGGCTTTCCAAGTCCTAAGGCATGCATCATACTCGGAAAGTAAATAAATATTCAATTCTAGAATAAAAGATAAAAATTTGGGCAGCACCCGGGCAGGGACGTGCCCTACCCCCTGCGTGAAAAAAAAGCAAGACAACAGGCCTCAGGCCCTAGCAATAGTAAATGCTTTAAATGGGGCGCACCCCGGCAAGAGTGTGCCCCCAACAAATCAAAATAATTGCCTCAGGCCATAAAAGCAAAGAAATGCACAAAATGGTGCGCTAAAAAGGGTGTAACTCTACAGCACCAAGGTTATAGAAAAACTCTATTTTTATGTGATCATGCAAAAAGTTCGGATTTAACTACAAAATAATATAGAAAATTGGGCAGCATTTCCCCCTGAATTCTAAAGCTATTTAAGATTCCTTAGAGTTAAAAGAAGAAAGAATGTAGAACTGAATTAAATAAATAGATAAATAAATAATAAAGAAGTAATTATTTACTTACTTGCAATCCGGAGAAGTGTAGAAATTAGGGAAATACAAATATCCGAGCACCGGGTGAGTATATAATGCGAAAAAACGAAGAAATCGCGAAAAAATAAGAAGAAAAGACTCAAAAAACGCCAAAAACTACTTAGAAACCGCTTGAGAGAGGAAGGAGAAAGGGACAGCAACGTTTGCGCCGTCTGTCACTCGCCCTTATATAGAATTTCGTGACCGACGGTCAGGGCGTCTGTAAAAGCGACCGACGGGCTGGCCGTCTGTCGTGAAATGAATGCAATTTAATTTTGTGATGAATGCGATGATGACGCGTGTTTCTGCCCGGTGGACTTCCGACGGACGGGCCGCCTCTATGGAGGGACGTTCAAGCCGTCTCCGTAGAGAGGCGGGCAGACCGTCCCTGTAGAGGGGCGGGTAGGCCGTCGGTGACCTTCTCCTATAAAATCTGCAAGATTTTCTTGTCTCTTCATTTTCCAGCACCTTGGGATTTCATTCTTCTCAAAATGTTCTCCCCTCCTGCTCAAAGGATGCACCATATCTTAGATGACAAACACACTTGGGGAGAAGGCGCCCTTTCCTCTCTGGCTGGGCTAAAATATCTGTGTCGGGTGAAAATCAACCAGAACCTCCTCCTGGCGGCGACCCACTTCTGGAACCCTCGATTTCACGTCTTCCAGTTCACCTATCAGGAACTGTGCCCTCTTTCTGAAGAATTGGCTTCCATTCTGGGAGCCCAGTTCCCTCCTGGCGCCTTGCCTTGCATCCCCCGCTGCGACCTACTTCAGACCCGGGACGTAGCCCTAGCCCTGGGGATATCCCCCTCGGCGGCCAACCGGCTGATTCCTCTGAGTTCCTCCTTTTCTCTGGAGCCCCTGATCGAGGCCCTAGATCAGTTCACTGACATCCCCACCTATCGGGTAAGTATCACGTTCCTATTCTGCATGGTGAACTTCCTTACTGTTGTTCCAGGAGGCCTGACAGGCGACTTTCGTCTGCTTGGAGTTCTGAGTGACTTTCATCTAGGATTGTCCCCTCTACCACTTGTTTTGGCCGAAACCATCTTAGGTCTGGACGCTGTGAGCTCTGGGTCCACTACAACATTTACCGGTAGCCCCTTATTACTCCAGGTACGTCATTATTTTAAAGGTAGTGCGTCCCTTATGGATTTTCACACTAGCTTTTCTTTGCGGGAGGTGCGTCCTTTCGGATTTTCACACAACCCTCTGCCTAAATTTTGCCTGAAGCAAACCCTACTTACTCCAGCGGCTTTTTTTTTTTTTTTTTTTTTTTTTTCAGATCTGGCTACAGGAAAAACTGAAGATGATGTCTGAACCACCCCCTCGAGTCATTCCGCGGTACATACCAAGCCATTTCTTGCCTCGTCGGCGACTGTATGGGTGTGCCACGACTAGTGAAGGCATTACCAGGTTTAGTGAGCTGTCAGATGACGACATCAGTTTTACATCCGCCTGGCTCCCGCTGTCTCATGCGGTCACCGATGGGTCATCAGGTTGTGTCCCCCTCTGCGGCCTCCGCCAGGCTACCTTCTGCATTACCTCGCGATGTTCACGGCAGCTTGGGATGACCCAGGATATAGTGAGGGTTCCCCTTGCTTTCCGAGGAGGAGATCTCTCGGTCGCATTTGCTTCCCGGTATCATGAGCTATGGGGCAGATTACCTGTGAAGACTGTCATCCCGAGGTTTGGCAATCATTCTGCATCCTCGACCAGCGGGTACAAGAAGTGGATCCTCAGCCCAACCTCCGATAATAGGACTCGAGGGCTCAAGCATCTGATCGGCGAGAGCAGCAGCAAGACCTAGTTTAGCCTACATGTGTATTTTTTGCTACATTTCTTTTTAATGCAGAACTAGAAAATGACAAAAGTGAAAAGAATAATATTCATCCCTTTCACAAGTTTCGTGTGCATTTCTAGATAATTTCAGCATACATGATCAGTTTTGGCATTTACTCAGCTGCTTATGCACTATCAATACATGAAACCAAATTTTAACAGCATCAACTCCTGTTACCGATCGGCCCTCTCGGGTTTTCACGATCGGACATTCTCTCTCATGCCTCTAATTTTTGCACAGGATGCCTTTTTTCCGGTTTTCACCCTGTCGAGGCGCCCAATTTTAGCACAGCCGCCTTTTTTCGCTTTTCGACTTGCAGGGCATTTTATTCTCTTCTTTTTATTTTGGTCTTTAGCCGTGGAACCTTTTGAGTCTGTCGACATTGACTGGCTCCTTGAACTCGTTCCCATCGCTGTCTGATAAGATTGCAGCCCCTCTGGACAACAGCTTCTTAAGGATGTACGGCCCTTCCCAGGTAGGCCTGAATTTCCCCCTGATATCTGGTATTCCTGGCCTCATCTGCTTGAACACCAAGTCCCCCTCTTTCAGCGGGTGTTTCCTCACCTTCTTTCCGAAAGTTCTCGCTAATCTCTTCTGATATATCTGATTATGATAATAAGCTTTCAGCCTACTCTCATCCAGCAAGTTCAAGTGCTGCAATCTCTGCTGCGCCCATTCGGCTTCCGGGATTTGGGCCTCCATGACCACCCTTAATGATTTAAGATCTATCTCTACCGGCAATACTGCTTCTGTTCCGTATACCAGAGAAAATGGTGTAGCGCCCGTAGATGATCTTACTGTCGTTCTGTATCCCCACAGGGCGAAGGGCAACTTCTCAGCCCAATCTTTGTAGGTTTGGACCATCTTGGACAAGATCTTCTTCACATTCTTATTGGCGGCTTCCACTGCTCCATTCGCTTGCGGTCGGTAGGGAGAGGATTTATGATGCTCAACACCGTACTTCTCAAGAAGTTTTCTGGTCTCTCCCATAAACTGCACTCCATTATCAGACACTATGTGGTGAGGGAGACCATATCTGCAGATCAAATTCCTCTCTATGAACCTGGCCATATCCCTTGCGTCAATTTTCTTGAAAGATTCTGCCTCGACCCATTTGGTGAAGTAGTCGATCGCGACTATGATGTACCTGTGCCCATTGGACGCCGTAGGGCGAATCTCCCCAATGATATCTATCCCCCAGGCGGCAAACGGCCAAGGAGATGTTAAGTTATGTAGCTCTGATACCGGCAGGTGCCTCAGATCCGCGTACTGTTGGCACAACTGACATTGCTTGACATATTTTGAACAATCAGTGTCCATCGTAAGCCAATAAAAGCCTTGCCTCATTATCTTCTTGGCCAAGGTCACACCATTCATGTGGGCCCCGCAGACCCCTGCATGGGTTTCTTCCATTATCTTGCGCGCTTCTCTCTCATTCAAACATCTGAGCTGGATCCCATCTGACCGTCTCTTATACAGCACCCCTTCCAAGGATATGAACTGAGTAGATAACTTACGTATCATCCTCTGATCTTTTTCAGTGGCTTCCTCTGGAAATCTATCGCTTTCCAAGTAATTCATGATATCAAAGTACCACGGCCTCCCATCTGACACCTCTAATTCCATTACAGGCACGGTTTCAAAGCTGGGCCTATCAGAGCTCGAAATCAGCACCGGCTTCATGGCCACTCCCTCAGGGTTATCCCATATTGATACTAAGGTTGCCAACGCATCAGCCAAACGGTTCTCGTCTCTTGGCACGAAGTGGAAGGTGCAAATCTCAAACTGCCCACACATCCCTTTCAGATATTGAACATAAGGGACCAGTCGCTCTTCCTTAACAGCCCACTCACCTCGGATCTGGTTTATTACCAAGGACGAATCACCAAATACCTCTACATTTCTGGCCCCCAACACAGCCAAAGCCTCCAACCCAAAAGTGCATGCTTCATATTCAGCTTCGTTGTTGGTTGTTTTGTATCTCAGTTTCTTAGCGAGAGGAAGTTTCTCATTATCTGGGGTTGTTAGGATGACTCCGACTCCGGCTCCTTTGTTGTTTACCGCCCCGTCAAAATGCAATTGCCATCCTTGAACAGAAATCGTGCCTATGCTCTCGTCAGGAAAGGTAAATTCGAGGGTGTCCCCTTGGATAGGATGCTCAGCAAGAAATTCGGCTACAGCTCGCCCCTTAATAGTCTTGCGGGTGATGTATTGCACATCAAACTCTTGTAGCAAGAGCAACCACCTCCCCATCCTTCCAAGCAAAGATGGTGCCTCCTGCAAATATCTTAAAGGATTCTGCTTAGCTACAGCCTGAACCTTGTACGAGTGAAAGTAATGCCTTAGCTTCTTCGATGCCCAAATCACTGCAAGGCAGATCTTCTCTACTTCAGCATATTTTATTTCGTAAGCCAGAAACTTCTTGCTGAGGTAATAAACTGCAAACTCCACCCCAAACTCATCCTCTTGAGCCATCATGGCGCCCACTGAACCGTCTTCTACTGCCAGGTACAGAATAAGCGGTTTGACAGGTTGCGGAGGTCTTAGTACTGGCGGATTTAACAGGTACTCCCTGATATTATCAAAGGCTCTCTGGCAGTCTTCATTCCAGACTACGGGCTGATTCTTCCTAAGCAGCTTAAAAACAGGTTCACATATCGAAGTGAGCTTGGCAATAAACCGGCTAACATACTGCAACTTGCCCAGAAAACTCCTTACATCTTTTTCCTTTTGTGGCACAGGCATCTCTCTGATAGCTTTCACCTTATCGGGGTCAATTTCTATCCCCCTCTGACTGACGACATGTCCCAACAGCTTTCCTGAAGTCACCCCAAAAATGCACTTCTTGGGGTTAAGTCGCAGATTATACCTGTCGATCCGGGTGAAGAACTTCTCTAGAGCTTCAAAGTGCCCCTCTCGGGTGGCTGATTTGACCATCATATCATCAACATACACCTCTACTTCTTTGTGAATCAGGTCGCTTAGGATCTTGGTCGCCATCCTCTGGTACGTGGCCCCCGCATTCTTTAAGCCGAAAGGCATAACCCGATAGGCATAAGTACCCCACTCTGTGATGAAGGCAGTCTTGACCCGGTCAGCTATCTTGTTCAGGATCTGATTGTAGCCCACATATCCATCCCCAAAGCTGTACATCGCGCAGTTGGCGGCACTGTCTATCAATACATCAATATGGGGCAGTGGAAAATCATCCTTAGGACAGGCTTTGTTAAGATCTCGATAATCCACGCACACCCTGACCTTTCCGTTCTTCTTAGCCACAGGCACCACATTCGCCAGCCAAGTAGGGTACTGGACTTCCACCAGAAACTTAGCTTCGATCTGCTGTCGGATTTCCTCCTTAACCTTATCAGCCCATTCTGGCCTTAGCCTTCTCAACTTCTGCTTCACAGGCCTGCAATCTGGGTAAGTGGGGATGGCATGCTCCGCCACGGCTCGGTCAATCCCCGGCATATCTTCGTAGGTCCAGGCAAAGACTTTTTCATGTTTTGTTATTATTCTCTCAAAATTTTTTCTCTCCTCAGGAGTTATGTTTGATGCTATTAGAATTTCTCTCGGATTTTCCGAAGTTCCAAGATTGAAAGGCGTTGTGCCAGTAGAGTCAATGTCAAAAATTGATGGAATATGATCATGTTCATGCATGTTGAAATCATCAGAAACATCGCACAAATAAGTGAAATTGTTCATCTTATTGATAATATTATTGTTATCATCTACATCATAAAAGAGTTCTGGAATAAAAAGACAATCTAGGCTAGAGACTTCCTCTGCCGCTCCCGAGGTTGACGCTATTGCAGCTTGCCTATTGACTTTCTGATCTAGCAGAGGCCCTTCAGGCACGTCGGAAGAGATCTTCAACTCCTCCACTTCCAGCTCTAAATCTGCTATCTTCCCTTTTCCTTTCAGCCTGGCAGCTACCATTTTCTCAGTAACGATCTCCTCAAGCTCGCACTTGTCCCAAGTGATCCCCTGGGTCATGATTTCTTCATCCCAAAAGCCTTCAGCGGTCTTGACAAATCCGATGTGCCAATCATATACATCATCCTTCCCTCGAATTCTTCAAATCGACGGCCCACTTCTTCGGCAATCATGGCCCTGGTGGCGTCTTCCCCCCTGGGTGAGTTTGCCATATGAGATACTGCGCCACTTACTTCTGATAAGATCTCCGGCAGACCTTCTCTATCTGACAGCTCGGGAGTAAGAACTCGGATCAGTCGCCCGGTCGGTGATCTAGTCCACCTGGGCAGATCTATGATGGCTGCAGGGACAAAAGTTAGAATGATGCATGAAATGTAGGTATAATGCATGATCGTGATATGCAACATTTACAGAGCACAAGCAAGCAAGTAAGTCCTTCCACCCTTATTTCTCCCACACACGTGGTCGTGCAGTCTCTTTCCTAGGTGGGATTAGCCCAAGGGTCAACGAGGAACCCAATGGACGCGTATGGTGCGCGGCGAAAAATCGGCAGCATAACACTCCTATGCTAATGTACAAGCAGATGGATAATGATCGTCACGTATTCGAACGGCCCACAAATTTCGACATGGCCCTACCGGGGCATGATAGCCTTTGGCTAGGTTACCAAGCGAGATATTTGGATTCACCCAATATGTGAAGATCCATACAGCAAGCATGAGATTATGGTTCATTTCACCTGTGGAGAGTGACTACAGTCATTACATGAGCTTTGGACGAGGGAGATGTTTCTTTGAGGCTACCCAAGCATGATTCCTGCCGACGGGTCTAGCTCATCACGAGCATAGCGACCGATCGGGTCATCATTTTGATATACCATTGAGGTACCTGGCTTGGGCTGGTGATTATCCTTAACACTTCCCCAAATTGAGTGAAAATGAGGAGGTGCTTCAGGAACGCACCGGGGCTAGAAGAGGGACCAAACTAGCTTATTCTAAGGCTCTAATGATATGTAAATGCAAATTTGAGAGAAAGCGAATTTATGAATTAAATTTTAATCATAAAATGTTAAAAGAGGTATTTTCAAATCGAAATCTCGAACCAATAACGTCCCCAGTGGAGTCGCCACTGTGACGCGCGCCGGATCCCGAGCGGCCGCCCGTTCGGACCGCCCGCACGTGGGCGGTCGGGGCATTTGCGGGTCCGTTGGCATCCTGCAATAAATCACAAGTGCGTCTATGTTGGGCAACAAAGAGGTATCATGGAGTCGCCACCCAATAGAACATTGGGAAAGTTACTCTCGCCTCGGAGAGCCTAAGACTGCGCTTGGTATCCATTTTGGGCCAGCTAGAGGGGTCTTGGAAGGTAAACTTCTCGCCCAAAAGAGCCTAGGATTAGCGCTAAAGCCTCGTGACTCAAGAAGTATTTTGGAGGATAACCTCTAACCTCTCGAGCCCCAAAGACCAGAGCTGGGTCCGGGATTTCTCATCTATTTCTACCTCGATTAATTTATGATCAAATTTTAATGTCATTTGTTCGCTCTCTCTCCACACTATGCAGTTGATTTAAAAGGCGCATTTATTCACATTCGGAAAGCAGTAAATGAGCAGAATAGATATCAAAAGCGATAAATTACAATAACACAAGGAGCGGAATACAACTCCCTTATGTAAATGTGCGGTTCATACACAAATCGGGGCATTATTTATTTTGAGGACTTCGGTCCTCTCATGCATCATCATTGAAA
This sequence comes from Excoecaria cochinchinensis, assembly GCA_947683425.1. NCBI lineage: Eukaryota > Viridiplantae > Streptophyta > Magnoliopsida > Malpighiales > Euphorbiaceae > Excoecaria > Excoecaria cochinchinensis. The sequence goes on from CANTUQ010000021.1 coordinate 10,987,693, forward strand.
ATGGGATATTTAATATGTGATTATTTTTATTGGATGAAAATAGGGCGTTGGACCCTTTTTACATTTTATACAAAACTCAATTTTGTTTAAGTATAAATCGTTGATCTATTCTTACATTTAACGGGATAAAAGAGCTTATTCATATACATAAAATAATCAATGAATGAAAGAGCGAGAGAAATAAATCAAGAGGTTTAAGAAAACTAAACTAGACGAAATCCACCATGCATGGTAGGCAACCGCTCAAGCTCGAAATTATCCAAGAGGGCCAATATACACTCACAGAAAGTTAAGAGATGTTAACATTCATAAAATTAACACATAAGAAATCGAAGGGACTGAATAGAGATGGAAAATGATAAAAAAAACGGAGGCAGAACCCACCGACGGCCTTTCCTGGTTGACCGACGGGCGTCGGTTTGGTTAGTCGCTATGCCCGTTCGTCACTCAAGAATGGGCATCTGTAGGTGGGTGACCGACGGGCGTCGGTCATAAAGATGACCCGTCGGTCACCTCTGTCTCCGGAAAACAGGAAGGAGGAAAGGGACTTTCGAGATAAAAAAACAAGTTTTATCCAAAAAGGAGATGAGGGAGTCAAAATGAAGAAAAGTAATAATACGTATTCAAAATTTTCACGGGATGAATAAATAAATGATAAATAATTAAATATGAGATAAAAATGGAGAGAGAATCCGGAATATTTACCCTCAGATAGTTGCCTTGGGTAGAATTTTTGATGTCGGTTAGATCCCCGCGCGTTCCACGAGAAAGTAAGAGAATGAAAGATTAGAGAGAGAAAATGAGCTATTTCACCTCCGATCCTTCAGAAAGTCGATTTAGGAGTTCAAATCTAAAGAAAACTAATTAGCTTTTAGTTCCTTTGATCGATTTGATCCTTGATTAAGTAAAGTTTTTTTGGAAAATGTGTGTTTTTGGAAGAGAGAGAAAATGTGCTCGAATTTTGGCAGAGTTTCCTCTTCTGAAAAATTTTTCACCCTTTTGAAGTGAAAATCCGGACCTTATATAGCCAGACACGACCGACGGGCGTCGGTGCGTAGGGGCGGGCGTCGGAAGAATCCTACTGACACAAGGACACTTCCGACGGCCCTGCCACATCCACCGACGGGCGTCGGAACGGTTGCGTGCTCCGGGAAACCAGGCGGCTCCTGACAGGGGCGGTGACTTTCCGACGGGCGTCGGAAAAAACCCTGAGCCGTCGGTGACTCGGAGCGACGGGCTATCTCCACAGACGGGCTGGCCGTCTGTGGAGGACAAAAAACCTTTTTTTACTCGGAAAACTCCCGTTTTCTCCCCCTCTGCCCCTGAAGTGTAGAAAAACCTCATTTCTCATGGAACGTGGGACTAAAACCTCCAACTTCAGCCCCCTGCACAGGCCTTGAACATTGATTTCATCATAGGGTAACCTCCGATCCGGACCGCTCCAGGACACGGTGCTTACAGGGAGTTCAAGGTTGGCAGTTGCACTTTGACGGAGCCGTGAACAACAAAGGCGCAGGAGTAGGGATCATTTTAATAACCTCGGATGATGAGCAGCTCCCTTTGGCCAAGAAATTGAAGTTCAAGGCTACTAATAATGAAGCTGAGTATGAAGCGTGTGCCTTTGGGTTAGAGGCATTGATAGCCTTAGGAGCAAAAAACGTGGAAGTGTTTGGTGATTCATCCCTGGTGATCAATCAAATCCGAGGTGAATGGGTCGTTAAAGAAGAGAGGCTAATGCCATACATCGAGCACTTGAGAGACCTGAGTAGTCAATTTGAAGTGTGTACATTCCGTTTTGTTCCGAGGGATGAAAACCAGTTAGCCGACGCGCTTGCTACTTTAGTCTCAATGTGGGACAATCCCGAAGGGGTGGTTTGAGGCCAGTTTTGATTTCTAGCTCTGAGAGACCTAGCTTCGAATCTAAATCAGTCATGGAGATAGAAGTAGCGGATGGGAAGCCGTGGTATTATGATATCAAGAACTATCTAGAGAATGTGACGTTTTCGGAGGAAGCTACTAAGAAAGATCGGATAATGATTCGCAAGCTATCTACCCAGTTCATCTGCATAAATGGAGCGTTGTACAAACGACAAGCGAATGGTATCCAGTTGAGGTGTTTGGATGAGAAAGAGGCTAAGAGGGTGATGGAAGAAACACACGCCGGAGTATGTGGGGCCCATATGAACGGGCTGACATTGGCCAAAAAGATTATGAGACAAGGATTCTTTTGGCTCACCATGGATAATGATTGCTCGAAGTATGTAAAGCAGTGCCAGTTATGCCAACAGTATGCAGATTTAAGGCATCTGCCCATTTCGGAATTACATAATCTGACATCACCTTGGCCATTCGCAGCTTGGAGGATTGATATTATTGGGGAAATACGCCCCACGGCCTCCAATGGGCATAGATACATCATCGTCGCCATCGACTACTTTACTAAGTGGGTAGAAGCTGAGTCCTTCAAGAAAGTGGATGCTCGGGATATGGCAAAATTCATAGAGAAGAACTTGATATGTAGGTATGGCCTTCCACATCATGTGGTATCTGACAACGGGGTCCAGTTCATGGCCGAAACGAAGAAGTTACTCCAGAAGTATGGTATCGAGCACCACAAGTCTTCTTCGTATCGTCCTCAAGCTAACGGGGCAGTTGAAGCTGCCAAAAAGAATGTCAAGAGGATCCTAGCTAAGATGGTCCAGAATTATAAAGATTGGGCAGAAAAGTTGCCTTTTGCACTATGGGGTTACAGAACAACCATCAGGACTTTAACGGGAGCCACTCCATATTCCTTGGTATATGGGACGGAGGCAATATTGCCGATCAAGGTCGAACTTAAGTCACTAAGGGTGATAATGGAGGCAGAGATTCCGGAGGCCGAATGGGTGCAGCAGCGGTTTCAACGCTTGAACATGTTGGATGAGAACAGGTTAAAAGCCTACTATCACAACCAGATCTACCAAAAGAGGCTCGCTAGGTCTTTTGGAAAGAAAGTCAAGAAACATCCGTTGAAGGAAGGGGATTTGGTATTCAAACAGATGAGATTAGGAGCACCGGATATTAGAGGGTAGTTCAGACCTACGTGGGAAGGTCCGTTTATCCTCAAGAAGCTGCTGTCAAAAGGAGCTGCGATTTTGTCGGATAGCAATGGCAACGAGTTCAAAGAACCGATCAATATTGATAGACTCAAAAGGTTCCATGGCTAAAGGCTACAAAATCAAAAGAAGAGAATGAAAGCCCCGTGGGTCGAAAACCGAAAAAAGGCGGCCTTGCTAAAATTGGGCTCCTTGTCAGGGTGAAAATCGAAAAAAGGCATCCTGGGCAAAATTTAGACGCTGGAGAGAAAATATCCAATCATGAAAACCCGAGAGGGCTGATTGGGGACAGGAGTTTGATACTGTCAAGATTTGGTTCCATGAATGAATATAGTCTTGCATAATTGAATTAGTGTCAAAAAACGATCACGTATTCTGAAATCGTACTGAAATGTACACAATTTTGTGAAATAAAATAAGGCTTGATTTATTCATTTATATCATCGTCCGATTCTGCTTTAAAAAGAAAACATATTGCTCAAAATGCATGTGAAGCTAAACTATGCCCTACTACTACTCTCGCGAGCCAAATGCCTCAGTCGCCGTGTTCGGTTATCAGATGACGGGCTAAGTATCCACCTCTTGTACGCGCTGGTAGAGGTGACAGAGTGGTTCCCGAAGGGAGGTATGATAGTCTTCAGTGGAAGTTGGCTCCAGAGCTCATGATAGCGGCAGGCAAAAGCCGCAAAAAGGACTCCACCTCGAAAGGATAGAGGGAGTCTCACCACATCCTGAGTCATTCCAAGTTTACAAGAGCAGCGGGCCGTGATGTAAAAGGTTGCCTCACGAAGCCCGCATAGGGGAACGCATCCTGAAGACCCATCAATAACTGCACTGGATAATGGAAGCCAAGCATTCATGAAGCTAATATCTTCATCTGATATCTCACTGAATCTGGTAATGCCTTCGTCAGGGGTCCCAGGTAGGTACAGACGCTGGCGAGGAAGAAAATGCTTCGCTGAGTACTGACTAATGACTCTAGGAGGTGGCTCTGACAGCAGTTTCAATTTCTCTTGCAACCAAATCTGAAAGAAGAAACAAGGAAAAATAAAAGCCAAAGAAAATAAGATAAAAGGCAAAGAAAAGCCGCTGGAGTAAGTGGGATTTACTTCAGGCAAAAATTAGGCATAGGGTTGTGTGAAAATCCGAAAGGACGCACTTCCCGCTAAGAAAAGCTAGTGTGAAAATCCACAAGGGACGCACTACCTTCAAAACAATGACGTACCTGGAGTAATAAGGGGCTCCCAGAGAATGAAGTGGTAGGCCCGGCACAGACAGAGTCCAAACCCAAGATAGTCTCAGCCAGAATAAGTGGAAAAGGGGTCAGCCCGTGGTGAAAATCGTCCAAAATCCCAAATAGACGAGGGTCTCCAAGCAGCTCCTCTGAAGTCACGACCGGATACTTCATCAGACAGAAAAGAAAGATGACACTTAAGCTGTATAAAGGAAGGTTAGAGAATCCAGTGCTTCAATCAGAGGTTCTAAGGCAAATACAGGGCCCTGAGGAACTAGACGAGCAGCATTAGAAGGAGCTATACTTAAGGACAGGGCAATATCCTGAGTTTGAACCAAACCACAGCGAGGAACGCAGGGTAAAGCACTAGGAGGATACCAGCTCCCGACAATAGCAGCAAGTTCCTCAGGCAGGGGGCACATCTCCTGGTAGGTGAACCTAAAAACGTGAAAGCGAGGGTCCCAGAAGTGGGTCGCAACCAAAAGGAGGTTGTAGTCTATTCTGATTCTGAGTAAAAATTTCAGTCCAGAAAGGGGGGCAAGAGTGCTATTTTCCCAAGTTTGAACATCGTCTAGGATACGATACATTTTGGAAAAAAAAAGGAGAATTCATTTCTCTGTGACTAAGGTCGAGGTCACTAAGGGAAATGAGAAGGGGAAAAGGAAAAAACTGAGGAAAGGAACCTGCTATGAAGCTAAAATGAGAGAAAAGGCACGGAATTCAAGAAAATGTTGAATTTTATAGGATTGACCTACTGATGGATAGCCCATCCCTAACTCAGACGGTGATCCCGTCTGTAATTGTCCACCTGGCAGTCTTTGCATCGTGCATATCACACGCATTAATTAGGTAATTAATGAGGGTTAAAAGCAAAATCCGGAGAGACAGACGGCATTCCCGTCGGTCGCTGTATAGACCTAAAGCCCGTCGGTACTTAAATTCTATATAAGGACGTAGGTACCGACGGACAATTGCTTTCTTCTCTCTTTTCTTCACACCGACGCTCTTCCCTTCTTCTTCAGTTACATTTTATTGTTTTTTGTTTTTTTTTCGGTTGGTTTTCTTTGCACCAGCATCTTGTCCTTTGAGTCTCAATTTCTAGGTTAGTAAAATCCTTCTATTTTTTTTAGTTATTTATTTTTTTATCCTATTATGAGTAATATAATTTTCATTTTTTTTATTAGTGTAATTAGGAGCCTTGTTAATTGATTTTAGTTGCTACTGTTTGATTTAAAATGCCATTTGTTTTTTTTATGCTTTAAGCAATGAGTTAACACATAGAATAAATGATATGCTGTTCTTTAGTTGAGATAAAATGCATGGATAAATGCTATTTTGAGAACAATTAATGATAGATGCATATTTATTTTTAGTTATTGAGTTTTTAGATATTCAGGCATAGCCTTAGGAATACATGCACTTTGAAACCAATACTAAGAATTAGGAAGTAAAGCAAATGTGAGTATGTTGCACTGTATATGTTGCACTATTGCTTGGGGCCTGAGGCCTATCTTTTTTTTTTTGTTTTCTCATGCAGGAGGTTGGGCACACCCTTGCCGGGGTGCTGCCCAAATTTTTTTTTTAGTTTTTTCGGTTTAGACACGATCTCGACGATATGCTCCGCGTGATCAGCCTGAGCCTCAGGCCCCGGATTGGATGAGTGCCGAGGCCAGACAGAGGTATGCAACATTGGCTCAGGTGCAGTTCCGGGCTAGCCGTTTCATTTCTAGGCCGTTTCTTGAGGCTCTCAGGATGGCTGACGAGGTCGATATTCTGATGGCAAGTGTGGGATGGACTGAGTTTCTAATACCTGCTTTCCAGACTCACCCAGAGATAGTTCGACAGTTTCTTGCTACGTTACAGTACAGGGGGTACCAGAGAACTGACACAGAGGAGGGTATTATCCAGTTTTGGATTGAGGGCCACCATTATAGCATTACCCGTCAGCGATTTACAGAGGCTATGGGGCTTCCATTCGAGCAAGATGTTATAGTGCCCCATAGAGCAGTTAGATGCCACCATTGGGCGGTTATTGCATTGCCGGGAGTGCCGTATGATCATGATACAGCAAAGAGCACGGTACTCTCATCACAGGCCCTTCGATATGTTCACAGAGTTTTATCCAGCTCCTATTTAGGAAGAGCTGGTAACCCAGGGTCTCTCAACGCCGTTGAGATTTGGAGTTTATGGGCCATGGTGGCAGGCCAGCGGCTCAACATCAGCCATGAGATTTTGGTTAACATGGTGAGAGTATCTAGGGGGGCAGCCCCTGTAGTGTATGTTGTGGAGTCATTACTAGACTACTTTTGAGTTTGGGTGTTCATCCAGACATCCTGGGGCATGCCTTAGAGGAGAGCATTTATGTGGACGCTCCGGCAGCTATTACGATGGCTATGATATTGCCGATACCGGGATCAGGCCGAGGCGTACAGACTCCGCACCATTCATGAGACCAGACATGCATTTAGCCTGCCATCACTAGAGCCAGTAGAGGAGTAGCCTCAGATGGAGCACCAGCCTCCCAAGCCCCAGCAGCACCAGGAGGAGCACCCGGGTACACCCTCTGACATGGGGATTGAGTTCACCATGGATGAGCTATTTGCTACTCCTCCAGGGCAGAGAGTACAGAGTCCTACTCCGCCTCCGCCATCGAGAGTACATCGGATAGCTCCCCGGGCACCTGAGAGGTTCAGTCCATATGCTAGAGCAGGGGACCCGGGGGCATCTACTTCTACAGCTCCACCTCCAGAGCGGGCACTAGAGTCATCTCCCCCTCCATTCACACCATCGACTCACCCGGTACAGCCAGATTTTTCTGCGATCTTGACCTCTATGTTCGCATCCTTTGAGCACAGATAGGAGGAGAGAGATAGGGCTTTTCTTGGGGAGCGAGATAGAGTCATCTTAGAGTGGCTAGATCAGCAGCAGGGTATTATCTAGGAGCAGGGGAGGCTTATTGACCATTTGAGACAGAAGTAGGAGAGACTCGTTGGTCAGCTGAGGCAGGAGATGAGGGCCTCCCAGGATGAGGCGACCCCGAGGATAGATGCATCTGTACAGATGGTGGATGAGTCAGTTGAGGCTCTCAAATTTAGAATCTAGGTCCTAGAGGGTGCCATACCTCCCATCGACCAGTCCATGCGAGAGTTTAGAGAGCATGCAGAGGATAGGCCGAAGAGTATGGGGACTACCTCTACAGATCAGACCCTCCGCCTGGCCGGCGCTTTCAGAGAGTTAGGGGGGTCGTCACAGATACGTTGCAGTTCATGACAGTATGCGCACAGCCTTTCCTTGATGGATATGCTCAGGTCCAATTCCAGCAGCAGGACCCAGCGAGAGCGCAGCCGTTATCAGTACCAGTGGCTATACCTCCCAGATACCAGCGCCAGGCCAGAGCCTCGGCTACTCATCAGGCCGGACCATCAGCCCCTCCCAGGCAGCCATCTTCTCTAGATGCGGGACCATCTGCTTCTTTATCACGAGGCCAGCCGATTCATCTATCGGATGATGATGATGATGATCCAGAGGAGCTCTCAAATTATGCTCCATTATAGATTTGTTCAGGGAGTTCTTCTAGCTTTGTATTTATACTTTTTGTTGTAATCACCTCTATATATTGTACAAAATTTAACCTTTTAGTGGAAAAACATTTATGGATTAACCTGTTAAATTTGCATGTTATTTCTTCATGATTTAAATTTCTTAAAAAAGAGAGAAAAGAAGAAAAAAGACAATTGATCATTTAGTAAACAAGATGATAAATAATAAAGAGCAACATAAAAATGTTCATAAATCTACCAATCAAGTTAATTTGCGCAAGAATTAACAAGACTCTCTTACAATACAGGAACATGGTTTCACACCAATTCGAAAATGACTAGCAGTCAAAAGGAAGGATAAACAGATCAAACATTGTGTCCTTCAAGATTGCATCCAATATTAGATGAGAATCAACAGATCAGAATCATACCTTGCCAATTGAATGGAGGTTAGCAAGGAAAGTTCGCAAACTTAAAACGGGACTAGCAATATAAATTAGACACCATGCAGGCTGAGATGAGGCTAGCGGGACAGTTTAGTCACCGCGCATACCGAGACGAGGACAGCGGGGCGCACGCGATAGAACGGATCCGCAATTTGTAAGTCTAGAATAGACTCAGTGCAGCTCAAGAGAGCAACCCTCGCGTTTTGTAAGTCTGGAGCAGACTCGGTGTATCACCCTCCGCACTTTGTAAGTCTGGAATAGACTCGGTGCAGCTCAGGAGAGCAGCCCTCGCATTTTGTAAGTCTAGAGCAGACTCGGCGTATCACCATCCACACTTTGTAAGTCTGGAATTGACTTGGTGTAGCTCAGGAGAGCAGCCCTCGCGTTTTGTAAGTCTGGAGCAGACTCGGCGTATCACCATCTGTACGTTGTAAGTCTGAGCAGACTCAGTACAGCTCAAGAGAGCAACCCTCGCGTTTTGTAAGTCTTGAGCAGACTCGACGCGTCGCCACTTCCCTAGCAAAAAGGTAAGGACTGCCTCAGGTATGCGTCTCTTTCCTTTATCCCCTGAATTTTTGCTCATCTAGACACTAGTGCACTAGTTTCCCCAAAATTGGGGGCAACTGTAGACACCGGGTCTTGAGGCAGTCCAGGTCAGAGTTACTCGATGAAGAGATCCACGTTGGTTTCCAGATAAATGGATGAAATTCGGAGGTTTTCGTCTTTCGGTTTCATAAGGATTAAAATCTTTTTCTCTATAGCATGAGGTTTTGAAAGAAAAAGAAATTTTGCTTGAAAGTGGAAGTTTTGCTCCACAGACGGGATGACCGTCTGAAGTAGAGACGCCCGTCTCTACTTAGGGTGATCCCCATCTCTATGCATAGTAGGGATGGCCCGTCTGTAGCTAGGGACAAACACGTGTTTGAGTAGGGACGCCTGTCCCTAGTCCCGCGTTACGGCCCGTCTGTAGCTAGGGACGGGCATGTATCTGAGTAGGGAAGCCCGTCCCTAGTCCCGCGTTACGGCCCGTCTGTAGCTAGGGACGGGCACATGTTTGAGCAGGGAAGCCCATCCCTAGTCCCGCGTTACGGCCAGTCTGTATCCAAATTTCCACGCATGCCCTTAGTAGGGCCGCCCGTCGGTAGTTGCAGGGATGCCTGTCGGTAGTGGATCTGATCAGATAACGCCGGTTTTGATAAAATTTTATCTCTTATCTTTCAAATTTTGGGTGAGATTTGGTTAAAAATTGAATTTTAAAACTCCTTTTAAAATTCAAACTTTAAACTGATGCTTATTTGATTTTATCTCTAAAAAGTCTATAAATTGAGAAGTAAAATTCATTATTGGAGGTTAGAAAATTTGACAAATTTTTGTGAGGAAAATAACAATTCTTGAGAGACTAGATTTTTTAAAAGGTTTCTTTGTGAGCAATTTATCAAAAAATCTATAAAAATCTCTGTTTATTTTCAGAATTTTATTTGAAAAAAATTATTCCAATTAATTGATTTCCTTAAATCTTTCTTGCGAATTAAGCCAATTTGAGGTAACGAAATTCATTCGTTTCCATCAATACATCTAATTCAAACATTCGATCGCTATCAAATTTTCAAGAAGGGAAAATACAAATTTTCTTACTTTGATCTATTTTTATTTGATCCTTGTGGAGCGTGCGGGGACCGAAACCATTCGATATTCACCCAAAAAGGTAAAATTCGAGGGTAAATATTATGGATTAATACTTGTGTGATTTAATTAACTTATATTAATTGTTTTCATTTTTTAATTTTTTTTATCTTTTAACTCATTTCTTTTAAAGTTTCCTATTTTTTTTCCTTTCTTTACTTTATTCACCAATTTTTGACACTGACATGTTTATTCCTATGAGTTATTCTCTGACCATTAGGAATTGGAGTTGTAAATGATGATCGTCGAGCCAATCTGAGGATTTCCATACGGGTTCTTTCTCCACCCTTGCTTTTATTCATGTTATTATTAAGATTATTTCAATGTCATTAAAGTGAAAAGGGCCAAATATTTTATAGTAATTAATTTTGGGTTTTCTTGAAAGCTGTGGACCAATGTCCTGTTTTTAACCAACAAAATTAACACTTCTTAAAATCAGTTTGTAACAAATATGCATGGCAGGACCAATGTCCTTACTCCAATGAGTATCCCATTTTCTGTATGATTTATATATTGTTTTTATAATGGGGGTTGTATTCCGCCCATAGTTTTATTGTAATTTGATTTGTGGAAGTTCATCTTAATAGTGCTTAATTTATCGCTTTTGACGTGAATGATTACGCTTTAATTAAATGCATCGTATGGATAGTTGGTGAAACAATAAATTCAAAACTTAATCATAATATTGATCAAGGTACAAATAAATGAGAAGTCCTAAACTCACTCAGGTCTTTGGGGCTCAATGAGGAGAGAGGTCTAGGACTTTCAAGAAACCTCTTGAGTCCAACCAAAAGACTGAAATTCACAATCCTAGGCTCCAGGGGTTAGAGGCAAAGGCCTCCAAGATCTCTCTGGCTAGCTCAAGATGGATATGTATGCGCCGTCTTAGGCTCACTGAGGCTAGATGACCCTTCCCAATGTTCTATTGGGTGGCGACTCCAAGAAACCTCATTGTTACCCAAAATAGACGCACTTGTAAATACCTTACAAGTTTTATGAACCTTTCCTGATTGCCCTAAAGCGGGCCCTCGGGAGGACACGGGGTTCGGCGCACGTTATAGCACCCCTGATTGAAGCATTGGAAGAGTTTTCTAGTGCTCCTCCATACCGTGTAAGTGTCATTTTTCTTTTCTGCTTGATGAAATATCAGATTGTGGTGTCAGAGGAGTTGATTGGAGCCTCTTGTCTGCTCAGGATCCTGGATGATTTTCACCGTGGACTGACCCCTTTTCCACTGACCCTTGCTGAGACCATCATAAGTCTTGATTCTGTCCGTGCTGGATTTTCTACTACTTTCTTTGGGAGCCCCTTATTACTCCAAGTAAGTCCTTATGTTAAAAGGTAGTGTGTCACTTGTGGATTTTCACACTAGCTTTTCTTAGCGGGAAGTGCGTCCTTTTCGGATTTTCACACAACCCTTTGCCTTACTTTTGCCTGAAGTGAACCCAATTCATTTTAGCGGCTTTTCTTTGCCTTTTATCTTATTTTCTTTGGCTTTTACTTTTCTTTATTTCCCCTTTTAGATATGGTTGCAAGAGAAATTGAAGCTGCTGTCAAAGCCACCCCCTAGGGTCATCAGTCAGTATTCTGCGAAGCATTTTCTTCCACGACAACGGCTGTACTCATTTGGGACCCCTGACGAAGGCATTATCCGACTCAGTGAAATATCCGATGAGGACATTAGCTTTGTGCACGTTTGGCTTCCTTTATCCAGTGCAGTTATCGATGGATCCTCGGGATGCATTCCCTTATGTGGGCTTCGTGAGGCCACTTTCTACATTACGGCTCGCTGTGCTCGTCAACTCGGGATGACTCAGGACGTGGTGAGGCTCCCTTTATCCTTTCAAGGCGGAGTCTTTTCTGCAGCTTTTGCCTCTCGCTTTCATGAGCTCTGGAGCCAACTTCCATTAAAGACTGTTATACCTCCATTCGGGAGTCATTCTGTTGCCTCCACTAGTGCGTACAAGAGGTGGGTACTCAGCCCGTCATGTGATAACAGAACATGACGACTCAGGCATTTGGCCGGCGAGAGTAGTGGTAGGGCATAGTTTAGCTTTGCATGCGTTTTGAGTAACATGTTTCTTTTTAAAGCAGAACCAGCCAACAATGTAAATGAATAAATCAAGTCTTATTTTACTTCACAAAATTGTGTACATTTCAGTACGATTTCAGCATACATGATCATTTTGGCATTAATTCAATTATGCAAAACTTCATTCATTCGTGGAACCAAATTTTAATAGCATCAACTCCTGTTACTAATCAGCCCTCTCAAGTTTTCTTTATTCGACATTTTCACTCGAGCCTTTAATTTTTGACCAGGATGCCTTTTTCGGTTTTCACCCTGACGAGGCGCCCAGTTTTAGCAAGGCCGCCTTTTTTCGGTTTTTGACCTGCTGGGCTTTTATTCTCTTCTTTTGTTTTTATTGTCTTTAGCCATGAAACCTCTTGAGTCTATCGACGTTGACCGATTCCTTAAACTCATTGCCATCGCTATCTGACAAGATCGTTGCACCTTTTGATAGCAACCTCTTGAGGATGAATGGACCTTCCCACGTAGGCCTGAACTTCCCCCTTATGTCTGGCGCACCTGGTCTCATCTGTTTGAATACCAAATCTCCCTCTTTTAATGGGTGCTTCTTGACTTTCTTTCCAAAGGACCTGGCGAGCCTCTTTTGGTAGATCTAGTTGTGCTAGGAGGTTTTCAGCCTGCTCTCATCCAACATGTTCAAGTGCTGCAGCCGCTGCTGCGCCCATTCAGCTTCCGGAATCTCTACTTCCATTATCACCCTCAGTGACTTGAGTTCAACCTCGATTGGCAATATTGCCTCCGTCCCGTAGACCAGGGAATATGGAGTGGCTCCTGTCGAAGTTCTAATGGTCGTTCTGTAACCCCAGAGTGCAAAAGGCAACTTTTCTGCCTAATCGTTATAATTCTGGACCATCTTAGCCAGGATCCTCTTGACATTCTTGTTGGTGGCTTCGACTGCACCGTTGGCTTGTGGGCAATATGGAGAAGACTTGTGCTGCTCAATACCATAATTTTGAAGTAATTTCTTCGTTTCGGCCATGAACTAGACCCCATTATCAGATACCACATGGTGTGGAAGGCCATATCTACATATCAAATTTCTCTCGATGAATTTTGCCATATCCCGAGCATCAACTTTCTTGAAGGACTCAGCTTTTACCCACTTGGTAAAGTAGTCGATGGCGACAATGATATATCTATGCCCATTGGAGGTCGTGGGGCATATCTCTCCAATAATGTCAATCCCCCAAGCTGCGAACGACCAAGGCGACGTCAAATTATGCAATTCTGAAACGAGCAAGTGCCTTAAATCTGCATACTGTTGGCATAACTGACACTGCTTTACATACTTCGAGCAATCGTTATCCATGGTAAGCTAGAAAAACCCTTGTGTCATAATCTTTTTGGCCAATGTCAGCCCGTTCATATGGGCTCCGTATACACCGGCGTGCATTTCTTCCATTACCTTCTTGGCATCTTTTTCATCCAAACATCTCAAATGGATGCCATCAGCCTGTCGTTTGTACAACATCCCGTCTATGCAGATGAACTGAGTAGATAACTTGCGAATCATCCTCTGATCTTTTTCTGTAGCTTCCTTGAGAAAGGTTACATTTTCTAGGTAGTGTATAATGTCGTGATACCACGGCTTCCCATCTGCTACTTCTATTTTCGTTACTGACTTGTATTTGAAGCTAGGTCTCTCGGAGCTAGAAATTAAAACCGGCCTCATAACTACCCCTTCTGGATTGTCCCACATTGATACCAAAGTGGCGAGTGCATCGGCCAATTTATTTTCATCCCTTGGAACAAAATGAAAAGTACACACTTCAAACTGACCGCTCAGGTCTCATAAGTACTTGATGTACAGCATTAGCCTTCCGGGATGAATCTTCCGCCTCGAATTTTGTTAATCACCAGGGATGAATCTCCGAATACTTCCACGTTCTTTGCACCTAAGGCTATTAACGCTTCCAGCCCAAAAGTACATGCTTCATACTCGGCTTTGTTGTTAGCGGCCCTGAATCTCAACTTCTTTGCCAAGGGAAGTTTCTCATCATCCGGGGTTATCAGAATAACTCCTACTCCCGCCCGCTTGCTATTCACGGCTCCATCAAAGTGCAACTGCCAACCCTGAACTGCTATAGCCGCTACATCCTCATCCGAAAAGTTAAACTCGTATGAGTCTCCTTGAATTGGGTGTTCTGCTAGGAATTCTGCCACTGTGCACCCTTTGATAGTCTTTCGAGTAACGTACTCCACATCAAACTCTTGTAGTAACAACAACCATCTGCCCATCTTTCCAAGTAAAGATGGAGCTTCCTGTAAGTATCTCAAAGGCTTTTGCTTTGCTACTGCCCGTACCTTGTAGGAGTGAAAGTAGTGCCTCAACTTCTTAGAGGCCCAAATTACCGCAAGACAGATCTTTTCTACCTCTGCATACTTAACCTCAAAAGCCAAAAACTTCTTACTAAGGTAGTAAATAGTAAATTCCACTCCGAATTCGTCCTCCTGGGCCATCATGGTGCCTATAGAACTATCTTCTATAGCTAAATACAAAATCAAGGGCTTACATGGCTGCGGCGGTCTTAACACCGGCGGGTTCAGCAAGTATTCTCTGATAGTATCGAAAGCTCTCTGACAATCTTCGTTCCATACCACAGGCTGATTCTTTCTGAGGGGCTTGAAGATCGGCTCACAAATCGAGGTTAACTTGGCGATGAATCTGCTGACATACTGTAATCTGCCCAAGAAACTCCTTACATCTTTTTCTTTATGAGGCACTGGCATTTCTCTGATGGCTTTGACCTTGTCTGGGTTAATCTCGATGCCCCTCTGGCTAACTACATGTCCTAGGAGCTTCCCTGAGGTGACACCAAAGATACACTTCTTAGGATTCAATCGCAGATTGTATTTATTTATCCTCTGGAAGAACTTTTCCAGGGCTTCAAAATGACCTTCTCTAGTGGCTGACTTGATCATCATGTCATCCACATATACCTCCACTTCTTTATGGATCAAGTCGTTTAGGATTTTTGTCGCCATCCTCTGGTAAGTGGCTCCTGCATTTTTTAGGCCAAAAGGCATCACCCGATAAGCATATGTCCCCCATTCCGTGATGAAAGACGTCTTAATTTGGTCAATTATTTTATTGAGAATTTGATTGTAGCCCGCATAACCATCTCTAAAGCTATACATCTCGCAAGCAACGGTGCTGTCTATCAACACATCTATATGGGGCAATGGAAAATCATCTGTCGAACAAGCTTTATTCAAGTCTCGGTAATCTACGCATACCCTTACCTTGCCATTCTTTTTGGCTACGGGGACAACATTGGCCAACCAAGTTGGAAATTGCACCTCAACTAAAAATTTGGCTTTGATTTGCTGGCGAATTTCCTCCTTCACCTTATCTGCCCATTTCGGCCTAAGCCTTCTTAGTTTCTGTTTAATAGGCTCATGGTCTGGATATGTAAGAATAGCATGCTCTGCGACTTCTCGATCAATTCCTGGCTTATCTTCGTAGGTCCAGGCAAAGTCTTTTTCATATTTTCTTAAGATTCTCTCAAATTTTTCTCGCTCTTCAGGAGTTATATTTGATGCTATTAAAATTTCTTTTGGGTTTTTTGTGGTTCCAAGATTAAACGAAGTAGCATCAGCTGAATCAATGTCAAATATGGATGGATAATGATCATGATCATGCATAGTGAAATCATCGAAAACATCACACAAGTAAGCAAAATCATTCAATTTATTAAAAAGATTGAAATTGTCATTAACATCATTGAAAAGTTCTGGAGCAAAAACAATATCTAAACTATCTTCTTCCTCCCCCTCTACTGGCGCATCTGTCGTGGTTGATGGTCCTGCGTCACTTTGGCACTTTTGATGCTCTTCAATCACCTTCTGTATGGCTTCCTCTACCTTTGCTTTCCCCTTCATCTAGGTGGTTACTATCTTCTCAATGATCACTTCTTCAGGCATCTTACAGTCCCAAACTGTCCTACTGGTCATGATTTCCTCATCCCAAAAGCCCTCTGTTGGCTTGATCAATCCAATGTCCCAGTCATAGACATCATTGAAGACCTCGAACCCTGGTACAACTCTTCCATACACCCATTATGGTTCAGCTTCCCCTGTATAGGCACATGCTGCGGTTGTTGGCACAAAAGTCTTCCGGATGTGAGGAATTTCCATCTCTGGCTTCTCACCCCTCTCTTCAACACCTGTGTATCCTAAACCCCTTCTATCCTTTTGGCCCTTGGTAGTAACGGTTGTTGGTATCCCCTGAGAATTCTTACCCAGTACTGCGCCAGGGAGGAATGACATCCTCTTCATCATATTTAGCACCTGGGGGCTTTCTTCCTTCTGCTCTTCCTCGCCTATCATGGCAACATGAAAAACCCACTAAACGGCTGCCTAGCGATCTCCAGTATTTAAACTTGATTCTCCCGTACAGCCCTTATAGTCACAATCTGGCCTTCATAAGGTATCTTTACCATTTGGTGAAGCATAGAGGGGACTCCTCCCAACTTATAAAACCACGTTCTGCCTAGAAGAGCTGAGAAATTGGCAGGTATAGGCAGTACCACAAACTCCACTTCTGATTGTACTGGTGCCGTCTTCACTACTACCGTGAATGTCCCCGAAGCATGTCTACGCGAGTTGTCATATGCCGTGATGGTGAGATCAGACTTGGCTAACATATCCTCTGTCACCCCAAAAGCTGCCATTGCCACCTGTGGGCACACATTTATCGAAGAGCCATCATCTACCATTACACAGGCTGTGTGCTTTTGGTTAATCTGTGCTCTAATGTACAAAGGGCAATTATGGTTCTTGCCTTCTGCCGGCAAATCAGCACTGGTGAAAATAATGTTTTCTCCCGATCCTCCTTTCACTACATCCAAAAGTTTCGTAGGCGAGATGGTTGTGGCCACAGTTGCCTCGGACAAAGCCTATACTACCTTTTGTCTATGTGATGGCGTCTGTCTCAAGAGATCCCATATTAAAATCTGAGCCGGCGTCTTTTTCAGCTGCTTAACAATCAGATGTTCTTCCGGCTCTTTTCCCTTTTTGCCCTCAACCGGCCCCTGGGGCTTCTCGACTTCTGGAGCTACCCTTCTGCTCCGGGTCACAACTCCTACTTTATTCTTCTTTTCTTCCTGTCCTTCCTCCTCCGAACCCCACGGGTCGGGAAATTCTTCAGAATCATAGTTTTCAGTTCCACTATCATCAGTGGACCAGCAATCGATCACTGCAATGGGAAGCCCTTCTTCACTCCCCTCATAGAGGTTCGTGACAGCAGTGTGGACATCGTTGCCGTACAATTCCTTTAACACGAACTCCTCGGGCAAACTGGACCCGATCATATTCACTGGCGGGGGCATATTATTGTACCCTGCTTTCTTCTGACCCCCTCTCTTCTCTGGATCTGTGATCTGCTTCGAGTCAATTAGATGTTGAATTACATGCCTTAAAGCCTTGCAGTTATCAGTCGTATGCCCAGTTTGCTAATGATATGCACAATACTCATCATCCTTATGCCCTAGCATGCCCTGAGTTCTAACGGATCTGGGTGGCAAAAGCTACAGCTTGCCTTCTTTCATCAGCCTTCTCAAAACCCATGACAAAGACCTTCTAAGGTTGGAAAAATGCCTCGGGGTGGCATTAGTAGTTGATACTTCTATAGTCTTCCTCGTGCCACTATCGGAACCTGTGGGTCTACTTGCCCCCTGGCTACTACTACCTTTCTTGGAGTAGCTCTCACTACCTGCTCTCCTAGCAAGGTATTCTCCTTCAGCTTCAATGGCAATGTCCTTCAGAGATTCCCAATCTCTCAGTCCTTTCATCCTTAATCCTTCTCTCAAATACGGGCTCGCATTTTTAATAAATAACCATATTTGATCCTGAGTACCCGGTTTTCTCTTCATTTCCATCACCCGATTCCTCCACCGGGTTAGATACTCGTGGAAGGACTTGCCTCCCTTCTGCTGTAGCAGCTCCAGGTCCTTCAAGGTCACTTTCATCCTCGTACTATAGTCGTATTATCTCAAAAACTCCTCCGTCAATAAATCCCAGTCCTCCTTAGTTCTGCGATCAAGGCCGTGGTACCAATCCACCGCTAGGCCAGTCAAACTTAAGCAAAAGTATTCGATCTTCTGCCTTTTCATCAAAGTGGTACCCTTTATCACCAAGGAGTACTACTTTATGTGTGCAGTGGGATCGGAAGTACCGTCAAACTTCAGAACATTTGGCATCTTAAAATTCATCGGGATCAGATCTTCCCCCTCTAAATCTTTATCTTCGGGATTCATTCCTCGACCCCTTTTCAGCATCCTCGCCATTGCTTCAAATTTTTCTTCCATCTTCTTCCAGATGGCCTCTTCAGTTTGAGGGGCTTTCCCTTTCTCAGACATGCGCTCCTCACATTCTTCATCTTCCCACTCGTCATCTAGCCTTAGGGCTGGCCTTCTCCTCTATGCCCCCATTGTGGTAACCCCTGGGTCTACAGATGGCGGGCGAATTTCCTCCTGCTGGTCTTCTCTGACCTCCTCCCTTTCATTATTCCTCATAGGAGGAGGTGGTGGGTTCTGTGGGGCCATTGGTTGACCCATCGTGGCTATCATGGCCATCATTCGGTTCTCGAACTCTTCTAACCTTCGGCCCACTTCATCTGCTATCAAAGCCCTGGTGGCATCTGCCCCCTATTGGTGAGTTTGTCATTTCTTCGGGTAAGGAAAACTGAGCTGAAGTAGCGTAACTAGTTTCCGAAGAAGTATCCAGATACTCCACCCTCTCTGGTAATTCGAAGAATGGATTTCTGCGTAGTCGCCCTTGAGAACCTCTTGTCCACCTAGGCAGATCTATGATCGCTGAAAAACATAAAAGGTCAGGATGATGCATGAATGTGCTAAGATTCATGATCGTGCTATGCAACATTTACAAACCAACATGCAAGCACGTAGGTCCTTCCAACCTTGTTACTCCCGCACATGAGGTCATAGTCTCTTTCCTAGGTGGGCTTAGCCCATGGGTCAACAGGGAACCCGATGGATGCGCATGGTGCTCAGTGGAAAACTGGCAATGTCACATCCCATTTGCCCCCTAGTAGAATGAGCCTGTCTGTCTGTATGTATGTGTAAGCATTTGCATGTGTTCGGCATTTCATAAGGGTATTTTTAGTAAAATATATGCTTTTGGGGTTTGTTGGTATGTGGGTACATACATGGCATTAGTGTGTTAATTAAGTGAGAAATATTTGTGTGCATGTGTTCATACCATTGTATGGTATGCATAAGTGAAGAGGGTTTTAGGTGTGAGTAGTGTAGGTTATTTTGGTGGGAGTGAATAGTTTCACCAATAGGAAAGGGATACATATTTAGGATAAAGAAAAGGGAATAAAAGAAAAGGAACTTAGAGATTTACGTTTCTTTTCTCACTCTTTTTCTTCTTCTTCATTTTCTTTATTTCAAGTACTGTATTGTTGATTCAAGGTCTTATTGGTGAAATTGATTCTCTCTTTGCACCCTCTCTAGTAAGTAATTGAATTCTCTCATCTAGTTGTTTCATTTACTTCATCTTCTTCTTCCTTAAGTTTAGATTTAACTTAGGGTTTTCTTTGTGAATATTCTTGCTGTGTTTGTGTTTAGCTGAAGCTCCTCGTGATCCAAAGGGTAAAGAGGTTGCTGGACCTAGTGGAGCTAAGTGTTAGAAGCTTAGAATCCAGGTTTGGGAATTTTTGATTGTGTTTTGTGTGATTTTGAATTTACTGTAAAATTCTAGGGTTTATGTTCTTGTAATTTTGAATGCATATGTTCTTGATTTGATTTGGTTAATTATTGGATGAATTGAGTTGTATGATTGTTGCCTATGTTGGTTGAGATGATTTCTGGAAGGTAAAAACAGGTTTGTATGGTTTTTAAATCAAATTGGGATTGAATTCTTTGTTCTGAAAATTCTGGAAATTCTAGAAAATCGAAGTAATGTTGAATTTCTTCTTGTCGCGTGACTCGCTATGAAAGAAGGCAAGTCACGAGACGTGACCCTCGGTCACGCCGTGACCTGCCTGCTGAGAAGCCAGCCGCGTGACCAGCTGAAGAACAAGCAAGTCACGGGACGTGACCCTCGATCACGTCGTGCGACCTGCGAAGACGAGGCGTGATCTGTGAAATCACGCAACGTGATCTGCGAGGGAGTAGCACGTCACGAGACGTGACGCCCAGTCACGCCGTGACCTGCGAGAGCGTTATGTGGTTTGTGAAGATCACGCAACGTGACCGGCGAGGAACAAGCAAGTCACGTCGCGTGACCTGCCTGTTGGGAAGGCCAGTCACGCCTAGTGACCAGCCAATCTCGCCCGTTCCTCCGTTCAGCTCGTTTTTCTGAAATTTCCTACTTTTTAACTCAGAAATGAATCTGGTATTTCTTCTGAATGGACTTTACTGTTGTATGATGCATGTCTTTCTGTTTGATGCTTTGATATGCGTGATACCATGAATTTCTGATGAATACTATTCTGTACTCTGAAATGTGATCTGTTTGACGCATAACCTGCTAGAGTCAAGTAAGTGGATAGTTAGGCATGCCTAATAGAGTCTTTAGCTACAGCCCTCAGTTCAGTTTGGACCCCGATCAGGTCCCCGTTTGGTTCTTCACGAACCCTTCAGTATTAGGGTCTTGTTTAAGATCCCCTCAGTATAAAAATATTGTGCTTTGATAAAATGAATTGACTTTTGACTTGTACCTGTGAGGTACCCTCAGTATTCAATTCGTACCCGTAAGGTACCCTCAGTACACTCGTTATCCACTATCTAGAGTCAGCAGGTGTTCTTTAAATGTTAATGGAATTGTTCTGATCTGAGCTGGCTATGAATGGAATATCTGAATGAGTTTAATGATGAAATACATGCTGGATTATTCTGTAATGAATATGTTTATAAGATACTGATTGTATGGCTTCTAAATATGAGCATGTTGATATGGATTATGTTATAACCTTTGCATTCTGCCATTGTGAATGTGTTATGCCTTGACGACCAGTGTGAATGGCCGTCCATTATTTATGTGTGTTTCCCCACTAAGCGTTTATCGCTTAGCACGGTGTTTTTACCCGTGCAGGTGCGGAAGGCGTTTTTCTTTGGGAGAGTCGCCGTCATCAAGCCAACACAGAAGGGATTAGTGTAGGGCTCAGTTTTGTACTAGTGATGATTCTTTTTGTATAGAACTCTCTGTATCAGTTATGTATCAGCTTCCGCTTTTGTAATTATATTTTGGTTATGTAATATTATTTTGTATCAGCTAGTTGATCAGATCATTATTGTAATAGTTTATTATAGTAATGCATGATCAGCTTTTGCTTTCTGCATGTAAAGTTTTTAATTATTCTGTATTTTCTGAATGTATGTTGGAATGAATGTATGTTTTACTTTGTACTTGCTTGGTGGCACCTTTACTCATACGGCATTTCACTCCTTCTTGGATGGGATCGCCTACGTATGGGAAGGGGGTGTTACAGGCAGCATAACCTCTCTTAGCTAATGTGCATACGCATGGGTTTTGACCATCATGTATTTAGGCAGTCCGAATGAGTTGACATGGGCCTATCGGGGCATGAAAGCCTTTGATTAGGTGACCAAATCAAATTATCTGGGTTTGTCCAATACATAATGATCCACATAGCAAGCATAGTATTAAGGTTCATACCACTTAGGGGAAGTAACTATTTCCATTACATGAGCTTTGGTCAAGGTGATGTTACTTTAGGGCTACCCAAGCATGGTCCCTGCCGACGGGTCTAGCTCATCACTAGCATAATGACCGATCGGGTCTCCATTTAATATACCATAACGGTACGAGGCTTGGGCTGGCGATTATCCCACTTCCCTACATTGAGTGAACATAGGGCTGTGCTTCGAGAATGCACCGGGGATGATAGAGGGACCAAACTCGCATAGATCTAAGGCTCTAGCATGATGCAATGCGATTTTGAAAAAGGATGAAATTGTTAAATTAAAACTCAACTGTAATTTTTAACCAAGGTACTTTCGAATTGAAGTCTCGAGTTTAGTTCTCCCCAGCGGAGTCACCACTGTGACGCGCGTCAAACCCCGGGGTGCCTTAAAAGCCCGCTTTTAGGGCAATCAAGTGGAGCTTCATTAAAAACTTGTAAGGTATTTACAAGTGCATCTATATTGGGCAACAAGGAGGTGTCTTAGAGTCGCCACCTAATAGAACATTGGGAAGGGTCGCCTAGCCTCAACGAGCCTAAGACGGCATGTACATATCCATTTTGGGTAAACCAGAGTAATCTTGGAGTCACCACCCAATAGAACATTGGGAAGGGTCGTCTAACCTCATGGAACCTAGGATTACACAGCGCAAAAGTATCCATTTTGGGCAAACAAGAGGAATCTTGGATTCACCACCTAATAGAACATTGAGAAGGGTCATCTAACCTCATGGAGCCTAGGATTATATTGATTAGGCCTTTTGGTGGAAAACAAGAGATATTTTGGAGATTCCACCCCAATGGAACACTGAGATGGACCTCTAACCTCATTGAGCCCAAGACCAGAGTGGGTTCGGGACTTCTCATTTATTCGTACCTTGATTAATATTATAATTAAGTTTTAATTTCATTATTTCATCAAATTTCCATATGATGCAATTAATTAAAATGCATTCCATTCACATAGATAAGGCGATAAATTGACATAAAGTAAAATACGCAAATTACAATAAAACTAGGGACGAAATACAAGCCCCATTATAAAACAACATGTAAATCATAACAAAATCGGGATATTCATTGAAATGAGGATATTGGTCCTGCCATACACATTTATCACATATCGATTTCTTAGAAGTGTCAATTTTATTGGCTAAAAAAAAGGACTTTGGTACCCTGACTTTCAGAAAATCCCAAATTAATTACTATAAAACATTTGGCCATTTTACTTTAATGGGATTAAACAATTTTTATGATAAAGTAATAATAAAATAAAATAAATAAAATAAGGGTAAAGAAAGAACCCGGATGGAAATCCTCAGATCGGCGCAACCACCATCATTAACAACTCCAATTTATCCGAAATAGTCTGATAATAACTCACCAAAAAAATGAACATGTCAGCGTCAAAATTAAAATAAAATAAAATAATCAAAGATCAAAACGATTAATATAAGTTAATTAAATTACACAAATATTAATCTAGAATGTTTACCCTCGGATCTTACCTTCTGGGTGGATATCGAATGATTTCGGTCCCGCACGCTTCACAAGGATCGAATGAAAATGGATCAAGAAAAGAAAATTTATGTTTTTCTTTCTTGAAAATTTGACAGCAATTCAAATGTTAGAATCAGCCTGGTAGATGGAAACGAATGAATTTCGTTACCTCAAATTAGCTTAATTCACAAATGAAAATTGAGAAAAGAAAAGATGAGTTGAAAGAACTTTTCGTAGAATAAAAATAAACTGAAAATAGAGATTCTTGAGAAACAAAACTCTGCAATTTGGATTTTGGTAAATTGCTTCATAAAAAGATTTTTCTTTTAAAATTTTCTAACCACTCTTAAAATTTGCTAAATTTTCTCCCCAAAAATTTGTTAATTTTTGTAACCCCTTCTAATGAAATTTAATCCACTATTTATAGAGTTTTTAGGAGATAATTAGGATAAACATCCATTTAAAGTTTGAAATTTAAAAGGATTTCAAAATTCAATTTTAACCAAAAATCTGCCCCAAAATCTCATCCAAATTTGAAAGATATCAAGTTTATCGGATTAAATTTTATCAAATCCGGAGTTATCTGATTAGATGCACTATTGACGGCCATCCCTATAACTACCGACGGCGTCGGTAGTAAGGGTACGCGTGGTAATCCGGACAAACAGATGGACATCGGCTCGAGGCTAGGGACGGACGTCTCTATGCGGATACGTGTCCATCTCTCATATTACAGACGGCTGTCTTTACAATA
Source organism: Excoecaria cochinchinensis (assembly GCA_947683425.1). NCBI lineage: Eukaryota > Viridiplantae > Streptophyta > Magnoliopsida > Malpighiales > Euphorbiaceae > Excoecaria > Excoecaria cochinchinensis. Next base: position 11,011,706 of record CANTUQ010000021.1, read on the forward strand.
TAAGAGACGGCCCGTCTATACAAGCGATGGCCCGTCTTTCCATATTAGAGACGGGGAACAGGAAATAGCGACGGGGGTCCCAACTCCGACGGGCTTCCCGTCTGCGAGGCAAAACCACAAATTTCTAGTCTAATTTTCCAAACTCTTTCAAAACCTCACGCTACAGAGAAAAAGACTTTAATCCTTGTGAAACCGAAAGATAAAAACCTCCGAATTCCATCCATTTATCAAAAAATAGACATTTGATCTCTTCATCGGGTAACTCTAACCTGTACCGCCTCAAGACCCAGTGTCTACACCCTATTTTTTGGATGTGATTCTTTTGTCCCTCCTTGCATGGTTTCTCACTCTTGCATGGGTTATGTTTTGTGTCTTGTATAAGTGTATGTTGATCGCACTATGTTAATAATTATGATATGTAGTGTTTTGATTTCTGGCTCTGATACTTTGAGTAGTAGTTATTATTATAAATAGTGTTTTGATTTGTGGGTTGGTCTTGTCAAGTGTTTTGTTTAGAGTGAGTGAGTTGAGACTGAAGTGTCACTGTAGTGGATAGATAAGCATGCTTATAAAGGGAAATATGAGTGCAGTTGCCTTTGTCCGCCCCATTTGGCGAAGCGATCGACCTCCTAGATGGTCATCCTCCATGTAGTGATAAAATGTTTTGAGACTCCGGTCTCCCATGCTACCTTCGGGTAATAAAACATTTTTGAGGCTTCGGTCTCCCGTGTAGTGCTCCCGTATCCACAGTTAGTGAGATTCAGGCTAATGGTTGAGATGTGTTAGTGTATGCCTAGTGAAGTGTTACGATCGTTTAGTGTAGTGTTACTGTAAATGAACGGTCTGGTTTAGTGATTATGTGATATGATTCTAGTACATTATACATGTGATATCCCACGGGTTGGCTTGGTAAGTATTCCGACATATGTAAGTATTCATTTCTGTTATATACTTCTGTTTCTGTTCCTTTGAGAATTCGAGTATGTTGACGTATGTTGATACTTCTATATGTGCATGATATATGTTTTGTATAGTGTTCTTTTATGTTTTGTTCCTCCCCACTAAGCGTTATCGCTTAACACGGGCTATTTTCCCATATAGGTGACAGGTTTGTGGTTCGGGTCGTGTCGTGCATCTGCAAGGGTTGGCCACATAGGAGTTAGAGTTTTATTTTGTTATCAATTCCTGAATTTTTGTTTATGTATTATGTAATTTTGTTAAATGGCATATGTACATGTTTTACAGCTCTTTTGTAATTATTGTAAGTATTTGTATATGTATTAAGGTTACCTTTTTTTCCTTATGGTATGCTTCCACTAATGCGCATGTATGTATGTGTTTATTGTCGTGTTTTGTCGGGTAACGCTCTGGTGTCCTTCCAACGGGGGAATCGGGGTGTTACATCAGAAATATGGAATCCAGCATCACAAGTCTTCTCCTTACCTACCTCAAGCAAATGGCACGGTTGAAGCGACAAACAAGAATATTAAAAGAATATTAGCAAAGATGGTTCAGAGCTATAAAGACTGGGTAGGAAAGCTACCTTTTGCACTTTGGGGTTACAGAACCACGTTCAGAACTTCTATGGGAGTGACGCCTTTCTCTCTGGTATATGGAACTGAAGCAGTTCTGCTAGTTAAAATCGAACTGAAATCTTTGAGGGTAATCATGGAAGCTGAGATTCCAGAGACAGAATGGGCATAGCAGCGACCATTGTAATTGAATCTATTGGATGAAGACAGGTTGCGGGCAAATTATCACAATCAGGTCTATCAGAAAAGGCTAGCTCGATCCTTTGCAAGAAGGTATGAAAGTACCCATTGAAGGAAGGGGATTTTGTCTTTAAGATGATGAGGCAAGGAGCACAAGATATGCGTGGAAAATTCAGGCCAACCTGGGAAGGTCCATTTGTGCTAAAGAAGTTACTAACAAAGGGAGCAGTAATTTTAGCAGACAGTGATGGGAATGAGTTCAAAGAATCGGTCAATATCGACAGATTAAAAAGATTTCATGGCTAAAGGCTAAAATAAAAAAAGAGAATAAATGCCCCGCGGGTTCGAAAATCGAAAAAATGCGGCCTTGCTAAAATTGGGCGCCTTGTCAGGGCGAAAACCGAAAAGAGGCATCCTGGGCAAAAATTAAGGGCCGATAGAAAATATTCAATCGAGAAAACCCGAGAGGGCCGATTGATAACAGGAGTTTGATGCTTACGAGATCTATTCTGAGATTAGGTGTTCTTGTACTTTTGAATTCTTGTCAAATGAAGATCATGGATGATGAAATCATATATAACTGTTCACAATTTTGCAATGGAGAAAGGAATTCCGTTCGTATTTTCATTGGTCTTGTAATTCTGTCTTCAAAGCAATATATCATTGATCTATCTAATGACCATTGTTTGAGAATCCTCTCTTATAAAAAAAAAGGCCGTTGGAGATGAAAACCGTAATTGGTGCTCTAAGCAAAAGTTAGGCCAAAGGACATGGTGAAAACTTTGAAACGGGCAGTCTGTCCTATAAAAAATAAAATAAAATAAAAGCCATTAGATTAGGTTGGGTCCATTCCAGGCAAAAGTTAAGCAAAGGGTCGTGTGAAAATCCCTCAAGGGACACATTTCCCACAGAGAAAAGCTAGTGTCAAAATCCACAAGGGACGCACTACCTTAAAAATAATGACTTTCGATGCCCGGAGCAATAAGGCGGCATTACTTCAAAGGTAGGGACATGAGTCAGAACCCCGGGTATATGATCATCGACGGTGGGAAGATGCACGCCTAACGAATCTTTCAAAATAGGTTTTGGGTCAGAGTCCCTGAAGCCAAGATGACACTCTTGTGTATCCTTGGGGTCATGATGGAGCAGCCAAACTGTTTCCCTAATGGACCCTTGACCATCTAGGACATAGTCCATTCATTTTTACAAGCATACACATACCATGTCATACACATGATTTTTTGTATATACTCCCGTGCATGTAATTTTGCAATAAATATCTAAATGAGAACCATCAGTTCAGAAGAACAACCTCGCACTTTGTAAGCCTAGAACGGGCTCGGTGCAGTTCAGAAGAACAACCCTGCACTTTGTAAGCCTAGAACGGGCTCGGTACAGTTCAGAAGAACAACCTCGCACTTTGTAAGCCTAGAAAGCCTAGAATGGGCTCGGTGCAGTTTAGAAGAACAACCTCGCACTTTGTAAGCCTAGAACGGGCTCGGTGCAGTTTAGAAGAATAACCTCGCACTTTGTAAGCTTAGAACGGGCTTGGTGCAGCTCAGAAGAGCAACCCTCGTGTTTTGTAAGTCTGGAGCAGCTCAGACCGAAGTTACCCAATGACAAAAATGATGCCTGTTTACGGGCAAGAGGACAAATGAAAATGATTGTTTACTCGAAAATGCTTTTCCTTTAAAAAAAAAAATTGTTTGGAGGCTTGCTGGGGGCCTGTGGGGGTGAGGCCCATCTCACCCATGTGAGAAGAAGCCTCACGTTGTGAGGCCCATCTCACGTTGGTGAGATGTAGCCTCACAACGTGAGGCCCATTTCACAGGTGAGATGAAAGTCTCACCTGCCTCACGCGCCCCATGCTCCAGCACGTCGCTTCTCCCATTTTTCGTGGGAATTTGGTTTGAAAAGTATGGTTTATGCTTGGATTTAGTGGAGAAAATGAACTAATCCTGTCTGAGACATTTAAAGAGGAGTGAAAGCTGAAGAAAAGGCGGGAATGATTGAAGAGAGCAAAAAACGAAAAAGAAAAAAAAAGGAAAATAACACAGAGAGAAAAAGAAAACTTTGAGCGCAAGAAAATAATTCTCGTTTCTCAAATAGCTTCTGAGATTGTATCTTAAATCCAGGAAATCCATTCCTAGAGTTTGGGATTCAATCACATTTTATTTTCTTCTCGACATAAACATTTTACCAAAAGCATTTGAGTTTCTGTTTTAACCACCATTTCAAGAGGAGCAAAGAAAGAAACGAGAAATCTTTCATTTGCAGATCAAAGATCAATATCTGAGGGTAAATACTGATTAGCCATCTCTTCTTTTCATCTTCTTTCCCTTTTCTTTTTTTTCTTTCTTTCTTGTTACTTCTTTTCTTTGTTTTGCTGAGTCAGTAAGTTTTGTTCATTGTATATATTGTATATGCTATTCCTTTGATCTTATTAACCCATGTTTGTTGCTGTTATGATTCATTAAGCATGTTCATTGCTTTATTACGCATGTTTTGATCGCATGATGGTGTGTTTATTGACCTATTTTTAGTCCTCTGTTTACCCCTATTTTTCTGGTTATTAGAGTCGTAAGTTTTGTTTTGCTTGGATTGCGGTTGCTGATCAGATTTTGACTTCATTTTTGCTTGAGTCTTGCTTCTCTGGTTGGATTTCATTTTTTCCCGATCGGATAGTGCCGTTGAATCCCTTTTCCCAATCAGACGTTATAGAAGAGAGCCATGTTTTCCCTATCGGACTGCACGAATCTTGCATGCATTGCATGACTCGTGCAATGCATTCACGAGCCGTGAATGCATTGCACATTCACGGGTCGTGCATGCCCGATCCTTCGTCTCCCCTGTTTTGCCCGATCGTCCTTTCCCCCCGTTCTGCCTTGCATAGTGTTGTTTCAATTCGTTGGTTTGTCATTGTTCTTTGATTAATGTAATTAATATGAATTTAATTTAATCTACTTTGTCATTACATATTTTCACTTACTTAAATTGTTTATATTTATTTAGTTTAACTGATTATTATTCGATTGATCTATTAATTGTTTATTTTATTCAATTAATTTATTTTTTATTAAATTTTTACTTTATTAACATTTTTATTCATTTTTGTTTTATTTGTCTCAAAAATTGTTTATTTTCACAAGTTACACTCGTAATTCGGTCGGAGGATCGGAGATAAAGGACCTTTGACTTAGGGTTTGCATTTTAAAGTTCGTATTTTCTTTTATTCTATTATTTTTTATGTGTTGTATGTAAAATATATTTTCTATTATCCGTATTATAGAAAAACACATTTTTAATAACTAATAACTTGGGAATTTCTACTAATAAATTATACCAATATCCTATTTTAACCAATAAAATCTCACTATCAAATAGAGAACTAATTTTCATAAAATGAAATCACTCATCCCAGTTTTCTCAATCAATGCCAACAAAATAGTTCTCTAATTTTTTAAATTAATAAAAAAGGAACCAATGTTCCTAAATGTAATAAATGACCCGATTTATGTATGATGCATTTTTAATTATTTATTTTAAATGTGTTTATTTATTCTTATTCTTTTCTTTTTGGGCCCTTGTAATTAATTTTGGGGCAAGTTTTATTATTTATACCTTCTTATTTTATTTTGGGGGATTGTTCTGTCTAAATTTTTTATTTATTATTTTATCTTTATTTTTATGATTTATTTATTTATTTATCGCTTTATTTTATCACTTTCAATATGCTTGCAAATGCGCTTTAAATTCAATGCACAATCACGTGAGATGAGAGATGAAATTTTGATTTCTTAATTTATAAACTTAAATTAAGTCATTAATAAGAGTGAAGTTCCGAGCACCATCTCTGGTTTAGACCAATAGGGGTTAGAGACCTTTCCCAATTTCTCGTAAATTGGGTGGCGACTCCAAAATACCTCAAAGATGCCCAAAGGCGTTGTGAGGCTAGATGATCTTTTCCAATGTTCTATTGGGTAGGAGGCATCCAAAATGACTCATGATGTCCAAGATCAAAAAGACGTGAACCAATCCCTCAAATCGTAAAAGCAGATTCAACGAGGGCCTTTGCTAGGTTCGGCGCGCGTCACAGATACATCTGATCCATGAAAAAAAATTATACACAGGATGGCATGTATATGTGAAAATAATATGCAAACAAAAGGATATACACATACACCAAGGAAATTTTTTATTTTTTTACGTGCACGAATGACACGTAATGCATGAGCATGTTGTGCAACATTCACAACCATATGCAAGCAAGTAGATCCTTCCAACCTTATCACTCCCACATAGGAGGTCGTGCGGTCTCTTTCCTAGGTGGGCATGATCCATGGGTCAGTGGGGGACCCAATGGACGCGCATGATGCGCGGTGAAAAACCGGCAGCATAACATCTCTTATCTAATGTACATACGCATGGGTTGTGATCATTATGTATTTAGGCAGTCCAAATAAATAGACATGGGCCTATCGGGGCATGAAAGCCATTGATTAGGTGACCAATCAACTTATCTGGGTTTGTCCAATACATAATGATCTATACAGCAAGCATAGTTGTAGACACCGGGTCCCGAGGCGGTCATAGATCAGGATTACCCGATGATGAAGATGATACTTACCACAAGTAAAGGTGTTAAAAATGACGTTTTCCTTGTCGAAAATCTCCTTTGTTCCTCTAAAAATTTTACTTCAAAAATTTGCATTTTTGCTCTAATTTTTTTCCTTTTTATTTTTATTTTTATTTTTAATTTTTTTTTTACTCACTTTTATTTTTATATTTTTATTTATTTTTTTTATTTGCGCGCCGCGCATGCAGGTTTGGTCGCACACGTGCATCATGCCCTCGCTGGAGCGCCTGTTGCGCCTGCCTGACGACGCGCGCGACATGCTCCTGCTCTGGCGCACGTCGCTTGGCGCGACATTCGCCCATAGGTGCGCGCGTCGCCTTGCTTCACCCACGGGAACTCTTGCACCTTATTGTGCGGTCGTTTTCAGACTGTGATTTCCGTTTATTTCATGTTTTTATGTTATTTTTTGTTACTGAGATTAAAAAGAACATTTTGTCTCTTCCCATTTTGGGGCAAGACAGGGAAACAAAAGGATTCTTTGTTTTCATTTGTGGGGGGCTGGAATTTTCAAAAGAAAAAAAGGTTTTCTCTCAACTGGAAAAGAGCAGACGAGGGTTTTTTGAAGAAAATTTTTAGGATTTTCAAGTTTCTAACTTTTATCTTCTTCTTTTTCTTTGGAATATTTTTCATTCCGGGATTGATCCAAGCAAGGAAAATCAATTTCCTTTGTCTCGGGTTACCCTGCAAAAAGTATTTTCTTGAGCTAATTTATTTAAAAGCATAGATTTTTATATTTTCTTCGGGTGTTTATCACCGTAAATTCGATAAGGAGGATGGATCAAGACACTGTTTTCTTTGATCTATAAATTATGAGGGTAAATATTGTTAGATCCATTCTCGTTATGTTATTTTGTTTCATTTTTTTTTATCTTTATTAATATCTTCTATTATGGGGTTATTATTAGTATCATTATGTTATGTTTAATTTATATCCCCCTAGCATGTCTTTACATTTCCTATTCCCTTTTTTGTGTGTTCTTTCGTAATAGTCCCATTTGCTACATTTGAGTGGTGCTCTTACGTGTGTGTCTACTGCTACCCTTGCATGATTGTCATTCCATCACCATTTATTAACATGACTTTTATTTGTGCTAGCATTATCACTACTATTATCATTATGATTATGATTATTATTGTTGTTATTATTATTATTATTATTATTATTATTATTATTATTATTATTATTATTATTATTATTATTATTATTATTATTATTATTATCTTATGTTGTTATTATTATTATTATTATTAGTACCACTATTTCATTTTTATTTATATTATCATTATTATTGTTATTATTTTTTTTTTGTGTAATGTTATCATTATTATTATTATGTTACTATTATTACCATGTTGTTGTTGTTGTTGTTATTATTATTATTATTATTATTATTATTATTATTATTATTATTATTATTATTATTATTATTATTATTATTCTGTTATCATCATTTTATTACTTTTGTTATTGTTATTGCTATTTACTTTGACATTTTTTTATTATTAGTCTTAGGCTTTTGCATGACCCCCTTTTATTTACTCTGCATATAAATCATGTGTATATTAAATTAACATGTCCTATATTTGTTGTCTTTATTTGATTAATTCTTAGTATTATTACTGACATCTTTTAATGTTATTTTTGTTTGGGGATTTAAATGTGAATCTCTTTATGTGAGCGTTCTCGTGACCATACGGATGTGTCATGACGCGTAGGAAACCCGCATCGCTTGGGTGAGATCCTTCCTATCCCTTTATGTGTTTATGTTTGCTTGTGAAATAGAATGGTTTTATCTTGTGCACATGTGCGGTAAAAAATCATGAAAATATTTTATAACTAAATCGGGATTTTTATTAATAAAATTGGGACCATTGTCCCTTGTTTTAGTCAAGGAATGTAAAATGTCACGATAAAATGAAGAGTTAAATTTTCTCCAAAATGAGATCACTCATCCCGATTTTTTAAAGCCAACAAGTGAATAACTCTCCGATCCCTTTTTAAGTGAGCGTGAAGGAACCAATATTCCTAAACCAAACGAATCCCCCGATATATGTATGTCTTTTTTATGTTTGATTTTGTTTGTTTATTTAAATTTATGTTCGTATATTTTGGGCCCTTGTAATTAATTTTGGGGCAATATTATTTATCTTTTATTTGGGATTGTATTCCGTCCCAACTTTCATTATAACTTTCTTTCATTTGGGATTGTATTTTGTCCCAATTCTGTGATGCCCATTCCCTAATGGCAGACTAGCTCAGCTACTCTTAGTTAGAGAAGGCCGCACACACACAAACAGAACACAAGCCTAACCTGAACAATAAAATTTCATCATCCATAAACATAACTCACGCATCACATGCCAACTACTTTAGTTCATACACCAAAACCACTCATAAGACATGCATACATATGGGGGTAACATTCATAGTTATCACATTATTACATGCCTTTACAAACCCAATTCACATATTAACTATACAAAAAGCTTATACAAAATTCCCAAGTAACGACCCCAAACCTACACTATTCACCTCCTATTGTTAACCGTACAAAATGCGGGGGCATCCTCCAGTCACCTCTCATCCGTACTTGCACGAATTAGAGTAAATCCATGCTAAGCGATATCGCTTAGTGGGGAACTCATATATAACAAATAATTTATCACACATCAGAGACACCATACATTACATGCTAGTAGACATGCCAGAACTATTATTATCATAGCAAGTACCATTTCAAGCATAGCATTATTCATTACTCTATTCAATCATAAGGCATCAATCACTTATTCACATATCCACATTACATGCTATATTATATCCCAATCATTTCCATTTATTAATTAACTGGTTAGCCTGCAATTCAATGACGCGGATAACGGGTATCGCATTGGTACCACTCAGGTACTAGAATCGCATTGAGATCTCATTTACGCATTGGTACCCTCAGGTACACATTATCAATCCACATATAATAAAATCCAGCAAGGATTATTCGCATTGTTTACGCATTGTGATTCCTATGGAATCAGACACTTTTAACGCATGGGGCTGCAGCACTTGACCATATAGGCATGCCTAACTATCCACTACTTGACTCGCAGGCTTAAGTTGTTAAACATTTTATTGATTTCATATTGAACACATTTCGCATCACATATGTTGTTGCCCAACATCACATTCGCTTTATACATTTGCGTTAGCACACAGCTATTTACTTCACTTGCATACTCATAGCATTTCCAACCTCATTCTTTCATAGTTAATAATCCCATATTTGATTGCATTCAAAAGTCATCATGTTTATGCAAATATACATTACTTTATACACACATAATACTCACTCATAATGTCCTTCATTACAGCTTAAAGCCTTGCCATTTAGAAGTCCAAACACATTAGGATTATATTGCCAAAACAGGGTAGGTCACGGTCACAATGAATTTCATTATCACCGTGATATGTTGAAGTTCAAAACAGAGTGCAAACTGGGGACAGGTCATGGTCACGATCAATTTCATTGTCACCATGACATGTTCCCAACTCTCGGCAGAATGCAACTTGTGGGTATGTCACGGTCACAATGAATTTCATTGTCACCGTGACATATCCACACTTTGCAAAACAGAATGTTCTCTTGGGTACCTCACGGTCACAATCAATTTCATTGTCACCGTGACATACAAAATCCATTAGGCAGAATTGAACTCAAGCATACCTCACGGTCACAATCAATTTGATTGTCACCGTGACCCATGCAAAAACACTATAACACAGCTGTGTTTTGTCACTAGCACAGCTGTGCTTTCCAGTCCAATTCTTCTTTCACATTAAGACTTCAAATCTCATTCTCACTTTTGGCAATCAACCCAAATACATCAACCACTTACTCAATTAGCACATACCTGATTTCCCTTCTTATTTTGGCATTCATCTTTAGCACAATTTATAATCAATCCCAATTCACACATAGCATACATGCTCTCAAGCAACTCATTCACTAAACATATCTCCACAACCAACAAATAACTGGTAACACAATTTCATGCTCAATGCCATCATTCCACATACACATACAGCTCATATCAAAGTCTCTATTTGACCATTAAAAATCATACAATTTACACATTTAGGGTTTGTTCCCAAACCTTGTCGCCTTAGCTCCTAATTACGACGGGCGCTCGGCTCTCCAACTACAACTTTTCCTTTATCCTTCTTCACTTCTTCAGCTAACAAAACCAATTTAATTCCAGATTTGAACATGATCTATCAATTCTCATTCCAAACTAACTCAAACCAAAAAGAAAGAGTAAAAGATGAGAACAAGCATTCATAATCACTTACCTCTTAAGTCCAACAACTTAACTCTTGAGCAACTTAACAACTTGACCTTCTTAACAATTATGCAAATAGATTTAGAGACCTAAGGACTATTCTCACGCAAGAAAGAAAAGAAAGAACACAGAAAATTGACTGAATTACACAAATGACTCTTTTCCCTTTCCTTAGATAACTCATGCATGCAAAGGTGGAGGTGGCATACTCACAAGAAGCCACACAGATTCCACTCACAAAACCTGCCTCCCACTAACTGATTTCTTACATTACTTTATTCTTAATTAATCCATCATTAGATAAACAAATCAGCCAATAATCAATTCCTAACTTAATCTCATATATATATACCAATTGGTAACTAAACTTTCCACTCAGCTTTCAATCAAGTCCTTCCAACCTTCCATTTAAGTTGAAGTTACACATTCCATTTCACTCACATGCCAAAATTAGGTCAATACTATTAGGGTACATTTCCGGCCATAACAAATTCTTCTTCTAATTGTGTGCTTGATATGTTTATTGCTTTTCTTTATCATTTTGTTTACCGCTTTCTTTACTGCTTTCCTTTATTCCTTTTGAATGATTGTAGTGCGCTTTAATTAAATGCATTGATCATGTGAGATAAGAGATAGAGTTTTAGGAGATTAAAAAACTCATTTATGAATAACCAAAACATAAATAAGAGTGAAGTTCTGGACACCATCACTGGTTTTAGACCAATAGAGGTTAGAGACCTTTCCCAATTTCTTGTAAATTGTGTGGCGACTCCAAAATACCTCAAAAGTGCCTAAACGCGTCGTGAGGCTAGATGATCTTTTCCAATATTTTATTGGGAATGAGGCATCCAAAATGTCTCATGGCACCCAAGATCAAAAAGACGCGAACCAATCCCTCAAGTCCTAAAAGCGGGTTCAACGAGGGCCTTTGCTAGGTTTGGCGCCCGTCATAATAGTATTATGGTTTATACCACCTAGGGGAAGTATCTACTTTGATTACATGAGCTTTGGCTAGGGTGATGATACTTTAGATCTAGCCAAGCATGGTCCTTGCCAATGGGTTTAACTCATCACGAGCATAATGACCAATCGGGTCTGCATTTAATATACAATAAGGGTACGAAGCTTGGACTGGTGATTATCCTTAATACTTCCCTACATTGACTGAACCGAATGGCCCATTTTTAGGGTATTCAAGAGAGATTCATAGGACTTGTAAGAGATTACAAGGGCGTGTATTTTGGGCAACAAGGAGGTGTTTTGGAGTCGCCACCCAATAAAACATTGGGAAAGGTTGTCTAGCCTCATTGAGCCTAAGACAGCGCATGTGTGTCTATTATGGGCAATCAGAGACATTTTGAAATCCTCCTTCCAATAGAACATTGGAAGGTTTCATCTAATCTCAAGAAGCCTAAGACGATGAATATGCATCTATTTTGGACAAGCCAGAGATATTTTGGAGTTCCCACCCCAATAGAACATTAGGATGGTTCATCTAACCTCATAGAGCCTAAGACAATGCAACTTGGGCCTATTTTTGGCAACAAGAGATATTTTGGAATTCCCTTTCCAATAGAACATTGGAAAGGTTCATCTAACCTCGTTGAACCTAAGACCAGAGATGGTTCGAGAGTTACCATTTATTCATACCTTGATTAAATTATAATTGAGTTTTGAATTTAAGATTTTATTCCTTTTTCTCATTCAGTTCAATGCAAGAATTTAAAGCATCAGATGAATCATATAATGAAAGCATTAAATAAAGTAAGCTCAAAATAAAGTAAATCAAAAATACAATAGCTGACAAAAAACTAGGGGCGGAATACAACCCCCATTATAAATGAGAAAAAAAAGGGAAACATACACAAAGTAGGGTATTCGTTGAAAATGGGGATACTGGTCCTCGCATACATATTTAAATGAAAATGGTGTTAATATATTTATTTTGATTGGATGAAGAAAACTAGGATATTGGTCCCATTTTATTTATAAAAAATCTCATTTATTTCGTATAAAATCCTTTGACATTTTTTGCATTAATAGGCTCACGAAAATAATGTACAATAAATGGTAATTGAAAATTGAAATACAAGGAAATAAGATAAAGAAATAAACTCGAATAATGTCTTCGAATCATCCTGGTGTTCTCTATTTTTTAAAACCCCAAATCCAAGAAAAACAGTTAAATTCACAAAAAACAAAGAGTATATTAGTGCAATAATTAAACAATAAAAAAAAGATAAAATGAATAAAGATGAAGAATCTATAAAAAATCACCAAGGAAAATAAGGAAGAATAAAAATAAAAAAGGGGTAAGAAAAAGGAGGTAGAAAATAAGAAAAAAAAAGACTAGGAACGGCCCATATCACGCGAGCGACGGCCCTCCTTGGGCCGACCGATGGGTTGAGGTGAAGTTCTGCGGTGGCTGTGGGTGGATCCTTAGCCCGTCGGTCGTCCCCGATCCTCAAAGAAACTAAGAAAATCGATTAAAATCCAATTTTGACTATTAAAATTACCTTTTCTCGCAATTCGACACAAATAAATTAATATGGAAAAAAATGAATTAGGAATTGATCCAGAAATATTTACTCTCGGAATATTACCTTCTGAAGGCAAATGTTGCGGGATTTCTGCCCTTGAATTCTACAAGGATTAATCAACAATGTGCAATTTCGGGGAGTTTTTACCACAAAATTATATTTTTAAAATTAGATCAGGAAAAGAAAATTATATTTTTCCTTCTTGATATTTTTGTAGCAATTATAAATGTAAAAAAGGCTAAATCAAATAAGACCGAATTGATTTTGTTTTCTCGGATTCACCTTAGTTTGAAAAAGATTTGATAAGATTTTTGATGAAAATAAAAAAAACTCTTTCGGAATTTTAGTAAGAAACCTCCATTATTTTATAAAAGTTCCTAAACCTTCATAATGAATCTCACCCTGCTATTTATAAACTAAGATGGGAAATTCAAAAAGTTTTAAAATTGGAATTTTAATTTGAAAGAGATTTACGAAATCAAATCACAACCGCTAAATCCAATCAAATATTTGGAAATCCCGTGCAAGGGACGGGCATCGCTCACTCGGAATGGGCGTCCCTCGAGCGCAGGCGACGGGTGTAGCTTGCACGAGGGCCAGGCCATCCCATGTGAGCGACGAGCGTCGCTTGCTCGGCATGGGCATCCCTCAAGTGCGAGCGACAGGCGTCATCCTCACGAGGGACGGGCTTCCCAAGGCGAGTAACGGGCGTCGCTTCACCGACGAAATACCTGTCAGTTTACCCAAAAACCAAAATTTTCAAATAAAAACTTTGTTTCAACATATTGCAACCCCCCGTCACTAGAGATCCTTATTCCTTGTGAATTCAAAGGGCAAAAATCTACAACTCTCGTCCTTTTGCCCTAGAACGGGGATTGATATCTTCATCGAGTAACTCTGATCTGGACTACCTCAAGACCTGGTGTCTACAGACACCCATACCGCGGTGTAAGTCATGACGACTTGCTTTACTATGGTAGATTCACAATGGTCTTCCATAGTGCATAGATATGACATCTATGTTCTGTGTACTATTTTGTAATTCTATTATAATGGTCCTTCGGGGTCATTCCCTAGTGCACTGTAGTGGGCTTTTGGGTTCATGTCCCGTATATTCAGTCTGCAGATTTTCTGTCGAGGTTGTACTAAGGGCATATTATAATGTTAAAGTGATATGAAAATGTGAAAAGTAAAATGAAATGAGAATTGAAAAGAAAAAGGACTTAATTGAAAGAAATGAAAAGTTTTAAGTGGAAAAAAAGGTAATTTGCCCCAAATAATAAGTTACGCGCGTAATAATAATAATAAAATGAGTTGAAGATGTAAAAATTGAAGTGAAAATGACAAATTGAGTGAAAAGGGGAGTCACATGAAAGGAAATAAAAAGTTCATGGACTAAATCATAAATTACCACGAAAATAATTAGTTGAGGGACAAATTAGTAAATTATAAGTTAAGAAGTGAATAAATGTGAAAATATAGTTCATAAATAGCAAAATTGTAAGTAATTGTTAAAAGAAGGACCATATTTTAATTTAATTAAAGTTTAGGGGCAAAATAGCAATTGAGTGTAAAAGTAAGTTAAAAAGTGACGTGTAAGTGAAAAGTGAAATTAAATTAACTTTTACGTAAAGAATGTAAAGTGTAAGGACTAAATTGTAATTTGACATGAAAATGATAAAATAAGGACTAATATGTAATTTGAAAACCAAATAATGATTTGATACGAAAAGAGAAATAAACTAGTGCCAAAATTGTAAATATGGTATAATAGTGGCAAATTTATAACTAATTGAAAGATTAGGGTCTAAAGCAAAAGTTTACCATATTGATGGTACCTAATCGAATAAAATGAAAAGTGAAATGATAGTAGTGTTTAATTAAGTGAAATAAATGAATTAGCGTCACAATAATAATTAAATTACTAGTAAAAGGACAAAATTGTAAATAAGATGTAAAAAGGAGTAATTAAGTTAATTAATAAGATTAAATAATGAAAATGATCAAATGAATAAGTAATTGACTTAATTGTAATTTAAAAGTCTAATAGGAATTAATATGTAAATGGTCAAGAAAGTAATAATTTAGAGACTAAAACATAAATTATATGTCAAACGAAAACCAATGGAAATAAGGGTTAAAATGTACATGAATGTAAGAAGGTGAGTGATTTAAAGGAAATTAAGGATTTAATCAGAGCAAGATGCATTATAGAAGTATAGAAAGTGAAACGAAGTGAAATAAGTGAGTGCATTATGAGAAATGTATTATAAGGTAAAATGTATTAGTTACAGCAAGGTAAGTGAAAGGATAGATACACAGAGATTTAAGAGTTAAAGAAGTAGAATGATTAGTTAGAAGAAATGAAATTAAAGTTAAATGAAAAGCAGAAAAGTTAGATGATAAGATCAGTGACAAATGTTAAAGTGAGGATTAAAGGAGTGAATAACCAAAGAACAAGTTTAAAGGGCCAAGGGGATTAGTTAGATAAAATCATAAGTGAAGAGTAAAAAGTAGAAGAATAGTGTAAAATTGTAAGTGAAGTAAAATGAAGGGCTGGATAACAATATGACTTTGATGAGTCGAAATGTGAGGACCGAAGTAACGTGCATATATGTGTGTATAAGTTAGAATTGGAAATCTTTAGATTCGTAATCACCACTGGGCATTTTTAATGCTCAGCGCGTAGTTTATGTGACTGCGTGCAGGTACCAAATGGGACATCTGAAGAGCAGTCATGTGATCAGCTTCAAGATCAGATCGGACCTCCGGATTGAAGTTATGAATAGTATGTACACTGTTATCAGCATGTATATGTAATAGTTGAGAATGGATTATGTAAAATGTATTATTATTATTATAGTAAATGTTATAGATTATTAGTGTATGATGACATGTGATAAACGTGATATTTGATTGGGTTAATGTGACTTGATAGTAACATGATTGTTTAAAAGAATAAGTTGAAAAAAAAACAAATTTTACTACAATTGCTATAAGTTTCGATTAGATCGTAATTAAACAATCAAGGCAATATTATAAGTAAAGCAATACATGTAATGTATGGAAGCGATAAGTGTAATGGCCTCTATACCGGGTTAATAGTATTTAGAGAATTTTGTAGTCTTCGTAGTCTGATCCTTGTTTAAAGTAATGTGTGTAGTATCTTTTACTACAGTAGAATTAAAAAGTTAAGTGTGCTTGAGATAAAGTAATCCCGGGATGGGTGAGCTCGGTGTAGCTATACAGTCGAAATTGACAGCAGATACTAAAAAATTTTTATTTGTTAAAATTGATCTGTAGACTGTGAGGAGTCTAGTGGTATAATTTGGAGTGAAAACGGAGTCAAATAGACCTCTGAAAGTTAAGTTAATGTTGGCCTTTAACTCGGTTCAATTGAACTAGGGTTTGACCGAAGTTTGACTGAATTTTTAAAAATAGTTATTAAGCTCAAAAGGGTGTAATGTGGGGAGTGTAAAGGAATTAAATAATTTTTAGTAATTCTTGACAGTATTAGAATTGTGTTTTATGGCAGAACCGAAAAGGGTTGAATCGGATCGGTTTAAGTGAGTCGGGCCACAAATGAACTCTGATTGAGCTAAAATTTTGCAGGGAGGCTATTTTCTATGTTTTAAGAATGATGGAATTGATTGGGAGTGAAAATAATTTGAGGAACACATAGATGCCTTTAAACAGTGGAAATTGGCCGAAAAACTAAAATTTTAGTTCAAACCGGTTGGACCGGTTCGGTTCAATTTTAGAACATATAAAGGGTTAAGTGGCTAGATTTCTCTATAGAAATCCAGCCATCCACCACCTCTCTTCTCCTTCTCTTTGGCTGAACCTTTCTTCTTCCATTCTCCTCCATTTTTCTTCATTTTCCTCTCAATCTCTCCCCAAAATCCAGCCTCCTAGTGAAAGTTCAGACCCTCTATAACATAGAGATAGCAATTTACATCCATTTGGAGCATTGGAAGTGAAGAAATCTAAGTGTACAAGGTTTAGGGTTGATTTTGATGTAAGTATTTTAGGTATTTTTAATTAGGTTTAAGGGTTCATATGGGTAATTCAAGGGTGTAGAACATGATTATGAAGTTATTTTATTAAAAGAAAGCATAGAATTAATGTCATGAGGTTGTTTGTATTCATTTAATAGAGGAACTCAAGGTGAGGAAGGTTGTTCTCAAGCTAAAGGAAAGGAAAAGGAAGCTTAGAGTGCCTAAAGCAAGGATTTGAGGTTTGTGGTTACAAAATCCCTCTATTTCCATTGAATTAAGTTGAGATTTAGGTTATGTTTAAGTATGAACTTGTGGTAAAGGCATGTTTAATTGAATCTAACTTGATAAACATGATTAGTGGACTTAAATAAGTATGTGTATATGTTTAAAATGAATTAAAGAAGCATGGTATGAAAACCCTAAGTTGGGCCGAATTGAAGTTAGTGAAAATTCTAAATATAACTTAATGTTTGTGGCATGTAATTGGTATATATATAACAAGTATAATATGTGAATTGAATAATTGAGTGGTTAAAAGAATGAGAAACATACATAGTGAATTAATGGAAGGTTGGCCGAATTGAATATTGAAGGAATTAATGGTATATGTTGGTATTTATGGCATGTAATTGATGTTTATGATGAGTATAACATGTAATTTGAATGATTAAGTGATTAAATGAATTAAACATGACTATAACATAAAATTGATACCTTGGCCGAATTGAACATGTGGGGTAATTAACGAGTATTTTGATGTTTTATGGTATATTATGGAATAAAATGAATAAATAATTATAAATGAGTGTGTATGTAAATTTGTAAGCGAAAATCATAACATGGTCGAATGATGCATGATGATATATTATGTGATTTAAATGAAATTTTGATGATAATGGCCCTAAGTAGTAGTTTGGTAGTGAAATCTAGTCTAAGATATAATTGGTTAGCCATAGGGATTCCACACCGCGGTCCGAGTCATGATGACCCACTATTGATAGGCCAATGATGGTCTATCCCAGTGTATAGTGCTTCAAGTGATCAGTGTAGTGCAGTACCAGTGAAGAATGGTCTTATTGGGATCATTCTATAGTGTAGTGGATCTGTGGGGTCCACATCCTGCATGTCCGGTCAGTAGATTTCTACTGAGTGTATACTAGGGGCAAAATGATAAATATGAGATAAAATTGATTAAAATAGTGATTAATAAGAAAATAAGTGAAAATGCGACCAAATTGAAAGAAATAGAAAGTTTATGGGCAAAATGGTAATTTTTCACTTAATAGTGAAAAATAGAGTAAAATTAGTTAAATGGTGTAACTAAAATGATAATTGTGTATATAAATGAAAAGATAGGGATTAAATGGTAATTTGGAGTAAAAGTGATAAAGTAAGGACTAAAATGTAATTTGGCAAGTCATAAGGGGTTAAAAGTGGAAATAAGAATAAGTGAGGGTAATTTAGTAAATAAGTGAAATAAAGGACATAAATGGAATTATTGAAAAAGTTAAGGACATAATTGGAATTATTGAAAGTTAGGGACATAAATGTAATTATGTGAAAAGATTAAGGACCTAAATGTAATTATTAGAATTGTAAAGCTAATTAAATGGTTAAAATGTAAATAGTAAATAATGTAATTTATTAAGTAAATAGGTAACAAAATTTATGAATTTTATTGGTTAATTATAATTATTGTACTTAATGGAATATAATATTATATTTAATTAATAATACTTTAGATAGTGGAAATTTGTGGATTTGTAACCACCACTGGGCATATTTAATACTTAGCACGTAGTTTTATTTGATTGCGTGTAGGTGCGTTTTAGGAATGGAGCAGCATACCTCAGGAGTTTTGGGAGTGTGATCAGAGAAGGAAGATTTAAGTTTGTTTTATGTATGTTTTGTAGGCATATATATTAAGAAATTGGTATAAGTAGTTGTATATGTATGAATTCTTGGTATTGGTATAACTCTGTGATAAATGGGTATTTTGGACTGTTAATCGTATGAGATATGTGATATTATTATTGTGCCCATGCGGGGGCTGCGGTTGTTTGAATTTGCAGGTTTGGGTAGGTAAAAATACAAGCCGTTATACTACCAAAATTTTGACAAAATGAATAGTAACATTAGATAGTTATAGGTCAATCGGCAACTTAAAATTTTAAGGAGAATAATGGTTAAGTGAATGTAATGTTTAATGTGGAAAAAAAATTATCCTCAAATTTACAATTAGGGCTAAAACGACTTTGAAAACAATCATGGTAATCGCACAATAGCATTAAGCCGGCAGTGCACGTATAGTGTAAGGGTGTTATGATAAGGGTGTTACATTTTGTTGGTATCAGAGCAGGTTAGGCTATTTTAAGATCGGAGTGGGGTTAACTTATTGGATTAAGTTCATATACATGCCAATTAAGGAAAAGGATTTGAAGGATGCATAGTTAGACCAGGATGTTGTAGTGGGAAATCCTGGAGGTCATAGTGTTATAGTGATTATAGTGTATAGAGATTGTCATGATAGTGCAGAAGGATGTACTTTCTTAGCCAATTTGATTGAATTCTATTTCTGTGAATTTAATGTTATATGTTAAGGATGTATTGAGGATGACATTTGGGTCATGATAGTGCTAGAATGCAAATGATCTGTAACTCAAATTTTGGAGTTTTTTGCTTTTAGAAAAAAAAATTTGTGATATAAATAATGGCACTTTTTTGAATGATTTGCACTGTATGAATGATGATGATAATGATATGGAGTATAGTAATCTATATCCAATATAAGTAAATTTCGAGAATGAAATTTTATTAGGGGGGGAGATTTGTAACGACCCTAATACCGGGCTAGCCGTGAATAGTATTTTTCGATATTGAATAGTGATAATGGGGTGAATAGTACTTTTCAGAGTCAAAAAATATTTTATTAGACCATTGGATAGAGCATGTCAACGAAAATCTGTAGGTGAAAATTTGAGCTCAAACGAAGGTCAAATGGGTCCGAAAAGTGCAAAACAGTTGGAAAAAGGGGGTTCCGGGGCGTCTGTCACCACAGAAGGCCATTTTTGGTGATAGATGGGCCCCATTCCATTGGTCATGAGGGACTCTGGGGCCGTCTATAGCTTCCGTCGGGCGTCTGAAGGTCTTCTTCATTCCGGTTTGACCGATTTTGACCCAAAATTGACCAGACCATATCTTGAGTTTCTGACCTCAGAAAAATGATCTGAAAATATGGACGTACTCGTATTGATAAGTAGAATCAAATGGTAATGAAATATTTAATTTTGGTGACATTGAAAAATTTGGGTATCAGACTGATAAAAAATTATCGGATCGAGAAATGGTTTCTGATTGGTCCAAAAATATTATTGGAGTCTGATGAATATATGTTAAGTGTTATGGAGTCATTTTTATGAGGATTTACACTTAGAAAGTAAGAAAAAATTATGATTTCGGATTAAATAATACTCGGGGTTGACCATAGGTTTGACCGAGGCGTTAAAAATGTTAAATGATGTCCAAAATTGATGAAAATTTCTAGATTGACTCTAGATAATATGTAGGAATTTTTAGTGGTGAAAAGATATTTTTTTGAGGACAACAAAAATTTGTTAATCGGACTGGTTTGATTGAACCGGACCAAAAAAGGATTCTGATTGAGGTGAAACTTTGTGTGCAGTCTAGTTTTCACATGATATGAATTATGGAATCAAATTTGGAATGATTTGGAGTTGGGAAGTGAGAAAACCATAGAAAATTGTATAATTGGCTAAAATGATCAATTGGGCTTAATAAGTTGGACCATTGGTTGAACCAATTTTGGTCCACTATAAAAGCCATTAAATGGCAGATTGGTTGGTGAAAACTCCCTATCTCCTCTAGCTCTTTTCTCCCTCTTATTGGCCAAAGTTTCTCCCTTTTAACTTTTTCTCAATTTCTTAAATCTTTGTTTGATTTCTCTCTAAATTAAAGCATTGTAAAGTTAATTCAGCTCCTCTATGAGATCATAGCAGCCTCTAGTATCTATGTGGGGGGTTAAAAGTAAGGTAAAGCAAGGATTAAAGCTTATGTCCTCAAATAAAGGTAAGAGGAATAAGTGGTTTTAATTTGAATTATTGGTTCTAGATGATAGATTAGGGTATTTTAAGAGTATTTTTGAGATTATATTGCATAAAAAAAAGAAATTGATGAGTGTTTGTTTGCTATGTATATTCAGCTATGGATGGAAAAATCATGGGAAAAAGGCTTTTTAAAGCTTAAAGACAATAATTGTAGAGGTTATGAGGACTAGAGAATGGATATGAGGTTTGTTATTACTTAATCTAAGAATTTCTAGTGGAAAATTAGGGTTTTATATTATGTTGGTATAGTGACTATGTGTAAAATGCATGTGTAATTGAAATTGAAGTGATAGATGAGTTTAAGGAAGTTAATTAAACTAATTAGAGTGATTTGATTAAAAGAAAACTAATGGCTAATTTTGGCCATAATGATATATAATAGTATACTTAGGTATATTATTGCTATACTTAGTGATTAAGTGAAATTAAGTGGTATACACATGTGAGTTGAAGCGTAATTTAGTGTAATAAGTATTGAATGAATGAAAAATAAAGTGATAGAGGAAAATGTTTGAGGTGACTGAATGGATTAGATAGGAAAATGTGATGGGTTTTGTGGTATGCATGATATGTGAGTGATAAGTTAGACAAATGAATGAACTAGAAGTGAAAAAGAAAGTCTAATGAAAAGAATTGCGTAAAAATTTAATGATTGATTCAATAAACCAAAGATGTAAATAGTATATTTAATGATATTTAAGCCATAAAATGAATATGTATATAAGGTGAAAGTATATGCATTTAATTGAAATTATAGTAATTTAATTAAATATCTTGCGTTTAGTTTCCCATTATGTCATGGTGGGAAATAATGCCAAAAATTGAATTGATTGAAATTATATGTATATTGAAATTATTTTTGATTAAGTAAATAATTGAAGCATAGTTGATAATAAAAGAATGATTGTGGCTTTGAAGTAAATTCATGGCCATTTAATGACCAAAGTATACTTAATACGTAAATAAGTATATAATAAGACATGTACAATATTGATGAAAATATTGTGTAACTGGTTAAACAAAATGGAAATGAAATGTAATTGTAAGTAAAACTGATAAAGAATGAAAAGTTGATTTGAAAGTCTGTTGAAAGGTATTGCCCTTAGTAGTGTCTGACAGTCTAAATCTAATTCAGAATATGTGTGGCTGGCTATAGGGACACCCATACCGCGGTGCAAGTCATGACAACTTGCTTTACTATGGCAGATTCGCGATAGTCTCCCATAGTGCATAGATATGACATCTATGTTCAGTGTACTGTTCTATAATACTGTTAGAATGGTCTTTCGGGGTCATTCCCTACTGTACTATTGTGGGCTTTTGGGTCCATGTCCCGTATATCCAGTCTGTAAATTTTTTGTCGGGATTGTACTAGGGGCATATTATAATGTTAAAGTGACATGAAAATGTGAAAATTAAAATGAAATTGAGAATTAAAAAGAAAAAGGACTTAATTGAAATAAATGTAAAGGTTAGAGTGGAAAAAAAGGTAATTTACCCCAAATAATAAGTTAAGCGGGTAATAATAATAAAATGACATGAAGATGTAAAAATTTAAGTGAAAATGACAAATTGAGTGAAAAAGGGACTTACATGAAAGGAAATAAAAAGTTCAAGGACTAAATTGTAATTTACCATGAAAACAATTAGTTGAGAGACTGATTGGTAAATTATAAGTTAAGAAATGAATAATTGTGAAAATATATTTCATAAATAACAAAATTGTTAGTAATTGTTAAAAGAAGGACCATATTGTAACTTCATTAAAGTTTAGGGGCAAAATAGTAATTGACTATAAAAGTAAGTTAAAAAGTGATGTGTAAATGAAAAGTGAAATTGAATAAACTTTTATGTGAAGAATTTGTAAGGACTAAAGTATAATTTGACATGAAAATCCTAAAATAAGGACTAATATGTAATTTGAAAACCAAATAATGATTTAAGATGAAAAGAGAAATAAACTAGTGCTAAAATTGTAAATATGGTATAACAGGGGCAAATTTGTAATTAATTGAAAGATTAGGGTCTAAAGCAAAAGTTTACCATATTGATGATACCTAATAGAATAAAATGAAAATGAAATGATAGCAGTGTTTAATTAAGTGAAACAAATGAATTGACATCACAATAATAATTAAATGACTAGTAAAAGGGCAAAATTTTAAATAAGATGTATAAAGGAGTAATTAAGTTAATAGGATTAGTGCATGAAAATGATCAAATGAATAAGTAATTGAGTGAATTGTAATGTAAAAGCCCAATAGGAATTAATATGTAAATGGTCATGAAAGTAATAATTTAGAGATTAAAACTTAAATTATATGTCAAACGAAAACCAATGGAAGTAAGGGTTAAAATGTACATGAATGTAAGAAGGTGAGTGATTGAAGGAAATTAAGGATTTAATTAGAGCAATATGCATTATAGAAGTATAGGAAGTGAAACGAAGTGAAATAAGTGAATGTATTAAGAGAAATGTATTATAAGGTAAAATGTATTAGTTACAGTAAAGTAAGTAAAAGGATAGAAACGCAGAGATTTAAGAGTTAAAGGAGTAGAATGATTAGTTAGAAGAAATGAAATTAAAGTTAATTGAAAAGTAGAAAAGTTAGATGATAAGATCGGTAACAAATGTTAAAGTGAGGATTAAAGGAGTGAATAGCAAAAGAGTAAGTTTAAAGGGCCAAAGGGAATAGTTAGGTAAAATCATAAGTGAATAGTAAAAAGTAGAAGAGTAGTGTAAAATTGTAAGTGAAGTAAAATGAAGGGCTAGATAACAATATGACTTTGATGAGTTTAAAAGTGAGGATTGAAGTAATGTGCATATATGTGTATATAAGTTAAAATTGGAAATCTTTAGATTCGTAATCACCACTAGGCATTTTTAATGCTCAACACGTAGTTTATGTGATTGCGTGCAGGTACCAAGTGGGACGTCTGAAGAGTAGGCGTGCCATCAACTTCAAGATCAGATCGGACCTCTGGATTAAATTTATGAAGAGTATGTACACTATTATCGGCATGTATATGTAATAGTTGAGAGTTGATTATGCAAAATGTATTATGATTATAGTAAATGTTATAGATTATTAGTGTATGACGTGATGTGATAAACGCGATATTGGATTGGGTTAATGTGACTTGATAGTAACATGATAGTTTAAAAGAATAAGTTGAAAAAAAAAATTACCGCAATTGCTATAAGTTTCGATTAGATAGTAATTAAACAATCAAGGCAACAGTATAAGCAAAGCAATGTATGTAATGTACGGAAGCGATAAGGGTGTTATATTTCCTTTGGTCACGGCCACAACCATT
Source organism: Excoecaria cochinchinensis (assembly GCA_947683425.1). Lineage (NCBI taxonomy): Eukaryota > Viridiplantae > Streptophyta > Magnoliopsida > Malpighiales > Euphorbiaceae > Excoecaria > Excoecaria cochinchinensis. The sequence goes on from CANTUQ010000021.1 coordinate 11,036,369, forward strand.
TGGTTGTCATCGTGAGATGCTTCTATTTTCCCTTCTATGCTAAATTGCTTTTGGTCACGGTCACAACCATATGGTTGTCACCGTGAGGTGCTTTTGTTTTCCTTTCTATTTTGTATTGCCTTTGACTATAGTCACAACCATTTTTTTTTTGTCACCGTGAGGTGCTTCTATTTTTAGTTCTGCCTTGAATTGTCTTTGGTCATGGCCACAACCATTTGGTTGTCATTATGAGGTACCTGAATTCTCTACAATTCAAAATAAAACATCATATATTGTTATTAAAAGTGTATGAGAACATAATTCAACTAAATTTAGCGTAAATTTATTCAAAACTATAATGTGTTAACCCATGTGAACATATATATATTTAATAATGAAATGTAGGCTTGTTAGATAAGCCATATGTGTGTGCAAGATATCGAATGATATGATGTTGCTTAATGTGTTTACAATATGATAATATGAACATTAAATGGATTAATAGTTTGGCCTGTAAGTCGAGCCGTGTATGGATAGGCATGCCTATTGTAACACCCTTTACCTGTACGTAGGGAAGCTCACCCTCTGTTGAGAAGTGAGTGTCTCCATAGGCAAAGGTTGCTACCATGCAGAAACAAAGCATGCAGAAAACATTCAATATAACACATGCATAACCATACATACTTATATACAGATAACGGAAGTGGGGGTAATAAAATTTCTCTTTCAAAAATCTCATAGGCCAAACTGAAGTGTCAATACTCATTCATTCATAAACAAAGATATTTACATAGCTGAGTTGCAATACAAAATCATCCTTACTTAAATACAACTACAAGTCTTACATAAATTCCATAACTGTACATATTACATTTCCAGTATTAAATATTACAAAACTGATTACATTACAAAAACCTTGCATCCAGAGATTTCAGTTCACAAAAGCTTCATATCTAACCAAACCCATCCTATAGTGTTGTCCTCGGCTGCTGCGGATCAGTCCTTCCAAAATCTCCTATCAGTTCCACACCTGCACGGATGAAACACCCGTGCTAAGCGCAATGGCTTAGTGGAGAAAACAAGAGATGAACGACCACTCACAGTGGACGTTAAATGCAATTCACATTCACATGCCACACACATATAAATAAAGCATCATAAGCTTAACCATAAGTTTCATTCATCAATAATAGCATCACTCATATATTTTAATAATTTGCATAATTTTCATGACAGAAACAAACACATAATTACACCTGCACACTCAATGAAGTGGATAAAGGGTGAACACAGAGGTACCTATAGGTACAAACAAATATACTCTTTTATTTTTAAATGCACAGGGATCTTAAGCAAGATCCAAACACATAGGGATCGCGAGGATCCAAACGTTTAGGGACCTGATCAGGAAGAAATGCATAAGCTGCAGCAAACAGAACCCTATAGGCATGCCTATCTATCTATGACGTGACTATTGCAGGCTAAATACATAATAATAATCTCATTTACATCACAAAACAACATAACATAACTCATGTGAAACATTACAATTTAACATCATTTGATACACATTAGTCGATTTGTTGCAAAATAATGACAATGCTTGGTTTAAAAGAGGCAAATAAAACAAAATCCAAAATCTAAAAAATAGGGTTCACACGGCGGTCACAAAACCCTACCCACCATGTAAAACAATAAAAGCTGAATTTTCCACAACATAAGGCATTTACAAGGCGGTATGGAAAATCCAGACCGCCGTGTAAGACATCCCACATGGTGGTCAGAAAAATCGGACGGTCTTGTAGCACGCCGAGATTAAAATTTCAAAAAATGAATGCCTTTACACGGCAGTATGGAGAACCTTACTGCCGTGTAAAACATTCCACACAGTGGTTAGGAAAACCTGACCACCGTGTAACATGAACAAAACCCACAAATGCAAACAGAATGCATTTACGCGGCAGCATGGGAACCCCTAACCACCCTGTAAGATGTCACACGGTGGTTAGGATAATCCTAACCACCGTGATACCCGACGGACAAGCAAAAATGTACATCCAAAGTGCGATCACACGGCAGTATGGAATTCCTAACCTCAATGTGGATCAACAAAAACCTAGATTTTTGACTGAAATTCCATTGTTTCCGTTCCCCTTTTCTACCCCAATTCAAACCACAATCACAAACACCATTTAAGTACCATAAAATCAATTCAATTAAGTTCCACCTCACAACATAAACATCTCAAACACAACAATTCATTAAACTACTCATTTTCATTCAAAATCACAAATTTAATCAAAGCACAAACTTCCCAAACCTTAGCTCCTATGCTCATCAAGCTCAAATTGCAGTACTACCACCAACCTTTTCTTTCCCTTTCGCCTCCTTAGCTAGAATTTCTGGTCAAACAAACCAACAACACCCATTGCTCAAAATCCAAACACACAACCATCAAAGAAACCAAAGAGAAGAAGCGAAGAAAGAGAATAGGATGAAGAGGACAATACACTTACCTGATCCACTCTAGAATTTGCCAAACCAACTAAAAATCCAAGTAGCTTGGACGATTAATTTGGGCAAGAGGGGGAGGAGGAGAACGTGGGGAATGGGAGAGAGGAAGATGGCAAAATTCTCTTCTAATCCTTCTTTTCCTCTCAAAACTTACTCAAACCCACAATAATTAAAAGCTATCAAACAATTATACCATCTAAACTTCTTAAAAAATACAATTAGGCCCACTCTTAAACCTCAAAAATGCTTAAAGCTACTAGGGAGTGAGTTGGGGCCTCACAACTCTCCCCTCCTTAAAGTAATTTCATCCTCGAAATTCTTACCTGAGCTGAACAACTGAGGATACTGAGTTCTCATAACTGATTCAGGTTCCTAAGTCGTCTCTTCCATGTTGTGATGCCACCATAACACTTTAGCCAAGGGAATCTACTTATTCCGAAGCTGTCTAATCTCCCGAGCTAGAATAGCCTTAGGCTCCTCATCATATAAAAAATCCGGTTGAACATTCACTTCTTGGATAGATAATACATGAGATTCATCTGACTGATATCTGTGGAGCATTGACACATGAAACACATCATGCAGCTTGGCTAACTCCAAAGGCAATGCCAATCAATAAGCAACTGGTCCAATCTGTTGTAAAATCTCATATGGCCCAATAAACCTTGAACTCAGCTTTCCCTCGTTACTAAAATGAAGAACCTTTCTCCAAGGCGACACCTTTAAGAACACTTTATCACCGACCTCATATTTAATATCTTTTTGTTTCAAATTGGCATAAGATCTCTGTCGATCTCTTGCTGCCTTCAAATTCTGCTGAACCGATCTAATCTTCTCTTCCGTATCTCTAACCAAATCTGGACGCACTATAGAGCGCTCACTCAATTCTATCCAACATACTGGGGTCCTACACTTCCTGCGTAGAGATCCTCATACAATGCCATACCAATGCTCATCTGATGACTATTATTATACTCAAACTCCATCAAAGAGACATAATTGTCCCAACTTCCAGAAATATCCAATACACAACCCCGAAGCATATCTTCCAAAACCTGAATAATCCTTTCTGATTGACCGTTGGTCTGAGGATGAAAAGTTGTGCAGAAGTTCAATCGAGTACCTAAAGTAAATTGCAATTCTTTCTAAAACTTCAATGTAAATCGGGATCCCGATCAGAAACAATTGACAAATGAACTCCATGAAGTTGAGCAACTTCATTCACATACATCTCCGCTAACCGATCCATAGGGTAATCATGTTGAATCGACAAGAAATGAGCTAACTTTGTAAGCTGATCGACCATCACCCATATGGAGTCGTGCTTCCTTTGTGTCAGAGGTAGACCAGATACAAAATCCATCGTAACATTGTCCCACTTCCACTGAGGAATAGGCAAAGGATTGAGCAACCCTGACGGAACTTGGTGCTCAGTTTTTACCTGCTAATAGGTTAGGTACTTAGAAACAAAGTCTATAACGTCTCTTTTTGTACCTGGCCACCAGTAGAATTGCTTTAGATCTTGGTACATCTTATTATATCCCGGATGCATGGTAAAAACCGTGGTATGTGCCTCTTGCAAAAGTTTTCTCCTCACTTCACTATCATTAGGTACACACAAACTATTTCTAAAATAAAGCACCCCATCACTTACAAAATAATCAATCTGTCAGCCACTCTTAACCACTTGCAGTGTTTATTGTAACTTAGGTCATCCTTCTGAGCATCAATAATCAATTGCTTCAGACTAGGCCTAGCTTTCAACTGGGCAATCAGAGCCCCATCAGAATCAATTCTCCATCTACCAAGCTGCAATGCTAGAGCTGAAACAGACTTCCTACTTAATGCATCAGCGACCACATTCACCTTACCCGGATGGTAGTCCATTATTTAGTCATAATCCTTGAATAGTTCTAACCATCACCATTGTCTAAGATTCAGCTCCTTCTGAGCGAGCAAGTACTTCAAACTTTTATGATCGGTGAAAATTCTGCAAGTCTCGCCATACAAATAATGAAGCCATATCTTAAGGGCAAACGCAATTGCCGCCAATTCCAAATCATGCGTAGGAAAGTTTTGCTCATGAGGCTTCAATTGCATAAATGCATATGCTATTACCTTCCCATCCTGCATCAGAACACATCCAAGACCAATACACAAAGCATCACTGTACCCGAAATTTATTGAGTAAGTATAGGAGCCTTAACTAACATTCTCTTCAGCCGGTCCAAACTGGCTTGACACTTGTCAATCCATTCAAATTTGACTCCTTTCCGAAGTAACTTGGTCAAAGTTGAAGCAATTACAGAAAACCTTTAACAAATCGTCTATAATAGCCTACTAACCGCAGAAAATTTTTCATTTCCAGTACATTTCAAGGTGGCTTCCAATTCGCTAATGCCTCAATCTTAGATGGGTCAACCCTGATACCTTCAGAGGAAACAACATGACCTAAGAAGGACCCCTCTTTAAGCCAAAAGTCACACTTGCTAAGCTTTGCAAATAACTGATGATCCCTTAAAACCTGAAGCACAATAAGCAAATGCTCTTCATCTTCACACTCATCCTTAGAATATATTAAAATGTCATCAATAAACACAAAAGCAACTTGGTTAAGGTATGGCCGAAATACCCGGTTCATGAAATCCATAAAAGCCGTTAGCGCATTCATCAACCCAAACGGCATCACTAAAACTCATAGTGGTCATACCTCGTCCTAAAGGTAGTCTTAGAAACATCCATATCCTTCACCCCGAAGCTGATAGTAACCAGACCGCAAGTCAATCTTAGAAAAGACTCCGGCTCGTCTCAACTGATCAAACAAGTCTTCTATCCTTAGCAACTGATACTTATTCTTTATGGTAACCTTGTTAATCCGCCAAGAATCGATGCACATCCTTAATGTACCATTTTTTTTCTTGACAAACAACACTAGAGCACCCCTCGGAGAAACGCTGGGTTTAATAAAGCCCTTGTCCAATAGCTCCTGTAATTGCATCTTTAATTCTTTCAATTCTACAGGAGCCATTCAATAAGGAGCTTTAGAAATAGGGATAGTACCCGATAGAATCTCTATAGATAGCTCCATTCTCTCTCTAGTGGCAGTCCGGGAAACTCTTCAGAAAATACATCCACAAACTCACTTACTACCGGAATCTCTTGAATCTTTACCTGGTCATGTCTAAAATACAAAACCAAAACCAAATAAGCCTCACATCCCTTCCTCAAAAATTGCCTAGCCTGCATAGCTGAAATCACATTATTCAAAGGACTAGAACCCAAACCTCGCACAACTACAGAAAACTGATCACAACCTTTGAGTACTACCATCTTCCTATAACAATCAAGTTCAGCCCGATGCTTACACAACCAGTCCATACCTAGAATCATATCAAATTCATGAAAAGGCAGACCAATCAAATCAACTGGGAACTCTTTTCCTTGCACCACTAAGGAATAATTCTTATATATCCTATTCACATTGACACTATGCCCTAAAGGACTGGTTAAACAAATCTCATAATGTTACTAATCAGCAATAGGCAAATTAGCACATAACTTTTTCGATCATAAATATGAGTGTGTGGAAGGGTCTATTAGAGCATGTAGTCTTAGAAATATCCATATCCTTCACCCCGAATCTGATAGTAACCAGACCGCAAGTCAATCTTAGAAAAGACTCTGGCTCGTCTCAACTGATCAAACAAGTCTTCTATCCTTAGCAACTGATACTTATTCTTTATGGTAACCTTGTTAATCTGCCAAGAATCGATGCACATCCTTAATGTACCATTTTTTTTCTTGACAAACAACAGTAGAGCACCCCTCGGAGAAACGGTGGGTTTAATAAAGCCCTTGTCCAATAGCTCCTGTAATTGCATCTTTAATTCTTTCAATTCTATAAGAGCCATTCAATAAGGAGCTTTAGAAATAGGGATAGTACCCGACAGAATCTCTATAGATAGCTCCATTCTCTCTCTAGTGGCAGTCCGGGAAACTCTTCAGAAAATACATCCACAAACTCACTTACTACCGGAATCTCTTGAATCTTTACCTGGTCATGTCTAAAATACAAAACCAAAACCAAATAAGCCTCACATCCCTTCCTCAAAAATTGCCTAGCTTGCATAGCTGAAATCACATTATTCAAAGGACTAGAACCCAAACCTCGCATAACTACAGAAGACTGATCACAACCTTTGAGCACTACCATCTTCCTATAACAATCAAGTTCAGCCCGATGCTTACACAACCAGTCCATACCTAGAATCATATCAAATTCATGAAAAGGCAGACCAATCAAATCAACTGGGAACTCTTTTCCTTGCACCACTAAGGAATAATTCTTATATATCCTATTCACATTGACACTATGCCCTAAAGGACTGGTTACACAAATCTCATAATGTAACTAATCAGCAATAGGCAAATTAGCGCATAACTTTTTAGAACATAAATATGAGTGTGTGGAAGGGTCTATTAGAGCATGCATTTCAGTGCCAAAGAGTAAAAACATACCCGTAATTACTCCTGGAAAATCCTGCTCATCCTGAGCCTTCATCGCATATGCTCTAGCTAGCGCCACTAGAGGACGATCCACTATCTTAGAGGAAGCTCCATCTCTAGGCCATCCACCACGACCTCGCCCTCTTCCTCTACCACGGCTAGCTTGAGGGGCATTAGATCCTGCTCGATTGACTTCTTGCTGCTCATGAGTATTCTCTGATAACTTAGGGCAATTATTTAGGAAATGCTCCATGCTACCACATTTAAAGCAACCTCCTGTCAACCAAGGGCACTCGTCCCTATGGCTCTTATTACAATGCAAACACTCTAGCACAATATCACCTCTACCACCTGAAGCACCTCTGCCAGCACTAGACACTCGAGAAGATCCCTATCTCCTTCCTCTTGTAGTAGGGCTATTGATAGACTCTCTAGAGAATTCACTTGAGGATTCCTCGGTCTCTTCCCCGTAAATGTGCCTCCACAAGAGGGATTTCTCCTTTGAGCCCTTTCTCTCAAAATAGTCTCAGAACATTCCGCTCGCATTGCCGCTTGCATGATCTGATAATAACTAACCATTGGAGAGGGCATCAAAGAAATTAACATAGCCTTAAGGGACTCATTTAGGCCCCCCTCAAAATGCTGACAGCAAAAATCTTCGGTAAAGACACCCGGCGGTGCATACTTGCTAAGCCCGCTAAATTCCTTCTCATAGTCCGCTATAGATAAAGCCCTCTATTTGAGATTCAAAAACTTTGTCCATCTGGCTCCTTTATATGCCTTGGTCAAAAATATGTTGTGAAACTCTCGCATAAAAAACTCCCATGTAATCGGGTCAGGTATCTATGGGTGTCTCAAAACCAGTTTCCACCAATCATAGGCAGAACCTTGCAAGAGCGACACAACACACTCAACTTCACTATCAGGGGGACAGCGAATCTCCTCCAAAACGCTTTTCACTTTCTTAATCCACATCTCTGCTTTATCAGACTCATCCAAACTAGTTCCATAAAAATCCTCGGCTCCAAACTTCCTCAGTCTCAATCGGAGCCCTCGGTGCAGTCACCCTTTCCAAAACTCTAGCCAAATCCTGTGATATCTTAAGTATAGACTCAAAAGGCATGGCTGGAGCCTCAAGTTGCACCCTTTCTTGCTGAGCAGGACCAGAAACTGACAGATCTTGGTCTTAGGGATTCACACTCTTAGTTGAACCCTCAAGCGATCCTCTCTTGGAAGCCATTAAAACTACAAAATACAAGGACATCCTCATTAGGCCAACACAATTCTAAACGCAATTCTATTCTACAGTCGCCTAGAAATGCCTAAACCTATGCCCTGATACCAATAAAATTGTAACACCGCTTACCTATACGTAGGGAAGCACACCCTCTGTTGAGAAGTGAGTGTCTCGATAGGCAAAGTTGCTACCACGTAGAAATAAAGCATGTAGAAAACATTCAATATAACACATGCATATTCATACATACTTATATATAGATAACGGAAGTGGGGGTAATAAAATTTCTCTTTCAAAAATCTAATAAGCCAAACTGAAGTGTTAATACTCATTCATTCATAAACAAATATATTTACATAGTTGAGTTGCGATACAAAATCATCCTTACTTAAATACAAATACAAGTCTTACAAAAATTTCATAACTGTACATGTTACATTTCCAGTATTACATATTGCAAAACTGATTACATTACAAAAAATTTACATCCAGAGATTTCAGTTCACAAAAGCTTAATATCTAACAAAACCCATCCTATCGTGTTGGCCTCGGCTGCTACGGATCAGTCCTTCCTAAATCTACTACCGTTTTTACACTTGTACGGATGAAATATCTGTGCTAAGCCTAATGGCTTAGTGGGGAAAAAAAGAGATGAACGACCACTCACAGTGGATGTTAAATGTAATTCACATTCACATGCCACACACAAATAAATGAAGCATCATAAGCTTAACCATAAGTTTCATTCATCAATAATAGCATCACTCATACATTTGAATAATTCGCATAATTTTCATGATAGAAACATACACATAATTATGCATGCACACTCAATGAAGTGGATAACGGGTGAACACATAGGTACCTGTGGGTACAAAAAAATACTATCTTCTCTTTTCTTTCTTTTTCTTTTTAAACGCATAGTGATCTTAATAAAGATCTAAACACATAGGGATCGCGATGATCCAAATGCATAGGGACCTAATTAGGGTCTAAGAAACGCATAGGCTGCAGCAAACAGAACCCTATAGGCATGCCTATCTCTCCACGATGTGACTATTGCAGGCTAAATACATAATAATAATCTCATTTACATCACATAACAACATAACATAACTGTAACACCCCATACCCAAAGGTAAGGGAGCTCATTTGCGGAGGGAGTGAACACCCGTATGGATAAGGGTATCACCAAACAGACCATAGCAAAGCATATGCAAATATATATATATATATATATATATATATATATATCAGAAGAAATTAAAACTTAAATTCTCGAAGATTCATTCATTGATATAACAAAAGGGTTCATTATAAAAATATAACAGTACAACGATGCCTTACAAAAATTACAAGCTTCTAGATTACATACCTGAAGGATTAGAAGAAGATAGATACAAAATGAAACCAAAAGATTACAAAAAGATATACATAATACAAAAGCTAAGCATTCCCAAATCTGCACTCCTACTGCGTTGGCCTGGCCTGCGGAGACACTCCCAAAAACTCTACTACTTTTGCATCTGCACGGATGAAACAGTCGTGCTAAGCGATAACACTTAGTGGGGAAAACACAAATATGAACAACCATTCACAATAGTCGTCAAAGAAAAACACACATGGATGGCACATGCTAATAAATACATTCAACAGAAATCACAATTTTAAAATATCATAAATCACATTCATAATGCTCATAATCTGAACATATTTCACAATAATTTTATATTAATGTAATACACAACAAAATGCCTGCAAATTCAGAATAGCGCAAAACAAGTGAACACATTGGTACCCGTAGGTACAGTCAAAAGCAGCTTCTTTATTTTTCATCCAAAAACATTTTCGCATTGGGGGATCTATAAAAAGATCCGAACACATTAAAGATCGTGAGGACCCAAATGGGGACCTTATTAGGGTCCAGAACATATTGGGGCTGCAGCTAATAGAACTCTATGGGCATGCCTGTCTATCCACTAATTTGACTCTTGCAGGCCATGCATCATTTTGTAAACATCGGGTCCCGAGGTAGCCCAGATCAGGATTACCCAATGATGAAATTAATTGCTCCTGTTTATAGGCGAAAATGAAAGTTGAAAGTGATGATTTCCTTATCAAATTGATTTATTAAAAATAAATTAAAATGTGTTTTAAAAATTATTTTAAGATAAAAAAGTGAGTTTTGAAATTATAGTGTTTTAGCAAAAATTTTTAAAATAAATAAAAAAATTTTTGCTAGTGTTCGCCTGCGTCTGTGCGCTGTGCGCTAGGCGCTTGCGCACGTATCCCTCGCCAACACGCCTCGTGCAGCATGGGGTGTCGCTCGCGCATGCCAACGGGCGTCGCTTGCCCCTGTCGCCCCTCCAATAGCCCTTTGGGCATTTTTGGCCCAAAATTCATGTTTTTCTTCCATTTTTTTTAGAATTTAATTTTTAAACCTTTTGTCTTCTAATCTTTCAAATTATTCAATTTTTTTTGTGTTAATGGGAATTAAATTATTTTAATTTTTTCATTAAAAAATAATTTATTTTGAGATATAAAAGGGGTTTTTTGAGAGAGAAAAGGGAGGATTTAGTGTGAAAGAAAGACTGAAAATGAAGTGTATGAGTCTGATGGTAGCTTGGAGTGTGGTGTTGGGAATTCTTCCAGTGTAAGTGAATTTCGAGGACAAAATTCTTTTAGGAGGAAAGATTTGTCACACCCCAAACTGGGCCTAGTCGGAATATGCTTGCTCAGTTGGAGTGAGTGAGGGTAGTTCGGTAATTTGTACATGGGTAATATGGATAATAAGGATTTATTTGCTAAGAAATTAATTAAATAAGTCAAGTGAAGGAATTATTATGGTGTGCTTGTAGTGTATGGTAGTAAGATGTAAGTGGGCTAAGAGATTTTATTGAGTGGTTTATGAGCATGGTGCCTTGGATGAAAAGTGGGTTATAAGGAAATGTTAGGGTGTGACTTAAGTTTGGTACCATGAAGATATTATTATAAGAGGTGCTTGTGTGTGTTTGGTGTATGGTGCATGTATGAGTAAGTCAAAGTGGGCTTGTAAGATTATGATATATGAACCTATAGGAAGTGGACAAGTGGATTTGGTAGGTGTGCATTTAGTGTGAAAGAAAGACTAAGTGTAAGGGAGAGGAGTCCCCGTTTTTGCCCTCTCATCCTCCCTATTCTCCATTTTCTTTTCCTTTACTTCCCTTTCCTTGCTCAATCTCTTGGTTTTGAGTGAGTTAGAGTTGATTTGGTGGAGCTTGGGAAGTAAGATTGAAGAGGTAAGTTGGGGTTTTTAGGGTTCCTGCGTTTGAGTTCTCTTTCTTCTTCTAGTTTTGTTTAAGTTATGGTTTGGATTAAGAATTGTGGGTTTGTTTGTGCAAGTGATTGGTGATAAGAAGAAGCAAAGTAAAGGAAAAGAGAAGATTAAAGCTTGAAGAGAGCAGCTATTGTGCAACAAGAGGTTTGGGAGTTTGACTCCTACATTTGAGTTTTAATTTGTCTCTGCCCTAAATTCTTCTTGAATTATGAATATACATTTGTATATAATTTCCAGTAAATTGAGTGTTTTTATATGAGTCTTATGAATGTATTTGTTTGGGTAAATGTATTAGTAATGCATGATGTTGATTAAATTGAAGGTATGTGAGAATTGAAAGTGAAATGCATGATTGGGTAAACTCTGTTTAGTTCTCATCTGACACCTGTGCAATGGTTTTGTCTTAAGTAGAGTTTTAGAACTCCAAATCATGTGATTCTTAAACCATTAGAACCATGACTTCCATTACTCAGAAATAGCCTTGGGCGAAGTCTTGGTCTAAGATCCTGGAAATTCGCTAAAACCGTAGTGTCTCTGTTTGGGTCGGGTTACTTGACCACTATAGGTTGTTTAGATCATATCGGAATCTTTAGAGGTCTAATTAATCTAAAATTTGTTGCATTTGAAAGTTAACATCCTAGAGAACATTTTTTAAGAAGAAAGTTTTGGCTAAAAATGAGATTTAGACGTTGTTTTAGGCTGTACAAAAACGTGTAGTGAACCAGTCCTGACTTTTTGCTTCTGTTTTGCTATTTTTTGGTATGTCACGGTCACAATGAATTCATTGCCACCGTGACCCCTTCTGTCTTTACCGTTTTATGTGTTTTTCTTCCCAAATTGAACCCGCTTTCCATCGAAACTTTTTAGGACTCATTCGATGCATGTTTAGGACTATTAAATGAGTATAAGAATAGTTATCACTCGGAAAATAAACATGATTAGGATTAAAATTAATAGCAAACTAATGAAGTAATGATGTGTAATTATATGTATTAGAGTCAAGTTTAATGGCATTATTGAGCATTTTAATACGTCAACCTATATAAATGTGCATGATATGAGCAAGTATGCATAGATATGAATTAAGATCTAAGTTACATACGTACACATGAAGGTATCACATGAAATGAGTTTGATTAATGAAACAAATATTTGAGATATGAGCAGTGAGTGCGCGATTGAAGTAATTGCCTAACAATATTATATGATACATGCATTAATAATAAATGTTATTAGAATGTATTAGTATGCAAGATATCTATGATGCTATTATGGTTCATGTGGATATCTGAGTGATCATATGTTGCGATAATGGTAAATGTGCTTTAATGCTTTTAGCTTATGAATTCCTCTTTTTAATGGAGACCCATAATACGGCAAACCGGGTAAGTAAGTATTTATATAATTGTACAAATAGTTGGTATGAATGATATGATAAAGTGTGAGGAATAGCATTCTGTTTTGGGCTGTGGGTATGTCATGGTGACAACCTAATGGGTTACCACCGTGAGGTACCCCAGAAGTGCATTCTGTTTTGAGAGTGTGGGTATGTCACGGTGACAACCTATTGGGTTACCACCGTGAGGTACCCCAAGATTGCATTCTGCCGAGAGTTTTGGTATGTCACGTTGACAACCAATCTGGTTGTGACCGTGACCTACCCTGTTTTTGTAAAAAGTGTTTAGTTGTTAAAAGTAAAGTTTGAGTGTTAAATTAATGAGTGGCATGATAATGTTTCCATATTTGACTCTGATAAATTTTAGAACATTGAATAGTGCTATAGTATGTTGATGGAATTATATTGTATGCTTCGTAATATGAATAATATAATGCATAGTTGATGTTGTGAATTTCTTTATATGTCTACTATACTCTGGATTATGTATGAGGATATTTATATACTGTCTGATTTGACACATGATTTGAAAGATGCATGACCTGCTAGAGTCAAGTAAGTGGATAGTTAGGCATGCCTAATAGAGTTATGTGTAGCTACAGCGTCCTTTGAACGAATGGACCCCGATCAGGTTCCTGGCTGGTTCCTCGCGAACCCTTATGTGTATGGATCTTGTTTAAGATCCTTTATGTGAAATGTTTTTGGAATGTGGAAAAAAATGATGTTGCTTTTCGACTCGTACCTGTAAGGTACATTATATTATGTGTTCGATTGGTAACCGTAAGGTACCTTATGTGTTCGATTGGTACCCGTAAGGTACCTTATGTGTTTGATTCGTACCCGTAAGGTACAATTCAATTACTCGATATCCACTATTGTGAGTCAGCAGGTGTATGATTTGTTATGTTGTGTTTAAAAGCATGTAATTCTGATTAGTTACGAACATAAGAATGTGATATCCGTATGAGTATGATTTTGGGATATGTGAATGTGATTACAAGTCTCTGAACAGGCTAAATGTAACTCTGACCTGTATATTGTACCTTTGTGGTTATCTGTAAATGGTCTTGTTTATAGTATGTGTATGTGAAGTCGGTGTGTCACATAATATGGACACTACATTTCTGTATAGTAGTTTTGAGAAATTAATATGTATATGAATGCGAGTCTGAATTACTGAATACTGTGGTGGAAGTATATGTATATTAACGTGAATACGTATTGTTAGTTTTTAAGATTAAGTATACTGATTTGCATACTTATGAATGTGATCTTGAATTAGCATATGTAACAAATTTAATACGATGCTATATAGCTCCTTATTGTTAGCTATCGTAGTAATTTCGGTATGTTATTATGTGTTTACGTTTCATGGCATGATAATTTATGTAATAGGCTTTCGCAGTGGAAGTGTGGTGTTTTGACGTCGTCTCTTGGGTTTAGGCTAGTATATATCTTTTGGCATAACAAAAGTATGTTGGATATATATATATAATGATTTTGCATGATAATTGGATGTGTTAATCATATGAGTGTATGAACGTGGTTAAGGACATTCGAGTGCATGGCTATGTTATGCAAGCATGTATATTTATCTGTTAGGATTTTATGCTTTCACCCTTGTGTATGTGTTATGCCTTGGCGACCGTTGTGAATGGCCGTCTATATTTTCGTGTACTCCCCCCACTAAGCATTATCGCTTAGCACGGGTTCTTTTCCCCTTGCAGGTGGCAGGTTTGCTTTTATTCAAGTCGCACATCTGCAGAGTCGGCCACATAGCAGCTAGAAGTTTTGTATTTTGTTCAGTTTCCGTAGCCTGGATTTTATAATTCTGTATAAACGTATATGTAATAATATGTAAAGAGAATGATGTAATATTTTAGGTGATGTAAATATTTTTATGTTTACGTCTTAAGTATTTCCTCTATCCGATCTTTCGTCTGAGGCTCCTATTGTATGATTGTAAATTTGTATATGTGTATGCTTTCGTTTAAATATGCGCATTTGTGAATTATGTATGTTCAGTTTTTGCTCCTTAAAGTTTTAAATTCTTTCGTAGTTATATACGCTTTGTATCGTTTTTGTTCAGTAACACACCTACTCGTACGGCTTCCTACTCCCTTGTGGATGGGTTCGCCTACGTATGGGTTGGGGTGTTACAACCGGCATGCATGGTAAAAACCGTAGTGTGTGCCTCAAGCAAAAGCTTCTTCTTTAACTCATCATCACTTGGCACACACAAACGATTTTTGTACATAAACATCCCATCCAATATTGAAAACTTGGTTTGCTTACCATTCTGAACCTCCCGCAACACTTGCTGCAACTTTAGATTGCCTCTCTGAGCATCAACAATCATCTGCTTCAGAGAAGGCCTAGCTTTCAGCTGGGCAACCAAAGCTCCTTTCGAATCTAGCCTCCACTTATAACGTCACAGTACTAAAGCCGACATCGATTTCCTGCTCAAAGCATCGGCGGCAATATTCGCCTTCCTCGGGTGGTACTCCAAAATACAATCATAATCTTTAAATAGCTCCGACCAATGATGCTGCCTCAAATTCAACTCTTTCTGCGTGAGGAGATACTTTAAACTCTTGTGGTCAGTGAAAATCCTACACATCTCTCCATACAGATAATGTCGCCAAATCTTGAGAGCAAAGATCAAAGCAGTTAACTCTAGGTCATGAGTCGAATAATTCCTTTCATGAGGCTTCAATTGACGAGACGCATAGGCCACCACTTTACCCTCTTGCATCAGAACACAACCAAGTCCAATTCCTGAAGCATCATTATACATCACATATTCCTTACCCGAAATGGGTTGAGTAAGCACAGAAGCCTCAATCAATAAACTCTTCAACTGGTTAAAACACGCTTGACATTAGTCGGACCATTCGAATTTCACCCCTTTTCGAAGAAGTCTTGTCATAGGTGCCGCAATAACTGAAAATCATTTTACATACCCTCTGTAATACCCAACCAAACCTAGAAAGCTTCTCACTTCTGGTACATTCCTAGGCGCCTTCCAATTCACAATAGCCTCAATCTTCGCCGGATCAACTTGGATTCCCTCTATAGAAACGATATGGCCTAAAAAGGACACCTCTTTAAGCCAAAAATCGCACTTGCTGAGCTTTGCAAACAAATGGTGATCCCTCAAAACTTAAAGCACTATCCGAAAATGCTCTTCATGTTCACTCTCATTCTTCGAGTAAACTAGGCTCTCATTAATGAATGCCATTACAAATAGGTCGAGATATGGCCTAAATACTCTATTTATCAAATCCATAAAAGTTGCTGGTGTGTTGGTCAAACCAAACAGCATCACAAGAAACTCGTAATGACCATATCGCGTCCGAAAAGCAGTCTTAACCACATCTGCATCCTTAACCCAAAGCTGATAGTATCCAGACCGCAAATCAATCTTGGAATAGATCCCAGCTCCTCTTAGCTGATCAAACAGATCCTTAATCCTCGGCAATGGATACTTATTCTTTACGGTAACTTGATTGATCTGTCGATAATTAATACACATCCTCAGCGTACCATCCTTTTTCTTTACAAGCAAAACTGGAGCACCCCATGGAGATATGCTAGGCCTGATAAAGCCTTTATCCAATAGCTCCTGTAATTGAGGTTTAAGTTCCCTCAATTCCACAGGAGCCATTCGATAAGGTGCCTTAGAAATAGGAGCAGTAACCGATAATATCTCTATGGACAACTCCACTTCTCTCTCAGGAGGTAAATCAGGCAACTCTCAGGAGGTAAATCAGGCAACTCACTAGGAAACACATCCTCAAACTCTCTAACCACTGAAATGTCCTTAATATTAACTTGACTGTGCTTAGAGTCTAACACCAAAGCTAAAAATGCCTCACAACCTTTTCTCATAAATCACCTAGCTTGTATGGCTAAAATAATATTGCCCAAAGAACCAGAACCCATACCTCTCATCACAACCAAAGACTGATCTTTACTTCAGAGCACTATAGTCTCTCTATGGCAATCTACTACGGCTTGATGCTTAAATAGCCAATCCATTACCAAAATAAAATCAAACTCTCGAAAAGGGAAATCAATCAAGTCCGCTGAAAATTCTATTCCTTGAACCGAGAGGGGGCAATTCTTAAACACTTTACTCACATTGACACTATGCTCTAAAGGACTGGTCACACAAACCTCATAATCTAACTTATCCATCATAGGCAACTTATCATATAACTTATCAAACATAGGTATGAGTGTGTGGAACTTGGATCAATTAGAGTATACAGTTCGGTGTGACAGAGTAGAAACTTACCTGCAATCACATTAGGCGCATCAAGCTCTTCCCGAGCTCGCATCGCATATGTGTAGACACCGGGCCCCGAGGCAACCCATACCAGGGTTAACAATTGATGATTAGTTGCTCATTCGCAGACAAAAATATTGGAAGTGATGATTTTCTGCTGAAAATTTGCTTTCTAAAGAATAAAAAAATAATAAAAAATATATGTTTTAAAAATTAAAAATAAAAAATGAGTTTGAAAGTATTAATTTTGGGTCAAAAATTTTAATTTAAAACTAAAAAAAAAAATATTCGGGCGCTTTGCAGTAGCCGCGATGCACTTGGGGCGAGCGCCCCCAGCGCTGCGCGTGCGCTCGCACGGAGCGCCGCGCGCGCTCCTGCGCCCCCCAGCGCCCAGTCTCACCGAATTTCGCAGTTTTTCGTCAATTTTTGCCCCAGAACGTGTTTTTTCACCCAAATTAAGGTTTTTTAGTCCAAATTAAATTCTTAAAAATTTTTTTAGATAATTAATTAATAAAACCTGATTTTATCATTAAAAATACAGGAAATTGGATTAAAATAAAATTCTTTTCCCTAATTGAATTAGGGCATTTTTTTCCATCCTATAAATATTTTAGGATGAAAACCTAAAAGGAGGAGCCTCCATTATTTTTGACATCAGATTTTTTGAGAGATTTTCCTTTCTTCTTCTTTGATTTTTCTTCAAAAAATTTCATACTTCTATTTTTTTCACTAACAAGGATTAATTGAGATTGGAAATTCAAGTTTCAATTCTTAATCATTCTAATTAATTTCTTTGTTTTCTCCATAAACAAAAGGAATTAATTTTCACTTTCAAATCAATTTTCAATCTTTTAAGCATTCAAATTAATATCTTTGTTTTCTCCATAAACAAAAGGAATTAATTTTCACTTTCAAATCAATTTTCAATCTTTTAAACATTCAAATTAATTTCTTTGTTTTCTCCATAAACAAAAGGGATTAATTTCATTGCTAAATCATTTGTTTAAGAAATTTTCCAAGAAGATCATCATTATTCCATCGAATCCAAATCTAAGGGTAAATTTTCTGGGCTCCGAACTAATTATTTTTGCTATTTTATTCTATTTTTTTTATTTTGTTCATGTAAATATTGTTTTATTGATTTTATTCCTAACATATAATCAATTAATTTCTTTTGTTTTGATTTCTTGTTATTCTTAACATATAATTAATTTATTTTGCCATGATTTCTTATTTTTAATATGTAATTAATTTGTTTTGCTTCGTTTTCTTATTATTCTTAACATGTATTATTTTTAACATGTAATTAATTAATATGTTTTATTTTGATTGATTTTTTTTGCAATGTAAATATTTATGTTCATTGTGATAACATGTAAATAATCAATTAAACATGCCAATCTTGCATTTTTAATTTAATAATCCTAGTTTGTCAACTAAATGAAATTGTTAATCAATTGTTTTTATTTTTTTTCCTTTTGTTTGCATGATGGCCACGTGAACAGTGGCCATCCTTTTTCTATTCTCTTCCTAATTTTCATGCATGCATTACTCACATGGGACCCTCTTTGTTGTTCACACACACACACACCTTTGTTTATTCATTTTTATATGTTTTATCCTTTTATTAATTTGTTTTATTCACTTGATTGGTTTAATTGAATATATTTTAGTTTATTTAACTTGATTTGGTTTATCATTTTATATTATGCATTTCATTTAATTTGGTTTTTTTATATATTTCATTTTATTTTATTTATTTGACTTGATTTAATTACTAACCATGATTTTTATTTTCTTTTTTTTGGTTGCAATACCTTGTCTTTTTATTTGAGTGTTACCCGTGGGCGAGTTGGAGGATCGAGGATTAAAAGTCATCAAAGTTTGGTTTGCATTTTTTTAATTGATGTATTTTCCCTATTTTATTATTTTGTATGTTGTATGTAAAATGTATTTTGGATCCGTTTTTATTATGAAAATTCATGTTTTTCTACATTAATTAAAATTGGGATTTTTCTAATAAAATGGACCAATGTCCTATTTTTAACCAATAAAATTTCACTTTCAAATGGAGAATTAATTTTTATAAAATGGGATCACTCATCCTGATTTTCTCAATCAATGCCCAAAATAATTCTTCAAGTTTTTTTAAAATTAATCAAAGGAACTAATGTTCCTAAAATTCAATAAATATCCCGATTTATGTATGATGTATTTGATTATTCTTCTTCTTGTGATGCAGTTATTTATTTATTCATTTTGGGCCCTTGTAATTAATTTTTAGGGCAAGTTCATCCTTTTATTTTATTTATGCTTTCTTTATTTTGGGGGATTGTTCTGTCCCAGATTTTTCTTGTAATTTATTTATTTATTTATTTTATGCTTTCTTTATCGCTTTCCGATGTGATTGAAATGCACTTTAAATTTATTGCATGATCGCGTGAGATGAGAGATGGAATTTCGTTTTGTTAAAAACTCATTTATAAACTTAACTTAAGGAATGAATAAAAGTGAAGTTCCAAACACCTTCTCTGGTTTAAGACTCCCGAGGTTAGATGACCTTTACCAATTTCTTGTAAATTGGGTGGCGACTATAAAATGCCTTAAAGGTGCGTAAAGGTTTAATGGGATTAGATGAACCTCCTAATGTTCTATTGGGTAGGGGATTCCAAAATGTCTCATGTAACCCAAGATCAAAAAGACGCGAACCAATCCCTCGAATCCTAAAAGCGGGTTCTATGAGGGCCTTGTTGGTTCGGCGAGCGTCACTGTGGTGACTCCGTTGGGGATAATCGAAACTTCGCTTCGAAAGTGAATTAAGTTAAACTTATAATTGAGTTATTGGCAAATAAAAATTCCATTTCTCTTCGAAATTGCATTGCATCCATTAGAGCTTTAGAACTATTCTAGTTGGTCACTTATTTTACCCCGGTGCGTTCCTAAAGCACGCCCCTACTTTCACTCATTATAGGGAAGTGCTCGGGATAATCACCAGCCCAAGCCTTATACCGTCATGTTATATCAAATGGAGACTCGATTGGTCGTTATGCTCGTGATGAGCTAGACCTATTGGCAAGAACCATGCTTGGGTAGCCCTAAAGTATCATCACCCATGACCAAAGCTCATGTAATGGCAATAGATACTTCCCCTAGGTGACATGTACCTTAATACGATGCTTACTATGTGGGCTGTTATTTATTGAACAAAATCAAACAAATTAAATGGTCTTTTATCAAAGGCTTTCATGCCCCGGTAAGCCCATTTTGATTTAGTTGAAATGTTTAAAAACATAAAGGCCAAAACTCATATGTATGCGCATTAGTCAATAGATGTTATACTGTCAGTTTTCCACCGTGCACCATAAACATTCATTGGGTTCCCCGTTAACCCATGAATCAAGCCCACCTAGGAAAGAGACCGCATTACCTCGTGTGTGGGAGTAATA
This sequence comes from Excoecaria cochinchinensis, assembly GCA_947683425.1. Lineage (NCBI taxonomy): Eukaryota > Viridiplantae > Streptophyta > Magnoliopsida > Malpighiales > Euphorbiaceae > Excoecaria > Excoecaria cochinchinensis. The sequence continues at coordinate 11,057,054 of CANTUQ010000021.1, forward strand.
AGGTTGGAAGGATTTAATTGCTTGCATGTGATTGTAAATGTTGCATAACACACGATCATGCATTGTATATGTCATTCATGTATCATTCTAACAATTTAAATTTTTTAGCCGTCATAGATTCATCTAAGTGGACTAGAGGTTCCGACAGTCGGCTAGTAAGGACAAATCTGCTCTTTGAGTTATCGGAACTAGTGTCTGACTGGGATTCTGAGTCATTCTCATTAATCAGTGAATCCTCTCTTGAATCATCAATGGCAGAAGAGACCAGAGCTTTGACCAGTCAGGACCTTGCTAGGAGGTTAGAGGATTTTGAACGGAGAATATTGGAAATGATGGGCGCCATGGCTGAACGGATTGCTCATCCTCCTGTTCCCCAGGCACCTGCTGCTCCACAGCCACCTGTCGCTCCACAACCACCGGCAGTCCCTCCTCGGGGGCAAGCCGAACCGCCTGCTAGTTGGGAGGTTCCTCTTATTGGAGCTACTGCCCGTCAACCTATCAATGAGTACAGAGCTGCTGTGCCCATCGAGCCAAGAAGGGAAAGGATTCCTAAGCCCAACGATGATTTCCTGATGGAGGAGGAAGATGAGGAGCCGATAGTCCATCAAGCTATGGGGGCTAGAGCACCCAGGGTGGAGGATGAGGCTTTGACAGGGATGAAGCAGCAGATTGAGGCTATCACCCGCATGTTATCAGCTGGGAAGGGGATTAACCCGGAAGATAGAGATTTAGGGGATGAAGAGCTGCTACTCCAAAGGTTTAAGATGCCTGAGCTGTCGAAGTTCGATGGTACTTCGAACCCATCTGCACACATCAAGTAGTATACCCTGGTGATGAAAGGCACAGGGTTGAGTAAGAAGCAGAAGGTGGAATATTTCTGCCTAAGTCTGGTAGGTCCACCAGTAGACTGGTATCACGAGCTGGAAAGGAGGTCCAAGCAGGATTAGGACCTTTTAACTGAAGAATTTATGAGGCAGTACGACTGCAGTACCAGAATAGAGGTCACCCTGAAGGACCTCGAGCTCTTACAGCAAAGGAGCGATGAATTATTCTATGAATACCTCACTAGGTGGAGGAATAGGGTTTTGGAGATGAAGAGAAAGCCTAACACCGCTGACCAGATCAGGTTATTTATCAGGAACTCATGCCCTTACTTGAGAGATTTGCTCAGCCTTAAGGGGCTCAGGCATTGGGAGTCACTTAAGGATATGCTGTAGAGGCTGAGGCGGCTTACCTAGCAAAGAAAGCAAGCCAAAATAATTTTGCTGGGAAAGGCTATGGGAACCAGTCAGGGTACAAATCAGGTGGTGCCGGGAGCAGTAATAGCAGAAATGGCAAGACAACAGAAGTTTCAGCTATTGGAGTTAGGCAGGGTCAGAGATACTACTCCAACTTAGGCCGCTCTCTATCCTGGGTACTGGAGAGATTGATGAAAGAGGGCAAGCTGCGACCTTTGGCACCTAGAACAGCCATGAATCAAGGACAGCTAAGGCATAAAGAAGACCAATACTGCGCCTACCATCAGCACACCGGGCACCTGACAGATTACTGCCAAACATTGAGGAACAAGATCTAGGATCTTATTGACACCAATCAGATCACTGATCCTAAGAAAAGAGAGAAGAAGAAGAAGGCAAGCTACAATGCAGTCCATCCACCGTGAATATGATCGGGTCTTCCCAATCCACTAGTGAGAGTGGAGAAAAAGATAGTTGTTTTAGATGCTTGATTCTTTTCATTCCACGAACTTTTATGACACAGTTTACAGTTTGCAATAAAATGAACAATTTTTGTTTATTCGTATGATGTTTCTAATAATTTCATTTCCCATGATCATGATACATACATTTTGACATTAATTCAACTAATATAACTGCATTTAATCTCGAAACTTTGGAAAATCCAAAGAAAATCTTGATAGCATCTGGTATAACTTCTGAAGAGAGGAAATTTCTGAGAGAGCTAAAAAAAAAATAAAGAAGAAGATAAAAAAAAAAGAAGAAGGGCCTTTGCCTGGATATGGAGTGACATGCTGATAAGTGATAAGGACATTGTGGGAGCAACGCTGCTTCAACATGCCAATATGATGACGAGCAAAATTTCAAAAAGCCGTTCCTCTGCATCCTCAACATCTAGGACGCATATAGTGCAGCCAAACAAAATCAAACTCCAAGGGCTACATCAGAAGTTAGATAAATAAAATCCTAAACCTTCACAAAAAATACATAACTCATTGAAACCAAGCCCTTAGGAGTCCTTTCCTTATAACCGTTTGAGATGTTTACCCCAAAGCCAATCAAGACTAACCTTTAATCATATGAGACCAACAAGGACCCTTATAACCAAACTTAGGAGGACAACTCATTACCTCGCAAAAAAAAAAAAAAAAAAAAAAAAAAACAAGAAAAAAAAATAAAAAAATGGGGAGAGTTGTGTCCTAAACCATAGCTTTATACTAAACCATTTGAGGCCAACATACGACACCATCTCAACCATAAAAGGTTACACTAGAAATTGAACTACCAAAGCCAACAAAAGGAAGATACAAACTTTCACGGCCAAGATCCAAGCGAAGAAACTCACTACCTCAGCCCATTTGCACAAGTGCCAAGAATATGACTTTGATGCTAAAAAGAACCACCGTTAGAAGGAGCAGCCTCCCCGGTTAACAAAGATGAAAACAAATTCAATCTACACCGACAGACTGAAGGAGGTTCCATGGCAAAGGCTAAAAAAAAAAGAGAAAAATAAATAATATATACCCCATGGGTCAAAAACCGAAAAATGGCGATTGTGTGCCCTGCCAAAAAAAAAAGAAAAAAAAAATTCCGGGCAAAAATTAAGGGCTGAGAGAAAATATTCAATCATGAAAACCCAAGAGGGCTGATTGATGACAGGAGTTTGATGCTTTCAAGATCCATCTCGAAATTAGATGTGGTTTTGTATTCTTGAGATTAATACCAAATAATGATCATGTTTAATGAAATCAAATTGAAACACATGCATTTATGCAATGGTATATTGATGTGATCAGAGCAGTTCACTTTGTGTGATCAAAGTCATCCACTGTCTATCCTCTGCTATTCTCACCACTCAAGCGCTTCAGCAGACTCATCCTGCTATTAAACGTGAAGCCAATCCTACAGCATCCTCATGATAAGAATCAAGCTCATGCAACCATGATCTAAGAAGCCTGAAAGATTTTTGCCAACAGCTTCAGCAATCTGCAAAAAAAAAAAAAAAAGAAAGACAAAGAAGTTAGAGATGAAAATCGTAACTGGCGCTCTAAGCAAAAGTCAGGCAAAATGATAGGGTGAAAACCTGAAAACAGGCAGTCTATCCTTAAAAAAAAAAAAGCCGCTGGATTGGGTTGGGTCCTTTCCAGGCAAAAATAAGGCACGGGGTCATGTGAAAATCCGCAAAGGACGTATTTTCCGCTAAGAAAAGCTAGTGTGAAAATCCACAAGGGACGCACTAACTTTAAAAAAAATGACTATAGGTATCAGATGAGAACCTCGCAATCCCAAAGACATGAAATTCAAAAGTAATTCCAAAGAGCATCGGTCCTACAGCAAGTTGAACCCAGCCCGGTTATCTCCTCCAAACTCCCTTAGATGAAATCTTATTCTGCATTTCTGCATGACACATACATTTTATGTGCATTCTCACTATTTTTTCTGCATATTTGGTTTTCCAGTTTTGCAGAAAGAGAGACTCGATGCAGACACCGACAGAAGCCGAGCGACGATATCAATCCAGACATCAATCCAAGCATCAACAAAAGAACTCTCAGGGGGAAACCAACCAAAACGACATCAAATCAAGCATCAACCAAAGACCTCTCAGGGGGCAACCATCCAAACACCTCTCAGGGGGCAAATCAACCAAAGGGCTCATAGACAGCACCACTTCAGAAGGGTTAGCACGATGACGGCACTACCATTCCACGGAGGGTTAGCATGATCATGGCACTACCACTTCACCAACTCAGAAAGGTTAGCACGATGGCGGTACTACCATTCTACGGAAGGTTAGCACGACCACGGCACTACCACTACAGAAGTGTTAGCACGATGACGGCACTACCACTCCACGGAGTGTTAACACGATCACGACACTACCACTTCACAACTCAGAAGGGTTAGCACGATGACGGCACTACCATTCTACGGAAGGTTAGCACGACCACGGCACTACCACTTCAAAAGGGTTAGCACGATGGCGGCACTACCATTCTACGAAAGGTTAGCACGACCACAGCACTACCACTTCAGAAGGGTTAGCATGATGACAGCACTACCACTCCATGGAGGGTTAGCACGATCACGGCACTACCACTTCACCAACTCAGAAGGGTTAGCACGATGGGGGCACTACCATTCTACGGAAGGTTAGAACGACCACGACACTACCACTTCAGAAGGGTTAGCACGATGACGGCACTACCACTCCACGGAGGGTTAGCACGATCATGGCACTACCGCTTCACAACTCAGAAGGGTTAGCACGATGGCGGCAATACCATTCTACAGAAGGTTAGCACGACCACGGCACTACCACTTCAGAAGGGTTAGCACGATGACGGCACTACCACTCTACGGAGGGTTAGCACGATCACGGCACTACCGCTTCAACACGGGATAACACGTCGACAACATGGCGACGACCACCACAATAGCATCACCCAGTTCGGAAAGATAGCTGCCTCAGGTATGTGTTTCTTTCCTTCTTTTCCTTGAGTTTAGGCTCACCTAGACACTAGTGTACTAGCTTCCCCTAAACTGGGGGCAACTGTAGACACCGGGTCCCGAGGCAGCCCAGACCAGGGTTACCCAATGATGATTAGTTGCCCGTTCGCAGCCAAAAATATTGGAAGTGATGATTTTCTACTGAAAATTTGGTTTCTAAAGAATAAAAAAAATAATAAAAAATATATGTTTTAAAAATTAAAAATAAAAAATGAGTTTGAAAGTATTATATTTGGGTCAAAAATTTTAATTTAAAATTTTTAAAAATATATATATATTTTAGGCGCGCGACGGCCCAAAACGTGTTTTTTCACCCAAATTAAGATTTTTGAGTCCAAATTAAATTATAAAACATTTGTTAGATAATTAATTAATAAAACCTAATTTTATCATTAAAAACACAGGAAATTGGATTAAAATAAAATTCTTTTCCCTAATTGAATTAGCGCATTTTTTTTTCCATCCTATAAATATTTTAGGATGAAAATCTAAAAGAAGGAGTCTCCATTATTTTTGACATCAGATTTTTTGAGAGTTTTTCCTTTCTTCTTCTTTGATTTTTATTCAAAAAATTTCAGACTTCTATTTTTTTTATTAACAAGGATTAATTGAGATTGGAAATTCAAGTTTCAAGTTTTAATCATTCTAATTAATTTCTATGTTTTCTCCATAAACAAAAGCAATTAATTTTCACTTTCAAATCAATTTTCAATCTTTTAAGCATTCAAATTAATTTCTTTGTTTTCTCCATAAACAAAAGGAATTAATTTTCACTTTCAAATAAATTTTCAATATTTTAAGCATTCAAATTAATTTCTTTGTTGGGATTAATTTCATTGCTAAATCATTTATTTGAGAAATTTTCCAAAAAGATCATCATTATTCCATCGAATCCAAATCTGAGGGTAAATTTTCTAGGCTCCGAACTAATTATTTTTGTTATCTTATTTTATTTTTTTATTATTTTGTTCATGTAAATATTGTTTTATTGATTTTATTCCTAACATATAATCAATTAATTTCTTTTGTTTTGATTTCTTGTTATTCTTAACATATAATTAATTTATTTTGCCATGATTTCTTATTTTCATTATGTAATTAATTTGTTTTGCTTTGTTTTCTTATTATTCTTAACATGTATTATTTTTAACATGTAATTAATTAATATGTTTTATTTTGGTTGATTTTTTTTGCCATGTAAATATTTATGCTCATTGTGATAACATGTAAATAATCAATTAAACATGCCAATCTTGCATTTTTATTTTAATAATCCTAGTTTGTCAACTAAATGAAATTGTTAATCAATTGTTGTTATTTTTTTCCCTTTTGTTTGCATGATGGCCACGTCAACAGTGGCCATCCTTTTTCTATTCTCTTCTTAATTTCCATGCATGCATTACTCATGTGGGACCCTCTTTCTTGTTCACACACACACACCTTTGTCTATTCATTTTTATATGTTTTATCCTTTTATTCATTTGTTTTATTCACTTGATTGGTTTAATTGAATATATTTTAGTTTATTTAACTTGATTTGGTTTATTATTTTATATTATGCATTTCATTTAATTTGGTTTATTTATATATTTCATTTTATTTTATTTATTTGACTTGATTTAATTACTAACCATAATTTTTATTTTCTTTTTTTTGGTTGCAATATCTTGTCTTTCTATTTGAGTGTTACCCATGGGCGAGTTGGAGGATCGAGGATTAAAAGTCTTCAAAGTTTGGTTTGTATTTTTTTAATTGATGTATTTTCCCTATTTTATTATTTTGTATGTTGCATGTAAAATGTATTTTGGATCCGTTTTTATTATGAAAATTCATGTTTTTCTACAATAATTAAAATTGGGATTTTTCTTATAAAATGGACCAATGTCCTATTTTTAACCAATAAAATTTCACTTTCAAATGGAGAATTAATTTTTATAAAATGGGATCACTCATCCCGGTTTTCTCAATCAATACCCAAAATAATTCTCCAAGTTTTTTTAAGATTAATCAAAGGAACCAATGTTCCTAAAATTCAATAAATATCCCGATTTATGTATGATGTATTTTATTTTTCTTCTTCTTGTGATGCAATTATTTATTTATTCATTTTGGGCCCTTGTAATTAATTTTTGGGGCAAGTTTATCCTTTTATTTTATTTATGCTTTCTTTATTTTGGGGGATTATTCTTTCCCGGATGTTTCTTGTAATTTATTTATTTATTTATTTTTTGGTTTCTTTATCGCTTTCCGATGTGATTGAAATGCACTTTAAATTTATTGCATGATCGCTTGAGATGAGAGATGGAATTTCATTTTGTTAAAAAATCATTTATAAACTTAACTTAAGGAATGAATAAAAGTAAAGTTCCAAACACCTTCTCTGGTTTAAGACCCCCGAGGTTAGATGACCTTTCCCAATTTCTTGTAAATTGGGTGGCGACTCCAAAATGCCTCAAAGGTCCCTAAAGGATTCATGGGATTAGACGAACCTCCTAATGTTCTATTGGGTAGGGGATCCTAAAAACGGGTTCTATGAGGGCCTTTCTAGTCCGACGCGCATCACAATATGCCCTTACCGAAACTGTCTGAGGACGATCCACTGACTCTCATGGAGCTCCTTCTCTATGCCGACCACCTCGACCTCTACCTCTGCCCCTACCCCGACTAGCCTGAGGGTCAGTAGACCCCAATCGGCTGGCCTCTAGCTAATCTTGGGTGTTATCACTTAACATGGGACAGTTTTCCAGAAAATGATCCGTGCTTCAACAGCGAAAACACCCTCCAGTGAGCCAACGACACTCGCCCTTATAGCGCTTACTACAGTGAGAACACTCAGGCACAACCTCACTTCTTCCACTAGCACCACCTCTACCACTGCCAGGAGCAAATGAAGATCCCTGTCTCCTACCCCTTATAGCAGAACCTACGGAGGACTCATCCTAAGGATTCACATGCGGCTTCCTCGATCTCTTACCAGAGGATGAACCTCCACAAGGGGGATTCCTTCTCTGAGCTCTACCCCTCAACAACGATTCGAATCTTTCTGCACGCAAAGCTGCTTGGACAATCTAGTAATAACTAATTGTAGGGGCACTCATCAAAGATATCGACATGGCCCTTAAAGACTCATTCAACCCAGCTTCAAAATGTTGACAACGAAAATCTTCTGTGAAAATACCCGAAGGAGCATACTTACCAAGCCGGTTAAATTCCATCTCGTACTCAGCTACTAACATTGCTCTCTGCTTAAGACTTAGAAATAAGCTTTGGTCACATACTTATTAGTGAACTCTCTTTCAAAGAACTCCCACGTGACCGGGTCTAGCAACTAAGGATACCGACGGACCAACTGCTACCAGTCGTAAGCCGAACCTTAGAGCAACGCAACCACACATTCCACTTGCCTATCAAGAGGACAGCGAATCTCTTCTAGAACTCTCTCAACCTTCTCAATCCATTTATTCACCAATTTCGATTCATCCAAACTCATCCTATAGAAATCTTCTGCCCCAGCCTTCCTCGTACTCTCTATCGGGGCTCGCGGAGCAGTAACCCTCTCTAAGACCCGAGCCATGTCTTGGGATATCTTTAACATCGCCTCAAAGGGCATGGCTATGGCCTCAGGTTGCACCCTAGCTGGCTGAGCCGGACCAGACACTGATGGATATTGCTCTTGCGGATAAGCGCTTTTAGCTGACCCCTCGAGGGACCCACGTATAGACTTCTACTACTACAAACATAAAGACATCCGCATTAGGCCAACACAGCCCTAAACATATATCTATATCCTATGATCGCCCGAAAATGCCTAAACCTAGACTCTGATTCCAAAAATTGTAACACCCCATACCCATACATAAGGGAGCTCATCCGCAGAGGGAGTGAAAACCCATATGGATAAGGGTTTCACCAAACAGACCATAGCAAATCATATACAAAAAATATAACAGTACAACGGTGTCTTAAAAAAATTACAAGCTTCAAGATTACATAGCTGAAGGATTACAAGAAGATAGATACAAAATGAAAACAAAAGATTACAAAAGATGTACATAATACAAAAGCTAAGCATTCCCAAATCTGCACTCCTACTGCATTGGCCTGGCCTGCGGAGACACTCCTAAAAACCTCCACTACTTCCATACATGCACAGATGAAACACTCGTGCTAAGCGATAATGCTTAGTGGGGAAAACACAAATATGAACGGCCATTCACAATGGTTGCAAATCAAAACACACATGGACGGCACATGCTAATAAATACATTCAACAGAAATCACAATTTTAAAATGTCATAAATCACATTCATAATGCTAATAGTATGAACATATTTCATAATAATTTTATATTCATGTAATAGACAATAAAATGCCTGCAAATTCATAATAGTAAAAAATGAGTGAACACATTGGTACCTGTAGGTACTGTCAAAAGCAACATCTTTATTTTTCATCCAAAAACATTTTCACATTGGGAGATCTAAAATAAGATTCAAACACATTAAGGACCGCGAGAACCCAAATAGGGACCTAATCAGGGACCAGAACACATTGGGGCTATAGCTAACAGAACTCTATAGGCATGCCTATCTATCCACTAATTTGACTTTTGCAGGCCATGCATCATTCATCATATCATTTACATATTGTACATAAAATCAGCCATACATAAGTATAATATCATTACAAGATCAGAAATCAAGTATCGAATGCATGCAAGAAAACTTATTTGGAAAACAGAAGGAGTCGGGCTTGCGACACCTGTCGCGCTCACAACAAAGGCGAAGTTCACCTAGTGCCGCGCTCGCACGAAGAAGGGCTAGATAGCCTCTATCGTGCTTGTGATGTGCATCGCTCTCGCGACAGTGGGTCAACTGGGTCACTGTTGTGCTCACGCATTTAAGCGTGCTCGTGACACCGATCTGCCTACTCTCAGCTCGGCAGTCGAGCTCCCTATCACTCTCGTGATCGAGACACATTCAGCTGAACCTCAGCGGGCAAAAGTTCGGCAACAGATAAGGGTTTGGATCACCGAGCTCTGTCGCGCTCGTGACAGAGTAGATTTTCCCAGCTCTCTAGCGGAACTGCAGAAACTCATCTCTTTTAAAAATTTCCCCAAACCTCCAAATTACCCAAAACTTCAACACCATCATAATTAAGTATTCAAAGCACGTCGTAAAACATAAAACCAAGTTTTATGCTAAAATTCATGAAATAAAACTTTCAATTTCATCAATCAAAACCAAAAATTCATCAAACCCATAATTTTGCTCAAAAAAAACCCAATTGATACTCAATCAAATCCAACCCATACAATCAACAATATCACTTCAATTAATCATTATATACTTCAATTAAACACCAAAATACACATTTCCAACACCAGATTTCCAAAAATCAACACAATGATTCAAAATCAAACTTTACAAAAAAACATAAAACTTCCCAAACCTTGATCTCCTTAGCTCCACAAATTCAAGGGGCTACATTACCACTTGCTACCTCTTTCCCCTAGGGCTCTCTAGCAAGTATCTTTAAACCATCAAACCAAAAATATAAAAATTCAACAAAAGCACCACATCCACACAAACCAACAGAGAATCCCAAAAGAGAAGAGGAAGAAGAAAGAAAAGAAGAATAACAAAACTTAGTAATTAACCTCTTGTGTTTTCAAATTCCACCAAAGAGCAACTCAAGAAATCTAGGGCAAGAAGAGGGATGAAGAAGAAGATGGGAACAAGGAGAGGGAAACGTGAGAGGGCAGATGAGTGTCTCTCTCTCTCTCTCTCTCGTTTTCTCTCTCCTAGTTTATATACCCCTCCTTTTTCTCTTCCTTGACCCATGTCACTTAGCCCTTGGTGGTTTTGACAACACACATCTAGTTCTTCTAATTCCTCAACCATAAAAATACAACCACACAATTAATATAATCATGCAATTAACTCCACACAAACTATTATTAAGGCTAAGCACATGCAATAACTCACAAATAAAGGCCCAATACTACTAGGGTGGGAATCGGGGTGTTACAATAACTCATGTGAAACATTATAATTTAACATTATTTTATACACATTAGTCGAGTTGTTGTAAAATAATGATAATGACTGGTTCGGAAGAGGCAAATAAAATAAAATCTAAAATCTGAAAAACACTATTCACACGGCGGTCACAAAACCCTGCCCACCGTGTAAAATAATAAAAACTAAATTTTCCAAAATAAAAGGCATTTACATGGAAGTATGGAAAATTCTGACCGCTGTGTAAGACATCCCACACGGTGGTTAGGAAAACCTGACCGCCGTGTAGCATGCCGAGATTAAAATTTCAGAAAATAGAATGCCTTTACACGACAGTATGGAGAACCTTACCGCTGTGTAAAACATTCCACACAGTGGTTAGGAAAACCCTACCACCATGTAACATGCACAAAACCCACAAATGCAAACCAAATGCATGTACACGGCAGTATGGGAACCCCTAACTGCTGTGTAAGATGTCATATGGTGGTTAAAGAAAAGCACAAATGCACATCTAGAATGTGATCACACAGCAGTATAGAATTCCTGACCGCCTTGTGGATCAACAAAAACCCAAATTTTTGACTGAAACTCCTTTGTTTCCTTTCCCCTTTTCTATCCCAATTCAAACCGCAATAACAAACACCATTTAAGCACCATAAAATCAATTTAATTAAGTTTTACCTCACAATATAAACATCTCAAACACAACAATTCATTAAACTACTCATTTTCAATCAAAATCACAAATTTAATCAAAGCACAAACTTCCCAAACCTTAGCTCCTATGCTCTTCATGCTCAACTTACAGCACTACCAACAACCTTTTCTTTCCCTTTTGCCTCATTAGCTAGAACTTCTGGGCAAACAAACCAACTACACCGATTGCTTAAAAACCAAACACACAACTATCAAAGAAATCAAAGAGAATAAGAGAAGAAAGAGAAGAGGATGAAGAGGACCAAACACTTACCTGATCCACTCTAAAATTTGCCAAACCAACCAAAAATCCAAGTACCTTAGAGGATGAATTTGGGCAAGAGGGGGAGGAGGAGAATGCAGGAAACAGGAGAGAGGATTAGGGCAGTTTTTCTGCTCTCCCTCACATTCTCTCTCCTATTTTAAAGTCATCCTAATCCTCTCTTCTCTCACTTCATCCCCACCAGCCACTTGTCAAACATCTATGGTAAATTTGACAAAATTCTCTTCTAGTCCTTCTTTTCTACTCAAAACTTACTCAAACCACAATAATTAAAAGCTATCAAACAAATATACCCTCTAATCTTCCTAAAACATACAATTATGCCCACTCTTAAACCTCAAAAATGCTCAGAGCTACTAAGGCGCGAGTTAGGGCCTCACATCTATAGGGTCAAGTGCTGCTCTCGAAGCATTTTTTTATTCCCGTTTGGAATCCCCAATGCGTATAAAATCCCGTTTGGATTCACATAAGTGTATATATGTATATGAGTACACCGGTACCTATGGGTACTAATGCATAAGTGTTGTATCTACGGATACTAATGTGAGTTGTGGTATTTATGAGCACTAATGCGATATCTAGTTATCCACTTCTAAGAATATGCAGGCAAGGTATAAAATAAATGATGAATTAATAATAAGTAATGTGAATACTATGCGTTATGAGAATGTGATGTGATATCTGAATCTAAGAATATGTAGGCAAAGTAAGAAATGAATGATGAATTATTAATAAAGTAATGGATGATGTCATATATATATGCATTGGAATGATAATTGATATACTATGTCGAACTCCTGTATGTTGGATAGAGTTAAACGAGTATAAGATAATTAGTTCTGATCTGGTAAGAGATACCAAAGAAAAAGCAAAGATTATTCAACAGCGGTTGAAAACTGCAAGTGACAGGCAAAAGTCCTATGCAGATTTGAAGAGAAAGGATATAGAGTTTGATGTGGGTGATAAAGTCTTTTGAAAGTGTCTCCTTGAAGAAAAGTGCTTTGATTTGGAAAGAAAGGGAAATTGAGTTTGAGATTCATTGGACCTTATGAGTGCTGGAAAGAGTTGGGATAGTTGCATATCGGTTAGCCTTACCTCTAGCTTTAGCTAAGCTTCATGATGTATTTCATGTTTCTATGCTCTGAAGATATCATTCAGTTGAGCCACATGTTTTGTCAGTACAAGATGTGCAACTGCAACCAGATTTCTCTTATGATGAGAAACCTAAAGCAATATTGGCACAGGAAGTGAAGCAACTTCAAAATAAACAAGTTCCATTAGTAAAAGTGCTTTGGCAACATCATGGGATAGAGAAGCAACATGGGAACCTGAATCAGTAATGCAAGCTCAATATCCTCATCTGTTCAGTACATGTATGAATTTCGTGGATGAAATTCTTTTTAAGGAGAGGAGAGTTGTAATGATCCAAAATCTACCCTAGTAGCATTTTGCTTAATTAGGGTAATTAGACAAGTTTGATTTATTCTAATTTTGGATTTAAGTCTAATTAGAAAAGAGGACTTAATTGTAGTTAAGTGACTAGAATGTATTTGTGCATGATTAATTAATTTAAGCAAGATTAGTTTAACTTAATCTTGATTTGGGAGGGAGGTGTCCACATGGCTTGGGCAGACTTTGCCAACCAAAGGCTTACTTGCATATATAAGCCTTTGGTTAGGACAAAGATTTGCCTCTTTCTTTCTTTTTGGCTCTCTCTTTGCTCGGTAACTTAAGTCCCATTCTACTCTACTTTTTTACTCTTCTTTTTCATCCTTAGTTCTTAGTCCATGGAATTCTTATTGATTGGTTGAGTTGTGAGCTGTGTTGTGTGTTCTTAGCAAGTCAAGGTAAGTAATTATGTTAGATTCTTTTTCTTCTTCTTATTTTCTGTGTTGAATTTGAAATTTATCCCTTGTTCCAATTGTGGAAATTAGATGTATGTTGTAGTGGAATAAACCAAAAAAGCTAAAGGAAAGGAAAAGCTTAGGGAGCCAAGTGCTAAGTGAGCTATTTGGAGCAAAAGAGTTAGAGGTTTAGGAAACTTTGTGTGATTGTGTGTTAATTTGATAGTTGCTAAAGTCTGAAATGTGTATGTGTAATTGTGTTGTGTGTTAAATGACATTGAAGATGTGTTCTTGTCATGTTAATTTCATTGCTTTGAAGATTATTGATTTATAAGCACGAAACCCTAGTTTTGGAGACTTGAGAATTTATTGTGTAACTTTTGAATTAATGGATACCTATTGTGAAATTGAATGTGCCGAAGTGTTTATGCATATGTTAGGGTAGTTTAGTTTGAGTTTGGAGAATTGGTTATGTAACAACCCAAATAGGGCTTAGTCGGAATTCGCGAGCTTAGTCAAAAAATTAAGGGTATTTCGGTAATTAGTTCATGTGAAATTTGATTTATTAAGGACATAATTGAAGAAATTAAATTAATAAGATGTTAAATGAGGAATTATCTAGTGGAACGTGTGTATTGTACCAAGGATTATATGTTTATTATGGAAGTTATCTAGTGTGTGTGGGGTATATGGTGCTTAGGAAGTGAATGGACAAGATTCTGGCACTTGGGTTTGTAGGATGGTGACAAGTGGCTTGTTAGGTGGTGGCAATTAATGAAAAAGGAAGAGAGAGGGAAGGGAGGTAAGAAATTGGGGAAGCTTCCCGTGGAAGCTGTTCTTCCCCTCCTCCTTCACTCTTTCTCGTTCTCTCTTCTCTCCCTTTCTTCATTTTCTGCTCTCCATTCTTCCCTTGTGTGATTTCTTCAAGGTTTGAGTGGGTTTTAGAGATCTGGAGCTGAGATTGAAGAGGTAAGTGTTTGATTTTAGTTATTTTGAAGTTGATTTTCTTCTCCTTCTAGTTTTGCTATTGATTTGAGTAAGTTAGGGTTTTGGTTTAGTGATTCTTGGGTTTATTTGTGCGAGATTTGGATGATTTGAGGATGAGCTAAGGCTAGAAAGAGTGGGTTCTTGAAGATTGAGGTTTTGAGCAGCAAGTTTCCAGGTTTGGGAGTTGATTTTATCCCTCTGTTAGTTGGATGATTTTGCCCTAGTTCTTATATGGATTGAATGTGTATTTGTGTCCTATAATTCTTAATATCTTTAGTGTTTTGTTTGGGTAAATGCATGTATTGATCATGTAGTGAATATGAGTTAAATGTTAGTGATATAGTGAGGATTGTATGTGTTTTTGAAAAACATGAACATGATATGTGAATGAAATTCTTGATTTTGTTTTGATGGCATTCATGATGAATTAATGTTTGATTATTGTGTAAAATGTGTTTATGTGGCTTTGGGAATGTTCTGGAGGTGTAATAGAGACATGAGGTAAGATTTATGCATGTTTGATTGGAGTGTGTGTGAGTGGTTTTGAAAATAGAGAGTTACGTGTTTTTCTACGTTTTAGAGAGAGGGCATCCGAGTCGTGCTCCAGAGCACTAGTCGTGCTCATAGAACACTAGTCGTGCTCCAGAGCACTAGTAGTGCGCACTAGCACTAGTCGTGTTCGTCGCCTGTTCTCCGCAGTGCCTCTCGCCTCTGTTGCCATCGCGACAGTAGGTCCTCTCCTTTGCCCTGTTTTGCTCCTGAAAATGATTTCTTCTTGTTCCATCTTGCTTGTTTTCATTATAATATATGATGTATGCTTATTTATTCTACGGTTACTATATGATTAGAGTTTTGAATTGGTAATTTATGGCATGTTAGTGTTTTGTTTTGTTTACCCGATAATGTTAAATGTTATGAGCTGAGTGAGTGAGTTTAGCCTGAAGTGTCAAGGTAGTGGATAGATAAGAATGCTTATAAAAGGATAGTGAGTGCAGCTGCCTATGTTTACTTTCAGAGTGGCGATGACCCCGCTTATAGGGTTTAGTGATACCGTTGAGGCCTAACCTCCGGTTTTGAGCGATGACCCCGCTTATAGGGTTTAGTGATGCTGTTGAGGCCTAGCCTCCAGTTTTAGTGTAGTCTTCCCGTATCCACAACAAGTGAAGTTCAGGCTATTTTGTAGTGTTTTGATTTATCTTAATGAAGTATAGTGTTATGTTTATTATTTGAGATAATTGTATTATCTTAGTGAATCGGTTTTGGGTTAGTGCATTTATACCATGTATGCTAGTTGAATGGATGTAGTGAATATATATATATACAATGTATTTCTGTTTTCCTGCTTTTATAGTGAACTCGGTAAGTGTATGCTTTATTCATTTATGCATATTATTACTTGTACTTGTTTAGTGTTCTTTTGTTGTCTGTTTCCTCCCCACTAAGCGTTATCGCTTAGCACGGGTTCTTTTCCCGTGTAGGTGGCAGGTTCAGTTCTTGTTCGTATTGCGCATCTGTAGGGTTAGCCACTTAGGAGTTAAAGTTTTATTTTGTTTTTAGCTTTTGAAATTCCGTGTATATAAGTTATGTATATTGTTCTATAATTTGTATATTATTATTGTAAATGATATGAGGGATCCTTATGTAATTTTGTAAATAATGTATATTTTATTATGTTATCGTTTGCTTCCGCTGAGATGTACGCATGTGTGTGTCTGTGTTGTCAAGTAGCACTCCGGTATCCTTCCAACGGGGGTATCGGGGTGTTACAGGTTATGCCAATTTAGTTGGTTTGAAGCTTGATGAGCTTGATAATGTAAAACTGGTTTTAGAGGTTCATCTTGACCCACTTGGATTGTTTATGTTATTAGATTAGTCTTACAACTCTAAAATAAATGAGGATAATTGGATTAGAATCATAATGTCTATGTTTATAATTGTTGTAGAAATAGTCCTTTTGTTTTGAGGACTCAAAGGTCTTCAAAATTATCCATATGTGTAGCTAAAATTCTATAGGAGGGCCTTTGGAGCAGTTGTGTTCCCTTGGCCATAACTCCTTGGTTTTGTGTCCAAATGTATTGAGGTTTATACCATTAGAAATTTAACATGTAGGTGATTATTTGGTTAAAGGGCCATCTTGGCTAAAAATGGTGTTTTGGTTGGTTTTAGAAGTGATATTTATTGAAGTAGGAAATAGCTTGAAAGAGGTAAGTGAGATGCTTTTATTTTCCCCTTCTGCCTTGAATTTCCTTTGGTCATGGTTACAACCATTTGGTTGTCACCGTGAGATGCTTCTGTTTTCCCTTTGTCCTGAATTGCTTTTGGCCATAGTCGCAACCATGTGGTTGTCACCGTGAGGTGCTTCTATTTTCCTTTCTGTTTTGTATTGCCTTTGGTCACGGTCACAACCATTTGGTTGTCACCGTGAGGTGCTTCTATTTTTGGTTCTTCCTTGAATTGTCTTTGGTCATGGCCACAGCCATTTGGTTGTCACCATGAGGTACCTGAATTCTCTGCAATTTAAAAAAAAGTGTCATATAATGTTATTAAAAGTGTATGAGAACAAAATGCAATTAAATTTAGATTAAATTTATTAAAAACTATAATGTGTTAACTCATGTGTACATATATATATATTGAATAATGAAGTGTGGGCTTGTTAAATAAGCCATATATGGTTATATGGATGTTGTACAATATGATAATATAAACATTAAATGGATTAATAATTTAGCCTGCAAGTTGAGTCGTGGATAGATAGGCATGCCTATAGGGTCAAGTGCTGCAATCGAAGCATTTTTTATTCCCTTTAAGAATCCCCAATGCGTATAGAATTCTCGTTTGGGATTCACACAAGTGTATATATGTATATGAGTATATCGGTACCTATGGGTACTAATGCGTAAGTGTTATATCTATGGATACTAATTTGATTTATAATACTTAAGAGTAATAATGCGATATCTCGTTATCCACTTCTAAGAATATGCAGGCAAGGTAAGAAATGAATGATGAATTAATAATAAGTAATGTGAATACTATGCATTATGAGAATGTGATGTGATATCTGAATCTAAGAATATGCAAGCAAAGTAAGAAATGAATGATGAATTGTTAATAAAGTAATGTGAATTTTATGCATTATGAGAACGACATGTGATATGATTATGTAAGAATATGGTTTGTTGATGATGTCATATATATATGCATTGGAATGATAATTGATATACTATGTGGGTTCAACACTATGAAGTGTGTACATGATGATATTCAATGTTTACTATGAATGGATGTTGCGTGTTATTTCCCCACTAAGCGTTATCGCTTAGCATGAGTGTTAATCTGTGTAGGTTCTGAAGTAAAGCACGTTTGAAGGACGGCCCCGCATCTTCTCTAGTCAACACATTAGGTCTGTTGTTCAACTAGATTCTTTTGTAATATATAATTTCAAGTTTTGGCATGTAAAGTGAAGTGATGTAATAGTTGAGTTTTGTAACTATAAGTTATAATATGTACAAGAAGCTAACAATATGTAATATAAGTTGTCACTTAATGTTATGTATATTATCGTATGAGATGGAATGTATCTTGTTGCATTTAAAAGGAATTTGTTAATTTAGGATTTTTTTATAGCTTAGTTATGTGTATGTGTTGTGTGTGTGGCGACGCTCTTCGAACGTCATAGTAATGTAACATCCCAAATATGCCCTAGTCGGATTAGGGTAAGTTTAGGGTGTATCGGAAACCGAATGTGGTTGAAATAGAGACGGAAGTGTCTAAAAGGGGCACAACCGTCATTAATTTGAGAGTTTCGGCAAGTGTCGATAAATTGGACAGTTATATCGTCGTGCCCTAAATGACGCGAAAAGAATTATTTTGGTAACTAAAAATGTGTAATTGGATGATGGAAGTGATTAATTGTAATAGAGAATGTGACTAGTTTTATTTGTGTAAGGTAGGGGTATTTCGGTCATTTTATAATTAAGAATTAAATTGATTGAATTAATTAATTAAGTGGGCTAATGTATGAAATGGAAAGATGTTGTGTCAATTGAAGAAAGAAGGTAAGTTAAGAGGTTAAATTATAAAGTTTGGCATAAATATCTTGAAAGGACCAATCAACTTGTGCCATGTGGCATTTGAGATAGGAATGGAATTAATAGCTTTAATTAAATCATTTTGACTTCAATTAGGCCATTTTTGACTGTGGAAATGAGGGAATCAGATTGAGGGAGGACTCTTCTCCTCCATCCTCACGCCATTTTCCCCTTAGTTCAAGCCCAAAGTGGATTTACTCAAGTTCAAGTAATTGGATGCAAGTTTTGGGTTGAGAAAGGTAAGTGGTTGATCCTTTTTCCCCTCCCTTTCTTTGTTTCTTTAAACGTGAGTAGAAGTGTGTATGATTCTAAGTGTAATTCTGAATTTTGTTGGTTGTGTCGAGGAAAAACAAGAGAAGCTAAAGCAAGAGGAAGAAATCAAAGGTGTACAGTTATTTGAGCAATTAGGGAGCAAATGAATAGAGGTTTGGAAACTTTTTCGTTATATAAATGAATTTGTATTTGTTTATGGGTTATATGAGTTATTTGAATGTTTTGATGATAATATATGATGATGGTAGTGAGTGTTGGTTTAAATTGCTAAACCGTGCATGTGAATAGGATTTTGGATGAAAATTGTGTTAGAATACACTTGACCCTTCTTCAGTTATTAGGATGTATTGTGAGTTTCCGAACTCCAATCGATATGAGACCAGTTCCATTTTAAATCTAAGACATATTCCTACATATTTGTTAGAAATAGGCTTGAGCGAATTCTAGATCTAAGTGTCCCAAAAGTGGTCCGGAAATAGAGGTATCTCCTCTGGCCGGGTTCAGGGGAGCAGTATAGGTTGTTTTGATCATATCTAATTATTTAGATGTCCAAACTACACGAGATTTGTTCTATATTAACGTTAATATCCTAAGGATCATTTGTTAAGAAGGACACTTTGCCTAAAATCGATGTTTAGAGGTCGGTTTATGCGTTTGAAGTTTGAAGTGGAAAACAGTCTTTTGATTTGCTCTTGGGAAAACCTGAAGCGAGCTTCTGTCGCGAGAGCGACCATGGTCACGAGCACGACAAAATCTGCTCGACAAGTGTATTTTTCCTTCTTTTGCACCTTTTGGATGGTAGGAACCCTTGCCTACCTTTACCCTCTTCTAGTTTGTATATTTTATGATGTTTTCCCTTCCGTAAATGCACCCGAACTTCGTCAGAACTTTATGAGACATATTCATTACATGTTTAGAACTTCTAAAAGAGTAAATAAATGGCTCTCACTTAGGAACACAAGAAACTAAGGTTATAAATAAGAACATTGACTAAGGTACTTAAGGATTTAACAAGTCGAAAACTTCCGAATACATTCAATATTAACCTGATTTAAATTCTAATAAGAGATTTGAAGTGAAATTCTATAATTTGTACTTTAATCTTGTAGAACTACGAGGTTCTGGTTCCCAATTCTTTGGGATACGTAGGAAGCTTGGGATATCCTCCTAAATCCGAACCAAAGCATCGAAACTTATTCAGACATAGAAGATAATGTATCAACTGAATTCTGCTAAACGCCTTGGAAATGTGACATGTAGGTGCCGATTTATACAAGTTTGTAGAACTATTAATGATTCAAGTCATGAGTAGGGTAATTTATAGCTTAAAATTTGTATGTGATATTAAGATGGAATTAAATGAATGTTTAGGTGTGTCTTAACTTAACCATAACGGATATTTCGTATATTAAATATCAAACGATTTTATATGATTGACTAAGTAATAATTAATCCTTAATAAATTGAATAGTACGAGTTCCTTATGTTGGAATTCTTAAGATTTACGCATGTGGTTGAAGAAGTAGTGTTTATAAAATTAATAGTGGACAATATAAGAATAAATATGTTTTATGTAAAGTTCATATAATTAAGAATAATATGAGTGTGATGCTTGACTCTGTCGCGAGCACGACAGAGGCCATTTCGTTTTCTGTCGCAATCGCGACTATGGTCGCGAGCGCGACAGGCGCCATTTTGTGTCTGTCGCGATCGCGACTACGGTCGCGAGCGCGACTCTCCCCTATGATATAAATGCATGTGTTGCACTTTTGAACATGCGTTGGAACTTGTGATTTACATATGACATAGTGCATAAACTAAGACATGTTATACCATGTAAGCTATAGTTGAAATAAATTGTTAAGTCGTTAAATAATTAAATTATGATTGTAGTTAAAGCTTATGATTGGTTATATTTTATATGAGCCATTGCTTTAGCTTATGTATGAATTATGCGTAAGATTGTTATATGACTATAATAAGTGTATGTACCTATGAAAAGTATGAAAATATAATATGTACATTATTAAAAGAAACAAGTATGTATTAGCCTGCATTAGTCGAGTCGTGGATAGTTAGGCATGCCTAATAGAGTTATGTGTTGCTGCAGCTATGTGTATGATTCTGGACCCTGATCAGGTCCCCTGATTGGATCCTTACGATCCTTCTGTTGAATCTTTCTTAAGATTCTATGTGAATACGTTATTGAACAAAAATGAAAAGAATGTTTTGATGCCTTCAGGTATCTATGTGTTATGTGATGATATCGATACCCTCGGGTATCTATGTGTACTCGTTATCCACCCCTTTTGACTCAGCAGGCAATAAATGAACAAGAGTATGTGATTCAAATAATAAGATGTGAATTGATCAAAATATATGATGACTTGTATGCAAGTATGGGATTAAGCAGTTCAAAAGAATGTGACCTATGTGTGTGAAGTGGGTTAGTGCTTTAAGCACTCATGGGTTTAGGGGTTCCGTATGAATCTTTGTTTATGAATAGGATAATACCTTTGTATAAATTGGTATATGTGATCTAATACTCCATTGATTAGAAAGTTATATGGTAAGACCTGTGTAAGTAAATTGTATGAAATGAATTTTGGGAACCGTAATGAATGTAAATAAGTGAACAAAATGACATGTATATGATGCAAAAAAAAGTGTATTATTACATAAGTGATTTGTTAACATTGATACACGAAGTGAGTAGTTATTTTGATAACGTACTAGAAAATATTTAACTTGTTATGATAGATACGATTATACTTTATGTATTATGTTTTTCTTTGAACTTATCTGATGGCTCTTCTTAGTGGTCGTCTATATTTATATGTTTTCCACTAAGCTTTATGCTTAGCACGGATTTTCTTTTAATCCGTGTAGGTACCATTGATCGGGTCGTTCGAGGGTCCTTCCGTAGCAGTCCAGGCCAGTGCAAGACTATGAAAGGAATTTAGAATAGGATTTGTATAGTCTTCGAAATGTATACAAGATTGGTAGTTATAAATAATAAGTTTGTATAAGTGAATTTAGTTTGGTAAATAATTTATCTGTAGTAAATTCTGGAAAAGTTATACCTTGTGGTGTGATTGTGTAATGAATTTAAAGGTAACCATAATGTGTTATTGAAAACGAAATAAATTTTATAATTCATATCTTAGCTTAAAGGTTTATAAGTTTTACTTGGTTGTTCGGTAATGCCCTTGACCGTCGTCGTGAACCACCGGTTCACGGTATGGTTTACTACGTACGGGTAAGGGGTGTTACAAGTAAAGCTACACGTACAGTCAGGGAGGGATGTTACAATAACTCTATAGTTAATAGAGTAGGAAGTTTGTTTAAGGATGCTAGTGTGGCAAATTTTGATATTTTAAGGATAGATCAACTTGTAAGGTTCCAAATGGAATGAAACCAATTGGAATATCTTTATAATATTAAGGTTTATAAATGGTAAGAGGAGACTTTGGTCTAATTATAGCTCTAAGGTTTACATATGTAGTGATAATAGAGTGAAAGCTAATTTTATGGTTTATCAAAACCTACTACTATTCTATAGACTTTATCTCAGTGTATAGTGATCCAAATGATGTGATTTTTGTGTCTATAAAAACTTAAACCATAGATGAATAAGTGTTAAGAAGACATCTTGATATAAAATTGTTGTTTGTCAGGTGAAAAGCCCGGATAAATAGTTGCAAGGAAAGCTGCTATGTTGAGCTCTGTAAATTTAGGCAAATTTATAGGATCACATGGTGGTCAAGCAGTTCTGACGACTATGTGATTGTGTTTTAGGTAGATGGAATAGCTAAATTTGTTGATCCATACGGTGGTTAGGATTTTCTACCTACTGTGTGGTGACCCTCATGGTGGGCAGGATGTGTTCACCACCGTGTAATCCAGGTCTCAACTGGTTCTTTAAAGTATCTTTTTAGAATCTTTTAAGATTTTTGGGTCACATAGTGCTCAAGAAAATCTTACCACTATGTGACATGCCTGAAAACCATGTGATTTTCTTTCACCACAATGTGAAATGACTCAGAATTGAATATTTTGTGGACATCTTGGGTCACACGGTGGTCAGGAAATCCTGACCACCGTGTAACATGTTTGCCCTCTTTAATGATTTATGTTTTCACTCTATTTTGAAATGATTTTTGACATGGATCTTTTATGACTTAATAATTACATAAATAATGACTTGGAAATAGCAAATATACATGTATGGTATTTAAATGTGATATATGAATTATTGAGGTGAAGTGTATACATAAAGGCTAATGATATCATCATAATATACTATCTTAGCGTTATATATGTTGACCTAGTATGATTACTGTAATGGCCTGAAATTATCGGTCACAAATAGTATTTTTCGAGTGTGAACAGCACACTGGGGTAGAAAATATACTCGGAGGCGAAAAATAATTTATATGACCCTTGAAAAATACTAGTCACCACGAGTCCGACGGTGAAATTTGAGGTGAAACGGAGATCAAATGGGCTTTTAAAATTCAAAAATGAGTGGAAAAGAGGAAATCAAATGAGTGACGGGTGCCACTAAAACATGACTCCAGAATTTGCATAGTAATCGGTTTTACCAGAAGTTTGATCGGACTTTAAAAATAGCAAATGACCTCCAAAAAATTATCTGAAAATATGGACATGCTCGAAATAATATGAAGAATCGTATGGTAATAAAAACTTAATTTTCTGGTGACACTAAAAATTCAGTTATCAGACTGGTAAATATTTATCGGGGCGAGAAATGGACTCTGATTTGGCTAAAAATTTTTATGTACGCTAATTAATATATTTTAAGAATTATGGAATCATTTTTAGGAGGATTTGAGCTTAGGAAGTGAATGAAATAAAGTAAGGCCAAGTAATGGGTATTTATGAACATTTGGGTTTAAAATTAGGTTGGCTTATTGTGTTGAACCGAACCCTACCCATTTAAAACATGTACATCAGAGGGAAATATCAAGATTATAGAATTATCTCTCCCTCTCTCTCCCTATCCTTGGCTGAAACCCTCATTTCTTCCTTTCCATTGATTTTCTTCAATTTTCTTCCATTAATCCCACTAAATCAAAGACTCCCAATTAAACTTCAGCCCCTCTTTTCATTGGAAATCATCTTTAGAGTCCATTTGAAGTGAAATAAGTGGAAAAAAGTAGGAAGAGAAGATTATATCCAAAAATTGAGGTGAGTGAAATTGATGTTTATAAATAGATTTGATGCTTTTTATGGGTAGATTAAAGATTTTAGAGTATGATTATCTGATTATATTGAATAAAGGAAGCAAAAAGATGGTGATTTTTTATGCTTGAATATTCGGCCGTGTTAGGTAACAAGGAAGAGGAAGGGCCTTCAAAGGAGAAAGGCAAAGAAAAGGTGGTTTAAAAGGTCTATAACAAGACTTTGAGGTTAATGGATACAATTACCCTTTTTTTTCCGTTGATAGTGTGTAAGTTTAACTTATGTTCATGATGTATATGTGTGAATTATGCATGTATAATTGAAATCGAGTTTATAAATATGTTAATGGCACCTAAAAATGCTAATTTGAATGGTTAAAATTGAAAGAATGAATTTATATAAAAAATCCCCTATGTTGGCCGAATGTGGAGTATAGATTTATCATAGTGTGATTTCATGTTTAATGGCATATAAACATGTATTTATGTTATAAAATAAATGGAAGAAAAAAAATTATGGAGGAAAAATTTGAGTGTTGGCCAAATGCATTACAAGTGGATTTTAGTATGTAAATTGCCAAGTTAATGATCATAATGCCTAAAAATGAATGTAGAGATTAAATAGAGTGCAAATTAATTTATTTGGAATTTTTAGAATTTATGTTGATAATGTATTATGTACTAAGTGAAAATTATGGATTATGACATCCTTGAATGAGTTCATGGCAAAAATGGAGTGAGAAATAAATAATGATGAAGTGTTATTGAGCTTAGTGGAAAAAGAAACAATTGTAGTGAAATGGTAGCATAGGCTGAATGTAAAGAATAATGCCAATTGAATTAAGTTAACTGCATATTGGAAAATGAATAAAAATGAATAATATAGTTGCCCTTAGTGGTGTGTTAGTCAAATATAGCTTAGGATATAATTAGCTAGCTATAGGAACACAATACCATGGTGCGGGTCATGACGACTCGCTTGGGTAGACCACTGACGGTCTACCATAGTGATATATTATTTATAGTGTACAACGATCTTCAATGACAGTGCATGAGCGATCCTTTGAGGTCACTCTATAGTGTAGTGGGCCTATGGGGTCCATGTTCCGTATATCCGGTATGGATTTCTACCGGGGCTAATATTAGGGGAAAATTAATAAAAATATATTAAAGTGAGTGAATAAGTGCTAATAAGAGAAAATGGAGTGATAAAGGACTAATCTGCAAAGATTTAAAAGAAATAGGGGTGAAATGGTAATTGCATAAAGCATTAAGATAAAAAGGTAATATGACATAAAAATGACATTTAGGGACTAAATGGAAATTTTACATGACAATAATGATTTCAGTGTAAAATGTAGTCTAGAAATGGCATAATTGTAATTATAGTGATAATGGAGAGAAAAATCGTAAATTTGAGGGAATTAAAGGACCAAAATGTAAACTATTTATAACGTACTTGTTAAAGGTTTAAATTGTAATTTGATGAGAATTAAAGTTAATAAGTGTAATTATTGAAGAAATATGGACATGAAGATGAAATGAATATTTAATAATAATAATGATGGCAAACATATTGTGCATAATAAAAATGTGCATATTGATAATGTTAATAATGTCAATGTAACTGACATTAGTGTAATTGGTTGGATTTAATTGTGTTAATGCTTGAACTAGCATATATGCCCTTGTATATGTATGAATGAATTAATTAATTATGGAAAATCTTGGATATGCATCCACCACTGAGTATAATAAATATTCAGCACATAGTTTTATTTGACCGCGTGTAGGTATGAAATAAGAGTCTGTAGCAAACATACAAGGAGATTTGAGAGCAGGTTCACAAGCAAAATTTTGAAGGACTTTTGGATATGTATATATGGCATGTATATATAAATTAACTAAAGAGTTTAGTTATGATTAATGGATTGTATAAGTTTGGTATGGATGTTTTAAGTATTTTAGACAAGTATGGTGTGAGTGTGATGGATGACTTATTTTGAGATTATAATAAGGATTAATTGAGTTATATGAACTGTTGTGCCCTTCGTGGGTTGTTGAATTGTTTGGTTTGCTGGAGAATAGGCTATATATTTATAGCTATTATATTGCCGAAATGCCAACCAAGTGAATAGTAAATAAGATAGTTATAGGTTAATCAGCAAAAGTTATACAAAGGATATTAAAAGAAACAAACTTGAGAGGTTAGAAGGGTGCACAACTATGACTAAGGTAATAAGTGAGGTTATGCAAGTAGAAAAAAAAATTTACCCATTTTAGCAATAAACTAATAATAGACATCCATCAAATAATCATGGTAATTGCCTAAGCAAGCCAAACGTACGTATTATATAAGTGAAATATAGGTGTTACATTTTGTGGTATTAGAGCTCGGTTTAGGTGATTCTAAGATCAGAGTGGGGTTTAAGTGATTTGTTTTAATGCATATACATGCCGAATACTGAATGCAAATGTTATTGGATTAGTGTATGCTTGCTTCTTTTCGTTTTATAATGAGTGATGGCATTTGTTTAGAGTCGCCGTGAGGATGATGTCGAGAGTGAGGCTTCCATAAGTGCTAGACGAGCACAGGCTCCATAGCCATAAGCTTCCCCACCACCTCCACCACCACAGCCAGATTTTCTGAATCTAATGGCTGATTATATATAGTATTACAAGCCGATCAGGGACAGCCTGCCCAGCCACCAACTCAGGCACAGCCTCCAGCTCCACCTAAAAGGAAGCCAATTTTGGAACACTTAAAGAGATTGGGAGCAAAAGACTTTTATGGTCGCAATCCTTTGACACCGGTACAGATCGAGGAATGGTTATTCAAGACGTATGAGATTACTCACAGCATTCCCAAGGAGATGTATGAAGGCATAGTTGCATTGTTATAGGGCCCCGCTTTTATGTGGTGGGATTCAGTCTCCAAGCATACTTCTGCTGATCAGTTGACATGAGAGTTCTTTCTGTGACAATTTGAGAAGAAATATATAGGGACTGAGCATAGATTTGCTATGCAAGTTTTGGAAGCTTAGGCAGGGGAACAAAACAATGGTAGAATATGAACGTGAATTTGAGAATCTGAGTGCTTATATGGATGATTATAACCTGATAGAAGAGAATTTGTGTAACACCCCTCACATAACATGGCTGGTTCACCACATCGAGTCAAGGATGCTACCAAACTACGCATTCTCAAAAGACAACAAATAATAAAAGGCAGAATTATAAAATTTCTTTCACTACAAAATCATTTTGTATAATACATTAAATAAAGTTTTAGAAAACTACTTTCACGATACTCATGAAATAGAATTACAATTAATATCACTATACACAAGTCATTTATTTATATCACAAATTACATAATAAAAAGACTGTTCAATAACTCCTACAGACACGTTGGCCTTGTCAGGTGCAGGATGTCCTTTGCGAAGTAACTCTCTTCGATACCTATAGGGGTGAAACAACCGTGCTAAGCTTATAGCGTAGTGGGGAAAAATAATATGAATGGGGTGACAACTGTCCTCAACAAATACACACAAATGATTCCAGTCTATAAAAAGAAATCATAATCATAATACTTAATAGTGATGTGTATATACGTTTACAGCATATACGTGTTTACTTATTTGAATGGTCGTACACTTATCCAGTTATGTCATCAATCATACTCTTCAAACATTTTTATAAATCGCATCACATAATTTCATTTAACATATATAACATATAGTTAGTCTTTTATATATATCGATAAATGTGAATTTCCTATTGCATACTTATTCGATTGATATTTTATCATACATAGCTTAATGAATACTTAACAATATTCGTTTGTATAAAATATTAACATTCCACCAAATCTATCTTAAAGGAGATATAGAATTATCTATGTCACACCCCAAAATAGCCCTGGTCGGATTGTGCATGCTAAGTCGGGATCGGAAGGGTATTTCAGTAATTTGTGCATGAGAATTTGGATAATAAGGACTTTTTGGTAAATAATTAATTAAGTATGTTAAGAAGAGAAGTGTTAGTGTATGCTTGTGGTGTATGGAAGTAGGATATAAGTGGGTTATTAGAAATGTTTGGGTATGACTCAAGTATTGTGCCATGGTTTGAAAAGTTTGAGTGGATTTTGTGGTCCAATTGAGTGCTGCCAAGTGGACTGTTAGGTGGGCATTGAAAGAAGAAAAAGAAGAAGTAAGAGGAAGAGAGAAGAGGGAACACATATTTTTGGTTTGGCTTTCCCGTCCCCTCCTCTCACGCCTCCCCTTCTTCTTCTCTTCTCCTTTCTCTGCTTTTCCTTTCTTTCTCATTTGGCTTGGAGTTGTGTTTGGCTTGGTGGAGTTTGTACTTTGCTTGAAGAGGTAAGTTGGGTTAAGGTTTCTACGTACTGTTCTTCTTCATCTTTTCCTGGTTTTGGTTGAGTTAGGGTTTTGAAGAGTAATTGTGGGTTTTGTTGTGCAAGCTTTGGATTGCATGAAGAAGCAAAGTAAAGGCAAGGAAAGGATTGAGGACTGATCTTGAAGCTGATTTTGGATCGTCATTTCCAGGTTTGGGAGTGTTTTTATTGCATGAATCCCAGTTTGTGTATTTGATGAATGTCTCTGCCCTATTCTCATGTAGGATGTAAATATATGTTTTGTTTAGTTTATGGAATTTGGTGTGTTTTAGCATGAGAATACGTATGATTTATGTGATTAGATGTGTTAATAATGCATGTATAGGATTGAATGGAAGTTATTGAGTTTGTGTTTTGAACTTACTGTAAGTTTTAGGGTTTATGTTCTTGAATGGATTAAATGTGGTTATGCTTGATTTTGAATGTTTGATTAATTTCTGGAATGCTGAGTTTAGTTTGATCTCGAGTATGTTGGGTTATGCATCTGAGTGATAAGGTAAGAGTTTATGCATGATTGAATGAATTCTGAGTGGTTTTAGAAAGAATTTCTGGGAAAACGATGGGAAATCTGCAGGTTTGTGATAGCGGGGAAGAAGAAGGAAGCGGCTCACGCGACGTGAGCCATGCTCACGAGGCGTGAGCTATGCTCACGCGACGTGAGCAACCTTCACGTGACGTGAAGGTTGCTCAGGTCTCCCGATTCTTCTGTTTTGCTTCTGTTTTTCTTTCCCTAAGCGACCAGTTTTTATAAAATGATTTCCAAACGCTTTTTATGGTATTTTCTTTACTGTGTGCTATGTTACCTTGCTAATATGATGGATTATCCCAATTTATTTGGTATTAGTAATATGTTATCTATGGTAAGTTATATGTGGTATTTTGGATTATAGTGATCCTGTTAAATGATTGTGGGATTTCAACAGTATGGTTTGGACTGTGATATGCTTATTGTTGTGATATGTATTGCACGTCATATTTTGAATGCGAAGGAATTATGAAGGCTGACTTTCTAATTGTTTAGTCCCAAACATGTTCTGCCTTAATGTGAATTATGTTATGCATATCTTTAGTCTGTTTCTTCTTTAAGAATAATTTGCCATGCTTAAGATTATGCTGTAACTTTCCCCGATTATGATGATGCGTCCTTGGTCATTAGCATAATATGATTCCACATGTGTTCCTGACATGCTCTAGAATGATGAGTAGTGCTAAGATGTTATCAATTGAGTTATTGCATGCTCCAGTATATGACTTGTATGAAGTATGATTGGCATCCTGCTATGCCAAACTTATTTGAATAATATGGTTGATGTCGGAATACATTGTTATGCTTTAGCCTTTGAACTCAATGTGTTATATTTAAATGTAATTTGGATTATGCATGATTATACTTAGTTATCCTCCCTAACGCATGATTAGGATTTTGTATTGATAACCAATGGCATGGTAGTGCTTCTTTACCTGATTCTTGGCATGCTTTAGAACATTGTTTAAATGTTAAAGTATATTGACTGTATTATGTTTTGCAATGAGAATTGTATGATATATGACCAACTTTATAAGCATATTTATATGTATGTCGTACTCTGATTTACGCATGATGTATATATATATTTATGCGTTGTGCGATTCGAAATGTGAATTGTTTTATGCATGACCTGCGAGAGTCAGTCTAGTGGATAGTTAGGCATGCCTAATAGAGTCTTATGTAGCTGCAGCGCCCTTTGAACGTTTGGACCCCGATCAGGTCCCCCGTCTGGTTCCTCGCGAACCCCCCAATCAGTACGGATCCTCGTGATCCTTTTTAATGAGTTTGGATCGAGTTAAGATCCCCCATCAGTAAAATGCTTTTGTGACAAAATAAATGGTTTTCGATTCGTACCCGTAAGGTACCCTTTGGCCGACTTGTACCCGTAAGGTACTAATCAGTACACTCGTTATCCACTGTTGTGAGTCAGCAGGTGCTTTGATGGTTTGTTTTATGCTGCTTTGATATAGCTATCAGAATGTGATATCCGATTTATTATGATAAGGATTTAAGGAATCAGTTTATGTGTATATGAATGTGACTATGGGCTTCAGAATGTATGTCTGTATTAAGTAAGCATGACTTTATATTTAATATGATTATCCGTACTTGTCATGCGATTTGTTATAAGTTTCTGAATGCTTTGAATATGATTCGACTAGAGTATTTATGTATGTGACTTAAGCATGTTTTGTTATTTATAAGCATGTGAACCGAAGCAGTTGTGACGGTAAGTATGTGATGTTTAACTGTACTTTCTGCATGATGATGATATGAATGTAATACTAAGCGGTTATGCCTTCAGTCTCCGCCATCAGAGTGTTTTTGCATGATGCTTAATATATATTAGAGTTGCGCAGCGGTATTGTGATGCTCTAAATGTTATCCCTTGGATATTTGACTAGTGTATGTGTTTGGCATGTCTAAGTATGTTAAATAGCTAGCACTCTCAACATGATGATTGGGTTGTCAGTTCCTGCATAGGTACTTAGTTATGTCAATTTGCATGTGTAAAGCTCTTGTGACTCCGCACAGTAAGATGTTATTATTTGATACCCTTGTAGGTTATGCATGTGATATAGTATGTAGTTCTGCTTGATGATGCTTGTAACGTGTATCGTATTATGTCTGTTTTGGTCTATCCTGGACATGAGTTTATGGTTTGATTGTGAGAATTAAAATGAATGCCTTTATTATGCAAGCCTAATTATTTATATGTTATGAATATCCGCATTTGCTATTTGAATGTGTTTTGCCTTGGCGACCATTATGAATGGCCGTCCATACTCTTGTGTGTTCTCCCCACTAAGCGTTTATCGCTTAGCACGGATTTCCTTTCCGTGCAGGTGGCAGGTTTGGTTCTGTTCGATTCGCGCTTCTGCAAGGTCGGCCACATAGGAGTTAGAAGTTCTATATTTTGTTCAGCTTCTGTATTTCAGCTTTTGTAATTCTGTAGTATTGTATATGTAATTAATTATGTTTTGATCTTGAGTTTTCTTTTGGGAATGTAATAGTTAGTATGTTTTTTATGTTTAGTTATTCCTTTGTTTTATTATTTCGATTATGCTTCCGTTGAATGGTTATATGTATGCTTCTGTGTATGCTTTTGCTTAGTGCCTACATGTGTGTGAGTTATTGCATGTTCAGTCTGTACCGCAAGGTAAGTCAAGGTAAGTTTTTAATTAACCCATATTTTCGTATGTATGTTATGTGTGAATATGTGCTTCCGCATTGTGCTTGTGTATATCTGTATGAGTGAGCGTCTAGTAGCACGCCCGTCGGCGTCCTTCCAACGGGGACGGCGATGGGGGTGTTACAGTTAGTGGTATCAGAGCCTGGTTTGATGGTTCTAGGTGTGTTGTTTGTTATGTGTTGAGTCTTTGCATGAGAGTCAGTTTTGTGTCGTGGCCTAATGCAGATGTGTCTTGTTTTGTGTCTTGTCTAGATGGAGTCTGATCCGAGTGAGAATGTGGGCGAGACAATAGAAAGTGTGAATCGAGTTAGTGCTGATCAGAATGTTTCAAAGCGTCTTCCAGTTTAAGATTCTGGTCGTGTTTCGTAAGATAGGGCTTTAGTACAAGGGTTGATTCGGATTTTGGATAGATTGACTGCTCCTCGTGCTTCTCAAGAAGTTGTGTGGCATGTACCTCAGAAGAGAAAAGGATCGGTTAGTGAAGTGCCAGCAGGAAAAAGGGTTCGAGAACCTTCGATGTGTCAACAATTTCAGAAGCAACATGGGAACAAGTGTAAGTAGTGGGTACCGTCAGTATGTCAGCACTGCCAGAAGCGACATCGGGGTCCATGTCGGAAGCTTTCAGGTGCTTGTTTCAGATGTGGCAGTATGGAACATCAGATAATCGGTTGTCCTAAGAAGATGAGTGAGAGTCTAGCTAGGCAAACTAGAAAGGATGTGGAGGATTTGCTCAGATCTTCTCGAGTGTCTTCAGAGTTTGTAGCATCTAGCAAGGATTCGAAGGAGACCGCGGGTTCTTCTGGTAAGTTGCGTTGCAAGCTTTTGTTTAAGAAAGTTTTGTTTGTTTGGGTTGTGTGGATGTAAGTGTTTCGCTGTGAATTTCGAGGACGAAATTCTTTTAGGAGGGAAGAGTTGTCACACCCCAAAATAGCCCTGGTCGGATTGTGCAAGCAAAGTCGGGATCGGAAGGGTATTTCAGTAATTTGTGCATGAGAATTTGGATAATAAGGACTTTTTGGTAAATAATTAATTAAGTATGTTAAGAAGAGAAGTGTTAGTGTATGCTTGTGGTGTATGGAAGTAGGATATAAGTGGGTTATTAGAAATGTTTGGGTATGACTCGAGTATTGTGCCATGGTTTGAAAAGTTTGAGTGGATTTTATGGTCCAATTGAGTGCTGCCAAGTGGACTGTTAGGTGGGCATTAAAAGAAGAAAAAGAAGAAGTAAGAGGAAGAGAGAAGAGGGAACACAGATTTTTGGTTTGGCTTTCCCGTCCCCTCCTCTCACGCCTCCCCTTCTTCTTCTCTTCTCCTTTCTCTGCTTTTCCTTTCTTTCTCATTTGGCTTGGAGTTGTGTTTGGCTTGGTGGAGTTTGTACTTTGCTTGAAGAGGTAAGTTGGGTTAAGGTTTCTACGTACTGTTCTTCTTCATCTTTTCCTGGTTTTGGTTGAGTTAGGGTTTTGAAGAGTAATTGTGGGTTTTGTTGTGCAAGCTTTGGATTGCATGAAGAAGCAAAGTAAAGGCAAGGAAAGGATTGAGGACTGATCTTGAAGATGATTTTGGATCGTCATTTCCAGGTTTGGGAGTGTTTTGATTGCATGCAATGTTTGGGAGCTCTTGTTCTTCAATCCCAGTTTGTGTATTTGATGAATGTCTCTGCCCTATTCTCACGTAGGATGTAAATATATGTTTTGTTTAGTTTATGGAATTTCGTGTCTTTTAGCATGAGAATACGTATGATTTATGTGATTAGATGTGTTAATAATGCATGTATAGGATTGAATGGAAGTTATTGAGTTTGTGTTTTGAACTTACTGTAAGTTTTTGGGTTTATGTTCTTGAATGCATTAAATGTGGTTATACTTGATTTTGAATGTTTGATTAATTTCTGGAATGCTGAGTTTAGTTTGATCTCGAGTATGTTGGGTTATGCATCTGAGTGATAAGGTAAGAGTTTATGCATGATTGAATGAATTCTGAGTGGTTTTAGAAAGAATTTCTGGGAAAACGATGGGAAATCTGCAGGTTTGTGATAGCGGGGAAGAAGAAGGAAGCGGCTCACGCGACGTGAGCCATGCTCACGCTAGGTGAGCAATGCTCACGCTACGTGAGCTATGCTCATGAGGCGTGAGCTATGCTCACGCAACGTGAGCAATGCTCACAAGGCGTGAGCTATGCTCACGCGACGTGAGCAACCTTCACGTGACGTGAAGGTTGCTCAGGTCTCCCGATTCTTCTGTTTTGCTTCTATTTTTCTTTCCCTAAGTGACCAGTTTTTATAAAATGATTTCCAAACGCTTTTTATGGTATTTTCTTTACTGTGTGCTATGTTACCTTGCTGATATGATGGATTATCCCAATTTATTTGGTATTAGTAATATGTTATCTATGGTAAGTTATATGTGGTATTTTGGATTATAGTGATCCTGTTAAATGATTGTGGGATTTGAACAGTATGGTTTGGACTGTGATATGCTTATTGTTGTGATATGTATTGCACGTCATATTTTGAATGCGAAGGAATTATGAAGGCTGACTTTCTGATTGTTTAGTCCCAAACATGTTCTGTCTTAATGTGAATTATGTTATGCATATCTTTAGTATGTTTCTTCTTTAAGAATAATTTGCCATGCTTAAGATTATGCTGTAACTTTCCCCGATTATGATGATGCGTCCTTGGTCATTAGCATAATATGATTCCACATGTGTTCCTGACATGCTCTAGAATGATGAGTAGTGCTAAGATGTTATCAATTGAGTTATTGCATGCTCCAGTATATGACTTGTATGAAGTATGATTGGCATCCTGCTATGCCAAACTTATTTGAATAATATGGTTGATGTCGGAATACATTGTTATGCTTTAGCCTTTGAACTCAATGTGTTATATTTAAATGTAATTTGGATTATGCATGATTATACTTAGTTATCCTCCCTAACGCATGATTAGGATTTTGTATTGATAACCATTGGCATGGTAGTGCTTCTTTACCTGATTCTTGGCATGCTTTAGAACATTGTTTAAATGTTAAAGTATATTGACTGTATTATGTTTTGCAATGAGAATTGTATGATATATGACCAACTTTATGAGCATATTTATATGTATGTCGTACTCTGATTTACGCATGATGTATATATATATTTATGCGTTGTGTGATTCGAAATGTGAATTGTTTTATGCATGACCTGCGAGAGTCAGTCTAGTGGATAGTTAGGCATGCCTAATAGAGTCTTATGTAGCTGCAGCGCCCTTTGAACGTTTGGACCCCGATCAGGTCCCCCGTCTGGTTCCTCGCAAACCCCCCCCCCATCAGTACGGATCCTCGTGATCCTTTTTAATGAGTTTGGATCGGGTTAAGATCCCCCATCAGTAAAATGCTTTTGTGACAAAATAAATGGTTTTCGATTCGTACCCGTAAGGTACCCTTTGGCCGACTTGTACCCGTAAGGTACTAATCAGTACACTCGTTATCCACTGTTGTGAGTCAGCAGGTGCTTTGATGGTTTGTTTTATGCTGCTTTGATATAGCTATCAGAATGTGATATCCGATTTATTATGATAAGGATTTCAGGAATCAATTTATGTGTATATGAATGTGACTATGGGCTTCAGAATGTATGTCTGTATTAAGTAAGCATGACTTTATATTTAATATGATTATCCGTACTTGTCATGTGATTTGTTATAAGTTTCTGAATGCTTTGAATATGATTCGACTAGAGTATTTATGTATGTGACTTAAGCATGTTTTGTTATTTATAAGCATGTGAACCGAAGCAGTTGTGACGGTAAGTATGTGATGTTTAACTGTACTTTCTGCATGATGATGATATGAATGTAATACTAAGCCGTTATGCCTTCAGTCTCCGCCATCAGAGTGTTTTTGCATGATGCTTAATATATATTAGAGTTGTGCAGCGGTATTGTGATGCTCTAAATGTTATCCCTTGGATATTTGACTAGTGTATGTGTTTGGCATGTCTAAGTATGTTAAATAGCTAGCACTCTCAACATGATGATTGGGTTGTCAGTTCCTGCATAGGTACTTAGTTATGTCAATTTTCATGTGTAAAGCTCTTGTGACTCCGCACGGTAAGATGTTATTATTTGATACCCTTGTAGGTTATGCATGTGATATAGTATGTAGTTCTGCTTGATGATGCTTGTAACGTGTATCGTATTATGTCTGTTTTGGTCTATCCTGGACATGAGTTTATGGTTTGATTGTGAGTATTGAAATGAATGCCTTTATTATGCAAGCCTAATTATTTATATGTTATGAATATCCGCATTTGCTATTTGAATGTGTTTTGCCTTGGCGACCATTGTGAATGGCCGTCCATACTCTTGTGTGTACTCCCCACTAAGCATTTATCGCTTAGCACGGATTTCCTTTCCGTGCAGGTGGCAGGTTTGGTTCTGTTCGAGTCGCGCTTCTGCAAGGTCGGCCGCATAGGAGTTAGAAGTTCTGTATTTTGTTCAGCTTCTGTATTTCAGCTTTTGTAATTCTGTAGTATTGTATATGTAATTAATCATGTTTTGATCTTGAGTTTTCTTTTGGGAATGTAATAGTTAGTATGTTTTTTATGTTTAGTTATTCCTTTGTTTTATTATTTCGATTATGCTTCCGTTGAATGGTTATATGTATGCTTCTGTGTATGCTTTTGCTTAGTGCCTGCATGTGCGTGAGTTATTGCATGTTCAGTCTGTACCGCAAGGTAAGTCAAGGTAAGTTTTTAATTAACCCATATTTTCGTATGTATGTTATGTGTGAATATGTGCTTCAGCATTGTGCTTGTGTATATCTGTATGAATGAGCGTCTGGTAGCGCGCCCGTCGGCGTCCTTCCAACGGGGACGGCGATGGGGGTGTTACAATCTATACAAGTATAAATAAGATTTGTGCATATAAATATATATAGCAAAAAATCTTACATAGGATGATAATCATATATGAACTAAATTGCAAATAAAATTCTAGTATTAAAACATTTCACAATTCTTATATCCACATAACATATCTCACCTACAGATAATTCCCAACCTACACATTATTGTACATCTTATATTTTAGGCTTACGATACTAACCATTGCATCAATCACAACCTACTAGATATATTAGAATATTTCTTATATTCTCAATATATACGGGTTTCTTTCCAAATTATGTTCACATTATTAATCATATATATATATATATATATACACACACACTTAATTCACAAAAACGATCTTAAAATATTGAATACAACTATAACAAATAACCATTATAATTATTTATATATGAAATGTTTATTTCTATATTAACTTTTAATAACACTAGGTATACGTTCATCTAAGGTTTATGCATGTATAACAACTTATTTAAATAATACTCATAAACATTCTCAACATATTAAACACAAATTATAGCAAATACCCAATTATATTACCTATAGATGAAATATTTGTTTCCATATTAACATTTCAAAACTTACAAGTTTATACAATCACTCATGCATATAAATTGCATAAGCATTTATCATAATATACATTCAAAGCCCATATGTATAAGTACACTTATTTACCAATTTATGTTTCATATTATACACTTAATATTTTTTTTTTTGCTTAATTGTTGCCTGTATTTCCAAGATGGTGGATAAGGGGAATTGGAACGCATAGGTACCCGAGGGTACTAGTGTCGTATTAATAACAATTTCACATAGGGATCCAATCGAGATCAAAAATACACAGGGACCCGAACGGGGTCCAAAAATGCATAGGGATCTAATCAGGATCCAGAACACATAGGCTGCACCAATAGAGGTCCCTATAGGCATGCCTATCTATCCACGACTCGTTAATGCAGGCTTCTACTCATATATGTTCCACTGTTAGGATACTCATATCGGTATCGCATTCCGCATATTCACAACACTCATTATGATAATACAATAATCATATACACTTGTATACTCATAATAAAAGATTCTATTATAAAATTCTTCATTTGTAACACATCAAACAAAGATCCTTCCATATTATTATTACATCCTTCATAATAAGTGTGACAATTCCAAATAATGTATTAACGTAACTCTATTAAACATTTCATAACCATGCTGAACAAATTCCATAATCATTTGATCTCCTAAAAATATGCTGACATTAATCACACTTAGATGGAGAGTATAGTTCACATCTTACATAGTCATTTACTATAGTTATACATATTTTTATCATATGCCCAGAAAATTCGTGTTACTATCTCATAAGTTAACACATAACCTCACATAACCCATAAGTCTGGATGTATCAAGTACTCACATATTTACCTTTATAATACTCAATGTATATCAATGCATTCACACATGATATAACATTAATATTGCCAAAAAATTATTGTAACTATAATAACAAACATATCCATGTGTGCTTTATTAACTTAGCAAAATTTACACTATTAATTCTTATATGGTACGTACAAATTATCGCTTTTAAATCATCTATGATCATACAGTCATCATGCAAAGTCAATAACATATGTCGCGTTATGTACAATTATTATGATAGTGCTAGTGTCTATATCCTCAATATGCTTACACTATTAACGTGCCACTTTACTATATTAAATTAGCATTGACATCAATACACATTTTTAACATGTCAAAAATTATTCATACATAGTCAATATAACATGCTAAGTCGTTTCTAGCTTTATTCGGTACTTTTTAATTAATTATACCATAAATTAATTTATTAATTATTTTTA
Source organism: Excoecaria cochinchinensis (assembly GCA_947683425.1). Classification (NCBI taxonomy): domain Eukaryota; kingdom Viridiplantae; phylum Streptophyta; class Magnoliopsida; order Malpighiales; family Euphorbiaceae; genus Excoecaria; species Excoecaria cochinchinensis. The sequence continues at coordinate 11,095,599 of CANTUQ010000021.1, forward strand.
TTCATCACTTTAATCACTTAGGTTTCCAATTAGTAACCACTCATATATTCACTATATAGTCCAAAACACGTGTTAGATAAGTTCTGAAAAGTTTCGGTAAATTCGGGTTCAATTCGAGAAGGAAAATGCATAATATAGGTCAAAAACAAAGAGCGTCATGGGTGGCATTGATTGGAACCAGTCATAACCCATGAATTTTAAGCCAATTTTGAAAATAGAAGCATACCTCATGGGTGGCATTGATTGGTGCCAGCCGTGACCATTCCAAAAACAAAACATCACAGGTCAATTCCTTAACTCCAATTTGTACCGCCAATACCAATGGGTAAACCACATTTTTAGGAAAAGTTGTCTCTTAAAAAATGTTCCCTAGGATGTTAACTTTCTAATGACACAAATTTCAGGTCAATTGAACATCTAAAACTCTATATATAACTTAAAAAACCCAAGCTGCTTCTATGACCCAGCCAAAGTAGAAATGCTTCTATTTTTGCCATATTTAGGACACTTACAGTTAGAATTATGTAATGGCCCCAAAACTGGGTTAGCCATGAATAGTGTCTCCCGATAGGAATAGTGCTTTCGGGTTGAAAAGTATACCCGGAAGTGAAAATTATTTTATTAGACCATTGCATAGAGCATATCAGCAGGAGCCCACATATGAAATTTGGGGTTAAACAGAGGTCAAATAGGGTCCGAAAACTGTAAAATAGTGGGAGAAAGGACATTTGGGGCATCTGTCCCTAACAAACAGCCGTCTGTGGTGATAGACGACTGTCTATGGGTTGACAGACGGCCATGCCATCGGTCATAATGGACGACCAGGCAGTCTGTGGCTTCAGATGGGCATCTAAAGGTTTTCTTCAATCCCGTTTGAACGATTTTAACCCAAGTTTGACCGGGCCATATCTATAGCTACAGACCTCAGAAAAATGATATGAAAATATGGACATACTCGTATTGATGAGTAGAATCATATGGTATTAAAAGATTTAATTTTTGTGACACTAACAAATTAGGTTATCGGACTGATAAATAATTCTGGACCGAAGAATGGTTTCCGTTTGAGTCAAAAATATTCTTGGAATCTATTGAATATATGTTAAGAATTATGGAGTCATTTTTATGAGTAATTAACCTTAGAAAGTAAGGAACAAGTGATGATTTCGATTTAAATAGTACTCGAGTTGACCGAAAGTTTGACCGAGGCTTTAAAAAAAATGATTTCCAAAATGGATGAAAATTTCCAGATGGACTCTAAATAATATGTAGGAAATTTTTGTAGTGAAAAGGGAATTTTTCGAGAACACCAAAAATTTGCTGATCGGACTGGTTTTTTTGAACTGGACTAGAAACGGACTTTGATAGAGGTGAAATATTGTGTACAGCCTAGTTCTCAGATGATATGAATTATGGAATCAAATTTGGTATGAATTGGAATTGGGAAGTGAGAAAACCATAGAAAATTTCATAATGGGCTAAAATGGCAAATTGGGCTTTATAGGTTGGACCATTGGTTGGACCAAGGTTGAACTAATTTTGGCCCACTGTAAAAGTAATTAAATGGCATATTGGTTGGTGATTAATCCTTATCTCCTTAGCTCTTTCCTTCCTCTTGCTTGGCCGAAGTCCCTCCCTCTCCCTCTTCTCTCAATTTCTTCAAGTTTTGCTCAATTTCTCCCTAAATTCAGGCACCCTAAATGTAATTCAGCCCTTCTATGAGAGCATAGCAGCCTCTAGTATCCATTTGATGGATTAAAAGCATGGAAAAGCAAGGATTTGAGCTTATGTCTTCAAATGGAGGTAAGAGGAATAAGCTGATTTAATTTGATTTCTTTAGTTTAGATGATAGATTAAGATGTATTAAGAGTGTTTATGAGGTTATATGTGATAAAAGAAGGAAATTAATGGACGTTTTGTTGTTCTATATTTTCGACCATAATGAGGAAATCAAGAGGAAATGCTATTTCAAAGGTTAAGGATCAAGATTGAGGAGGTTATGAAGGTTGAAGCATGGACGTGAGGTTTGTGATCACCTAATCTAATTATTTTCATTTGAAAATTAGCATTTTGTATTATGTTTGAATAGTAATTGTATGTAAAAATGCATGTGTAATTGAAATTAGAGTGATAAGTGAGTATAAGGAGGTTAAATAGAATAATTGGAATAATTAAAGTGGAAGAAAACTAAGTGTAAGTCTTTATTATAGTGAAACATAATGGTATCCATAGGTATATGTTTAGTACATCTTTTGATTAAGAGTGATAAAAAGGTTTATACATGTGAATTGAGACTTAATTTAGTGGAATAAGTGATAAGAGAATCAAAAGTAAAATGTTAGGGTAAAATACTAGTGGTGGCCGAATGGTTTATTAAGGAAAACGTGATAGGTTATATGGTATATATGATATGTGAGTGATAAGTTAGACAAATGAATGAATTAGAAGTGAAAAAGAAAGTTTAATGAAAAGAATTACATGAAAATCGAATAATATTGACATAATGAATCAAAGATATAATTAACCCAATTAATGACATTAAGGCTATAAAATGATTATGTATATGATTTGAAAGTCTGTGAACTTAATTGAAATTATAAGAAATTAATTAAGTATTTTTGAAAATATTTTCCCATTATGTCCATGCTGGGAAATATTGACAAATATTGAAATGATTGAAATTAGATGTATATTTGATATGACTTTTCATTAAATGAACAATTGAAGTGAAATGATATGAAAAGAATGAACGTGGCTTTGAAGTAAATTAATGGCCATTTAATGACAAAAGCATACTTGTGACGCACGCTGAACCTAGCAAAGGCCCTCTTTGAACTTGCTTTTAGGGTTCGAGGGATTGGTTCGTGTCTTTTTGATCTTGGACGTCATAAGACATTTTGGATGCCTCCTTCCCAATAGAACATTAGAAAGGATCATCTAGCCTCTCGATGCCTTTAGGCACCTTTGAGGTATTTTGGAGTCGCCACCCAATTTACAAGAAATTGGGAAAGGTCTCTAACCTCGGGGGTCTTAAACTAGAGAAGGTGTTCGAGACTTCACTCTAATTAATGACTTAAGTCAAGTTTATAATTGAATTTTTATGAAATTAAAATTCCATCTCTTATCTCACACGATTATGCATTCAATTTAAAGCGCATTGCAAGCATATTAGAAAGCATTAAATAAAGCGATAAAGAAATAAATAAATTACATGTAAAAATTGGGACAGAACAATCCCCCAAAATAAGAAAGCATAAAAATAAAGTTTGCCCCAAAATTAAATACAAGGGCCCAAAATGGATAAATGAACACATAAAAAATAATTAAAGTGCATCATACATAAATCGGGAACATTGGTTTCATTTTTATTAACTTAGAAAGATTGGAGAACTATTTTTGGGTATTGATTGAGAAAATAGGGATGAGTGATCCCATTTTATGAAAATTAATTCTCCATTTGAAAGTGAGATTTTATTGGTTAAAATAGGACATTGGTCCATTTTATTAAGAAAAATCCCAAGTTATTAATTATTGTTAAAAAGCATGATTTTCTACAATACAGAGGATTTAAAAACACATTTTTACACGCAATATAAAGTTGAAATAATAAAAGGGAATACAATAATTAAAAATGCAAACCCTAAATTCGAAGGTCTTTGATCACCCGATCCTCCATCCCGTGTGTAAATATAACTCGCATAAATAAACAAGTTTGAGACAACAAAACAAAAAATAAAATAAATGTTAGTAAAGTAATTAAATGAATAATATATGAACAAATAATTAAATAAAAACTAGTAAATAAACTAATTAAGTAAACCAATAAAAATAATTAAAACTTGACAAATAATACAACAATAGCATTAATAATTATTAATAGAGTAAAAAACTAGAAAAATAACCAAGTGAATTAGGACAGAAATATGCAAGATAAAACAGGGAAAATTATATTTCATTTCACGCATTTTACGTTCAGGCTTCCAGGCAAAACAGGAAAAATGGAGAGCTGAAGAGGGTGAAGGGCCAGATGTGCACGGCTCGTGCACGCATTGCACGAGCCGTGCAATGCCTTCACGGCTCGTCTGTGAGGGTAGCGACTGAGCGGACGATCGGGGCCGATATGGACGGACAATCATGTATCTGACCAGAAAACCAAAAGCACGACTCAGACATGGAACATTATCCGATCGGAAAGTCATGACCCCGGGCAAAAATGAAGACACAGCTCAGACAAATGAAAAACAGAGACGAACAGAGTAAACTTATCAGACTTATTAAACGTGATGATATACCATCGAAAACATGCATCATAGAACAACAAATATGTAGATTAATCATGATAAATATTTAAGATCCATGCTTGCGTGCAAACAACAGCATTCATATAATACACAAATTAATGAGATCAAGTAACAAGTATATACAATATATACATCAAAGGAAACTGAATAAAGAAAAATAAAAAATAAAATAAAAAGAATGAAAGAAGAGGAGGTTTAACCCAGTATTTACCCTTAGATATGATTTCAGATTGCAAGTTAAGAAGCTCTAATTTTCTTGTTGATTTGCTTGAGAAGAAAAACTAAAATAGAGACTCAAAGAAAAACTTCAAATAAAAGTTACGTAAAGAAAGAAATGAAAGATGAAAGATGATTGAATCTCAAATGTCAGGAATTAGTTTCCTTGATTCAAGAACAACCTCATAATGCTTTGAGAACAAAAATCACTTCCTTGCTCTCAAAAACTTTTCTCCCTGTGTTTTCTTTCTTTTCTCCTTTTTCAAAATAAACTCCCCCTCTTCAGTTTCTAAACTTTTTCGTTTTATACGTCTAGTGAAAAACTCGGGTTTCCTAGTTCTCTTCTTTGTAAAACTCCTCATCCTCTTTTGTCCAAATCATTTTTTTCCTTTCCAAATTAGACATGCCGCTTACGTGAGTTGCAGCCTCATGTTAGTGAGACCTGCCTCATGCGCTACCCTGCCTCCAGTCCTTTTCCGTTATTCTCGGGATTTGGTTGGAAATTGCAGGTGAGATAGGCCTCACTAACGTGAGGCTGCATCTCACGTTGAGATGGGCCTCACAACACAGCCCCAATGTAACAACCCCTACCCACGTGTAGCACACTGTATGGTAACATAGGTAGTATACGACGCTGAGAGAGGGATGCTACCGACAAAACATGCAGCAACCAAAGATATAAGCAGAATTACATAAGTTTCTTTTTTTTATCAAACATAAGCATTCGCACAATACAAAAGACATTTATACTTGACAATACATTTCTCATCAACATCTTATTACATTTCAAACACTTAATACAATACTAATAAGGGATTACATAACAAATATGGACTATACTCTCTAAACACTAACTACTACTACAAACTTGGTGACCAGACTGCTGCGAATTATCCTCGGCAACACTTCACTCCAAACCTGCATAGATAAACACCCATGCTAAGCATGAAAGCTTAGTGGGGAAAAACACATAGTATGGACAATCATTCACAATGGTCGTCAGTCACAACATCCAATAAATAACCAAAATCCCATCATTTAAAAATATAAATACATGTTTCAAACAAACTTGAACATCTAATTTAATCGATATATAAAATTGATCATAAACGAAATATTTTATCCATAATCATTCACAAGGCCAAACAAGGTGACAATCTTAATTAATACATGCTTTTCATGTTTAATTATTCATATATCTCATGTCACACATATCATCATATTCAGCCTATAATCGATTTTCAAATTACAGAACTTCTCACACATCAAAGAGTCATAGGTAAGCAGCGACTAATTTAACTTCATGTTCCAGCATACAAATGCATACCATACTTATAGTTAAATCATTGCATTATCTTCATGACATTAACTCATGTTAGTATTTCAAAAGATATATCTTGAACATGTAGGCTTTCAAAGGTGTTATCACAGTTTCGCATAAGGATCCTTACCGAATCCAAAACACATATGTGCGCGAAGCGCAAACTCATGCCACATATAATTTACATATATATATATAGGACATTATTTTCAAATAATATTATCTGCTAAAACAATTAAAATGATAAGTCATATATGTGCAAAGCATGTCTGCTACGCATATCATCCAACACTGTGGATAGCTGACTTTATTTCTTTACTAATTTTATGGTTGTTAGGTACAAATGTCAACTTATTAATTATAATCCTCAAAACAATTTGGGAGTTGATTTTCAACTTGTTAATTACAATGTATTTTTTTAAACATATAACCATTATCATATCCTTTTCTACTTATTTTCTTTATCTAGATTAAACATGAATTCACTCCCAGTCTGTATCAGTATCAGTTTGATAGATAAGCATTGGCAATTACACTGAGATTGAAAGCACTGCTAGCAGTTGCATTTATCAAATTAACATTTCATGCTTAAATATATATATTTATCAACAACTGCTATGGAAAAAAACTGATTCTTACTTTACAAATATATGATACTCGAAAACAGAAATTACCATTTCTAATCAAACAGAGTTCCAAATTATAACTTATAAGAAACACAACTCACTAATGAATCGAATCAATTATTTTCTCAACTAATTTGTCAATTTGCTCAGTATGAATGGATATTAATCCACCCAGTAAATAGGGAAATAAATAGCAGATGGTTAGAAAAAATATATTAAATAAGAAGCTTTCTTAAATATTAAGCTAGGAATTTAGTAGTTGGGCATATGATTTTGTCTAGCATAGCACATGATTACTAAACAAATGATCATCAACTACCTGTCAAGTACATCAAGAGTTAACTAATCCAATAGTTAGAGCGCATGTCTAGTGATGCAAGAATTAGTGTATTAGTTGTTCAATTTCTGAATCAAAATAAGAATTGGGTCACAATTTGTTGTTCCGAAATTCTAAAGAATCAAGGAAGAAAGAAAAGGAGTTTTAGGGATGTATATATATATTATGGTAATGCAGATCTCTACGAGCTTCCTATTTTTCAGAAATTGAGTTAATAATAACAATAATAATAATTCTGTGGATTTAGAAAGTGTTGTTATGAGTTCTCCACGAGCTTCTCATTTTTCAGAAAGTGAGTTATCTGAATTAGGACAATCCTTTTCTTTTATTTATTCTTAATGTGATGCATTCAAACTGCTCACTGCAATTAGCGTTATTCCACCAAAACATTAGTCCCAATAAAGAATATAAATTTTTAATCCACTCTAACAAGAATATAATTCTCTAATTATGATAACAATGAGGACGAGGATGAGGAATTTGAACAGTCTTCTGATAGTTACTAATTGATGTTACAAATATTTTTTTTTAGTATCATGTTGTAACGTTTAAAACCTTTAAAATTTATATATCACATGAAAAATAGCATTGATACGTGCATTTATGAATCTGTATGTAATTTATTTTATACGCATATATGTATAGTTCACAATTTTTGTAGGTATGGGTCCTGGTAGAGGATGGGGCATTACAGGTCGAGGTCGACAGGGGGAACATTCTAGAGGGGACTCTATTACTCAGCCTTTTAAAGACATGCCAGATGTACCGGGAGTCCCTTCATCCCATCATGCACAGTCGCCTCCTGTCACATTTACGCCATCTGCATCAACTCCTACTCCGCATACAGCCAACAGTAGTACATCGACTACATGTGAATTGGCAAGTGAAAATAACAGTCGATTGCTCATTACAGTGAACCCAAGGGGCCTGTAAGTTTTAACCTATACAAATTGCGATTAAGTGATAATAACATGTTTAATCTCATCATTTTTATATTATATACTTTGCAGGCTGGAACCTTCCTCACAATGCTCCAGAATCATAACCGGCAGCTTCAACCAGCAGATAGACATTAATGGCGTTAGTTGGAAAGAGGTTTCTGGAGAAGTTAAGGAGTTTTATTGGGGGGAATTCAAGGTACATTCGAATATTGTTGAAACTTTTTCATTAAAAATTTAAGTTTGCAAATTAATTGGATTATTGCATTATTGTATTTACTAATGATTTTGTTGTCACATGTATATACAGAAAAAATGCCATTGGGATACTGATACAAATGGAGTTGTTAGGGCAGGTTGGGAAATAAAGGCAGTGCAGCGGTACAAAGATTTTGTGTACCACATAAAATACGCCAAGCAAAAGCCGAGAGACTTTCCAAAAGCTGCATGGAATAGGTGGAATGAGATTTTTAATTTACCTCAACGCATTCAGCTTTCTAATCAGAAAAAAATCAATCGCCATGGAGGGTCTGAAGAGAAGGCTCCTGGATCATACACCGGTGGGACTATTTCTATTGGTGAGCATGTCTCACGACTGGTAAGTAATTCAATTCTTACAGAAATTATACTCTTACATTAGTCAAATTTAATTATCATAATGGTTGCCAATTAATTTGTTCAATTGAGTTAGTTTGAAACGTTTAGCCTTTTTTATATGGATTATATAGAACCAATTAAAAAATGTATTTTAATTATGTGCGAATTTTATGACAATATATTGATTGATTTACATATTGGAGGATGGGCAAATTGTGTTGGTGTTTGTTGAGAGGATTGGAGTATATTTGCGCTTTTAAGAAGTGTAAAATGAATTTTTATTTACAGGAGGTTGTCAATATTATAGGGGAGGTGCTGCCAAAATTTTTATTGATTTTTTAAAGAATTTTCACTTCATACAGTATAATGAAATAGTATAAAGAAGAAAAAATATTGAAATGCCGTGTTTTAATAACAAAGCAAGTAGTTATTTTCGTTAATCATTTTCTTCTTTTCAATTACTACTTTCTACTGCACAATATAGGAGAAAGAGTTGGGCCGGCCACCTACAATTCCCGAGACCTATCTGCACACACATACTATAAATCATGATGGGAAGACGTATGTGGCGGATCGTAGCAGGGAGGTACATGTAAGTTAGATGTACTTTGCTTATTCATAATATTTTCAGTTTTTTAAATGCTAAATTGTTGTAAAATATGATTTGTTCTTATATTTACGTTTATTAAAAATTGCTGTTGTTTACCATGTCAGGAGAGGTATGCACAACTCTGAGCTGAAAGATCGCTGGATGAGTCGTCGGTTGATGAGTCTGAGTTGTTTTTCGAGGCCGCAAGATGCAATAAAAGGAAAACAATTTACGGTCTAGGCTCATATGTGCCTCCTGGTCTTTATCCATCCGGTCCATCGTGTGCTGCTGGTGCAAGTACAACCTCTCATTCCGGTGGTCCTTGCTTGACAAAAGAAGATGTCGCGGAGATTGTCGCTATTACTATTCATTCATTGTTTCCGCACTTGACGCCTCAGCCGCCAGCCACACAGCCCAGTACGACCACTACATCACCTGCACCACATGATGATGTCGGCCCTTCATGTCCACACGGTCCTGACCCGCCTGATGATTCTCATTTTGGTAGTGGTGGCCCTACCTGAACATCAATCTCAATATTTTTTTTTTATGTACGATACTTTTATCGCACTTTATTACTTAGGATGATAATATGTGGTACCTTAAGGTTATTATTTTAATTTAGTTTTTATGTATTCTGTATTAGATATATATACTATGTACGTACGAATATAAATGTAAATTATAATCAAATGTATGAAATTATAATCGAAAATATATATAATTAATATTCGTGAATATGAATGCAAATTATAATCAAATATATAGAATTATAATAAAAAACATATATATATATATATATATATATATATATATATATATATATGTTTTTTATTATAATTCTATATATTTGATTATAATTTGCATTCATATTTACGAATATTAATTATATATATTTTCGATTATAATTTCATACATTTGATTATAATTTACATTTATATTTACATTTATTTATTTTATTTAATAATACCATGAAATTTTACCCTTAAAAAAAAATTTAGACACATTAGCGACGAAATTGCAATAGAAAATTTAGTCGCTAAATTTTCAGCGACGGAAAACATGTTCGTCGCTAATTATTAGCGACGGATAGCGACTAGATATTGCGACGGTAATTTAGTCGCTAAGTACTGTTTGCGACTAAATTTACTTCCTCATTAGCGACGGAAAAGAATGCATTTTGCGACAAAAAATTTAGACGCTAATTTTAGTGACTAAATCTTGTGTAGTCGCTAAATTGCTTGCGACGGCCTGAGTTGCGACTAGCCGTCGTCCCGTCGCTAAAACTAATTAGCGACTAAATTCATCGAAATAGCGACTAAATATGCAGTCGCTATTTCCCTTTTTTTGTAGTGGAATAATTGGTTTAATTTCAATGTAAAAGCTTAATAAGAGCTAACATGTAAAATAGGCCTAAAAGTAAGAAATAGAAGACTAAACTGTAATTTCACAAAGCAATGGTGAATCCAATAGTGTAAAGCATACAACCAGTGGCAAAGTCATAAATAAAATGAACCAAAGAGTATTTTGGTAAATTATTGAAAAAATGAGGACCAAAGAGTAACTTTATAAGTGAATATTTAAATAATGGCATTTTGGTAAATAATTGAACGTAAAGGATACAATTGTAATGTAATGAACTTTAAAGGATTAATGGGTAATTAAGTTATCTTAGGGATAAATATGTAAATTGTCACCGATTAAAAGTAAATAATGGAAATGTAGTAGAAAGTTAAGATTTTAAAAGAAAATAGGTTAGAAATTTGTTAGGTTAAGTAAGTAATATAAATTAGTGAAAAATGTCCAAATAGTAATTGATATGGAAATTGTATCAAATGTGAGATGGAAATGCTATTATATGTGATGTTGACATGAATTGAAATGGATACTGAAGGACTGAGGGATAGAAAGAAGTGAAAGGAAAACCGAGGTTCAAATGTGAAATGAAATTTAGGAATTTATTAAAGTAAAATGCATTATAGAAGTATATGAAGTGAATTGGAGTGAATAAAGTAATTGTATTATAGAAGTGAAAAATGTTAAAGTAAGGATTTCAAGAGTGATAAGTCAAAGGGTAAAGTTGGGATTTAAGCAAAATGAGAGACCATATAGTAATATGACAGTGTTTAGTCTAAACGTAAGGGCTAATGTAATGTGCATGTATGTGTCTTTACGTATATGTATGTCTAATCTAGAGTTGGAAACTTTTAGATTCGTAATCACCACTGAGCATATTTAATGCTCAGCACGTACTTATTTGACTGCGTGTAGGTACGGAGTGAGAAGCAGGCATGCTATCAGCTTAGAGATCAGATCAAACCTCCAGATTAAAGATAAGAATAGTATGTATATTATTGCTGGCATGTATATGTAATAGTTTAGGATTGATTATGTACTACGTATTATAGCTATGGCAAATGTTTTAGATTGTGTTTAAATGATATGATGTGATGATTGGAATAGATTAAATGTAATATGTTAGTACGTGAAAGTTTAAGAGAATAAATTAAAAGCAAAAGAAAAAAAAAATTACCGCATTTGCCATAAGTATCGACTAAACAATAATTAAGCAAACATTATAATTGTATAAGCAATGTAATGTATGTAGTGTATGGAAGCAATAAGGGTGTTACATTTTATTGGTATCAGAGCGGGTTTAGGCGATTTTAAGTTCGGAGTGGGGTTAATTGATTGGATTAAGTTCATATGCATGCCAATTAAAGAGAAGGATCTGAAGGATACATAGTTAGACTAGGATATTTTAGTGAGAAATCCTGGAGGTCATAGTGTTATAATGAACAAAGCGTATTGAGATTGCCTCGATAGTGCACGAGGATGTGCATTCTTAGCCAATTTGGTTGAGTTATTTTCGTGAATTTGATGCTATATATGAAGGATGGATTGAAAATGACATTAAGAACATGATAGTGCTAGAATGCAAACGAGCTGTAACTTAAATTTTGAAGCTCTTACTTTTGGAAAAAGAGATTTTATAATATATAATGACACTTTTAGAAATGATTTGGACTGTATGATAATGATGTAAGGTGGCATATTGTGACAATGACAGTTGATACTGATTTGAGTGAGATAACTTGCTATTTGGATTGTAACTTTGGTAGCTTCTAAAGTAAGCTACCATTATTTCTCGACAATAGCAATCGGGATCAAGGAAAATAGGAAGTTTAACTAAACATCGAAACGGTATATAACTATGCTATAAGATAGGAAGAGGTAAAGCAAGGTATGTGAAAAGTAAAGTAAATGCAAATGGAAAAGTATATGAAAAGTAGGTGTACTGAAATGAGTGAAGTGTATATGTTATAAGTATAAAATGTCAGTGTTATATGACTATATAAGAGTAATAAGAATGGATGATAATGATATGAAGTATAGTAGATGAATTATCTAATGTAAGCAAATTTTGAGGATGAAATTTCTTTTAATGGGGGAGAATTGTAACGGCCCCAATACCGGGTTAGCCATGAATAGTATCTTTCGATAGTGAATAGTGCTTTCAGGACAAAAAGTATACCTAGAAGATAAAAGTATTTTATTAGACCATTGGATAGAGCATATCAGCGAGAGCCCGGATATGAAATTTGGGGTCAAATAAAGGTCAAATAGGGTCGAAAAAGTGTAAAATTGTGGAAAAAGGACATTTGGGGCATCTGTCCCTGATAGACGGGCATCTGTGGGGTGAGAGATGGCCATGCCATTGATCATGAGGGATGACCAGGCAGCCTATGGCCTTAGACGTGCGTCTGAAGGTCTTCTTCAGTTCGGTTTGACTGATTCTGACTCGAGTTTGATCGGACCATATCTTGAGCTACGGACCTCAGAAAAATGATTTGAAAATATGTACGTACTCGTATTGATGATTAGAATCATATGGTATTGAAAGATTTAATTTTGGTGACACTAAAAATTTTGGTTATCGAACTGATAAATAATTACCGGATTGAGGAATGGTTTTCGATTGAGTCAAAAATATTTTTGGAGTCTATTGAATATATGTTAAGAATTATGGAGTCATTTTTATAAGTAATTAACCTTAGAAAGTAAGGAAAAACTTATGATTTCGGTTTAAATAGTACTCGAGTTGACCGGAGGTTTGACCGATGCTTTATAAATAGCAAATGATTTCCAAAATTGATGAAAATTTCCTAATGGATTGTGACGTGCGCTGAACCCTGGGAGGCCCCGAAAGCCCGCTCTGTAACATCCCAAAAATGGCCTAGTCGTAAATTGCATGTTAATTGGATTTATTAAGTGTAAATTGGTATTTATACAAGTGAATTGGAAATGAATTAAGGACTAAATTGAATGGGATTTGAAGTATTTAATAAAACAATTGTTGTTAGTGAGTGATATGTATTTTTGCCAAGGATTTATAAGGGGAAAAGCCAAGGGCAAAATAGTAGAAATAGAGGTCCAATAAGAGATGGACATGTGGCTTGGTAGGTGAGTGCATTAATGGAGATTTAAAAGAGTGAAGAGAGAGGGAAGGTAGAAAATCATTTGGCCTCCTGTGGAAGCTTTGTCCCTTCTTGCTTTTGCCGTTCTCCTCTCTTTCTCTTCTTCTTTTCCATTTTTCTGCTCTCCACTCTTTCCTATATTGTTCTTCACGTTTGAGCTAGGGTTTGTGGTTAAGAGTGGTTTTTCCAAGAGGTAAGTGGCTGGGTATACTGATTTGCTTCTTCATCTTCATCCTTTTGGATTGATATGGGTTATATGGTTTGTTCATGGGTTAACTGCACTATTGTTTTGGTTGGATTATATGCAAGAATCTGAAGAGAGAAGAAAGAGCAAAGGAAAAGGAAAAGTGGTATCTTGAAGATAGTGGATTGAGCTCCATTTCCAGGTTTGGGAGTTGTATTTGGTTTGAGAGTGTTTGCCATTCTCCATTCGAATCATGTATTTGAGTTTTGATTGTGCTGTCATTTGTGTGTTTTGATACATGTAAATGTATGTGTTTAATAGATTTGTGTATATGATTTGAGATATAAGAGTTATAATGCCTTGCATGTCAATTTTGAAGAGTATGTACATGAACATGAGATGGATTTTATGGGTTCTTGCAACCTCTGTATATGTTGTTAGATGTGTGTTAATATTGTGCAATTCGAGTTGTTATGGTTATAATCGCTTTTTAAAGGCGCTGGAGGTAAGATTTCACACGATTTTGCATGATATTTGGTTATGGGGAAAGATTGGGTTCTAGTTTTCAAGCTCTGTTTTACCAGCGTTTTGCTGAGCAAAGGAAAACACACTCCTATCGCGAGCGCGACAGAAGCGAGTCATCCTTTCTCTCGCAGTTGATCCAATCGGCTTGCATTCTTCATGACACGTGAAGTTATTTATGAGTCATGAAGGATAGCCTACTCGGCAAGAGGTTCTTCACGACATGCAAAATCCTTCACGAGTCGTGAAGAAGAGGCCGCTCGGTATTGGCCCGCTCGACATAAGCCCCGTTCGGCGTGGGAGTCTTCACGACACGTGAAGTTCTTCAAGATACGTGAAGTTCTTCACGAGTCATGAAGATAGCCCATTCGGAATGTGAGCCGCTTGGCAGGAAGTGCCGCGCCCGGCTGATTGTGCACGTCTCAGCTAATTGTGCACGACTCGGTAAATGGAGCACGACTCGTGCTTCCTTGGCTACTGTCGTGAGCGCAACAATGACCCCTCTGTCTGCCTACCCTATTTTCCAAAAATGGTTTTCAAGCTTCTTTTCTTATACAGGTTTTTACTACATGGTACATGATTTGTCTTATATATGGATTATTAAATGATAAGTGATATGTTCATGATAAGATTTGTATATGATTTATATGTATATGGATTATGTGATTATGAGTTACATGTTTATGATAAAGCCTATATATATATATATATATATATATATATATATATATATATATATGTATGATTTATATGTCTCTGAAATTGATTGATTGTAACACCCCGATACCCCCATTGGAAGGACACCGGAGAGCTACGACAAAACACGGCGATAAACATATACATACATACATACATGCGCATAAGCGGAAGCATATGAAAAAAAAAAAAGAAATAACTTAACACATTAAATATACATAACAAAATTACATTATCCAAAAGTAGTTACAAAAGATTCTTACATATGAAGCAAAAATACATAACCTATACAAAATATTCTATACAGAAGCGAAACCAAAATTACAGGAGCCGAATACAAAAAGAAATTCTAACTCCTAGTGGCCAACCCTGCAGATGCATAACTCGAACTGAACCAAAATCCTACCACCTACACAGGAAAAGAACCCATGCTAAACGGTAACGCTTAGTGGGGAGGAACAAAGACAAAAGAGCACTATGCAAATAATATCATGCAATACATATATAAATAAGCATCAACTCACCGAATTCTTTAAATAACAGAAGACAAAGATACAAACCACATAATCACTAATTCAAGTAACTATCATAACAACAACAAACATAACTCCAATGCACAAATTGAAGTCACTCAAAAAGACACAACACTTAACTGTACAAAACCAACACCTCATATAATAGCCTGAATTTCACCGACGGTGGATACGGGAACACTACACGACAGGGGATACTGCGGACAGTATCAAAAGTGAGAGATCGGAGCCTCAATCACACACTACATTGAGTTTTGTCAAAAGTAAGGGAGACTGAAGTCTCAAAACATTTTATCACTCACTAAGAATGACCATCTCGGAGGTTGGCCGAAAGACCCAAACGAGGCCATCATAGGCAGCTGCACTCATATATCCCTTTTTAAGCATGCTTATCTATCCACTATTATGACACTTCAGGCTAACTCACTCACTCTTAACGTTCATCACTAGACAATGGCAAAAACAAGTATTCAATCACTAACATATCATTAATTATTTACACAACTCTAGAACATCAATACACAATTGTATAAAATATAAAACATAACTTATACAATACTGGAAAGCCATGCAAAGAGAGAGGAAAAAGCATTACAGGCAAAACAGAATAGGCAGGAGGAGGCTCACTATCGCGATCGCGACTTACATCGCGCTCACAATAATAGCCGCAGTGCTACTGGCCAAATGCAAGGGCTGTCGCAATTCGTGTCACGATGCACGACTTACGACAGCAGAAATTGGGCTGGCATGAGTCGTGCTACGGTGCACGACTCGTGCTAGCCCCAAAGCTTGGGCACGAGTTGTACCAAGATGCATGACTCGTGCACAAGACCAAGTGAGTTGTCCTTCACGCCGAGCAAAAATTCCTGCCGAGCAAGCAATCATCCGAGCAAAAATTTCCTGTCGAGCGAACGATCAGCCTAGCGGCCATCAGCAGAGCATTACCCATCCAAGCGGCTCTCATCCGACCGAGCTACCCTACCGAGAGGGAAATCTTCACGACTTGTGAAGAAGTTCACGTGTCGTGAAGATTCTCCTTTCGATATGCCTGCGGGAATTGAAGTCAAGCGGCTCTCATCCGAACGAATACTCTTCACGACTCATGAAGAATCACACGGGTCGTGAATAGTCCATTCTGATCGGCTAGCAAGAAGGTGGAATCATGCAGCTATGTCGCGCTCGTGAGGAGTGTTGCGATCATGACAGAGTCGCATTTCCCAGTTCCTCAACACAAAACACATCTGTTCAAAGCTTTCAAAACATAAACCAAACACACCCAGTCACTCAAACAAGCGCAAACACTTACCTTGTCAATGAAATACTTCCAAAACAAGCCCATAACCATGTATAACATAATTTACACAATAATCATACACTTAAACTCTTAGAAGATCAAAGCAATTAAACAAAACCCAGAAACTCTTACAAAAGCCATACTCATTTGCTTCAACATAACATACAAATCATCATCATCATAGCACTAACATACAAATTCAATTTCACTACTCAACCATACACATGCATCTACACATACCCACACATAATCCAAAGAGAGAACTAGGGCAAGCAACTCACAACTACACATAATCAGAAAATAACTCCCAAACCTGACCAAAGAAGCTTCAATCCAATCCCTTCAAGATCCCACTATTTCCTTTCCCTTGATCTTCCTTCTCTCCTCTGATTCTCTTCAAAACCTAGCTCAAAACTTCAAAAATCCTACTTAAATCTTAGGGAAATCACATAAGGAAGGAATGGAGAGCAAAAAATTGAGGTAAAGAAAGAGAGGGAGAGAACGAAAAGAGGAAGGGAGGAGAGGGTAGCTTCCACAAGAAGCAAGCAATTTCTGTACTTCCCTCTCTCTTCCCTTCACTTTCCTTTCTTTTCCTTATTAATTGCCCTCAACTACCATGCCATGTGTCACCCTCTAAGGGTCCCAAGTGTCAAATATCTTGACTATCTCTTCATCCTTGATACCATACACATAATCCACTACATAAACTCTTCACTTTACACTTTAATTAATCTTGCAATTTAGTCCTCAATACTCAAATTCCCACATGCTCAAATTACTGAAATACCCTTAATTCCTGACTTAGCATGCAAATTTCGACTAGGCCCTTTTTGGGTCATTACATTAATATACATGTATATATGAAATTATATGAAGATACTTGATTTTATTCTCTGTTATATGATAATAATGCTAGAACATGATTGAGTTGTTATTTGAGCCTGATAGTCATAGTAGTGGATAGATAAGCACTTATCAAGGGTTAGAGTGTGAGTGCAGCTACTATATGTTACAAGTTATATGTTGACCGCGTTTGGGTTTATATGATTTGAGACTTCGGTCTTCGGTATACCTTCGGGTATACATGTTTACACATGATTCCAGACTCATGTCTCTATATGCTTGAATACCGTGTCCTATCAGTATCATTAGTACCCGTATCTACTAGTTAGTGAGTAATCAGGCTATTACATGAGATTTATATATGAGGCCATTATATATGACTATGATATGTGTTCCCATTGATACAAAAATGGATATATGTTACATGTATATGTACATGCGATATGACAAGATATGATGCGATACTTGTAGTTGTATATGAATGGCTAAATGTTTATATTATGAAGATGTATATGATGAATAAATAATGGTTACATTCCTATATACATGTGTGTGATGAATACTTGTTATAAGCATGAGTAGTATACGTTTATATGTTTTGGTTCTTGTTAAGCTCATATATTGTTATTGCAATTATATGTATATGCATGTTTTGTTCCTCCCCACTAAGCATTATCAATTAACACGGGTTGTTTTCCCGTGTAGGTGGCAGGTTCATCTTGGAGTCGGACATCTACAGGTCGGCCACTAAAAATCTATAGTTGGAGTTCTTTTGTCTTTTGCTATATTTTGTATTGATATAAGTTTTGTATATGGAGTTTGATTTTGGAAATGAAATTTTGTAAAGGAACAATTTTGTATATGTTAAAATGTTTACAAATATTTTTGTAAAACAATATGGTTATTTATATATGGATTTGGCATCTTTATGATTATATTTGTTTGCTTTTAGCATATTAGAGTATATGTATATGTATTTGTGCGCGTAGCGCTCTGGTATCCTTCCAAGGGGGATATCGGGGTGTTACAATTTGTGGTATCAGAGGCAGGTTTAGTCTATTCTAGTCTATGTAATTGTTTGAGTGTGGAGTCCTTGCATGTGAGTTGTCTTGAGTCGTGGCCTAAAGCAGATGTTGTCTTATATAGTGTCTAGATGGAGTCGGATCCGAGTGAGTATATGGGCAATACAATGGAAAGTGTTAATCCGATCAGAAGTAATCCGGTCGGACAGGATAGACCTGCACGTGAGCATGCACCAGCAGAAGGTCCGGGTTTTGTGTTTGAGAATCCGGGATTGGTATAAGGGCTATTATAATTGGTGGATAGATTGACTGCTCCCAAGGCTCCTTTTGAGCTTATGAGGAAAAGGGGAGCGAAAGAATTCCATGGAACCTCTTTGGACCAATCGGATGCAGCGAAATTCTGGTTAGAGAAGATTGATCAAATTTTACAAGAGATAGCTTGCCCTCAGCATCAATGAGTTGTTTGTGCCGTATCGCTTTTACAAGGGTCGGCATATGATTGGTGGAAGCTTGTGCTTCTCAACCCACAGAGATCGGCTGAATTGACATGGGAGTTTTTCGTGCAAGAATTTGAGCAAAAATATATTACTAAGGCCTATCGAGAGGCAAAGTGGAAGGAATTTATAAGTTTGAATCAAAGGAACTTGTCGGTTAGCGACTATGAGAAAGAGTTCAGTCGCTTGAGTAAGTATGTGCCTACTACATTGTTGATTGAGAACTTTAAGTGTCAGCATTTTCAAGACAGGTTAAAAGAAGTGATTAGAGGTCTGTTGTCAGCTATGGCGGTTATGCAACCAGTTGAGTATTATCAGTTAGTGGCGGCGGTAATTAAGTTAGAAGAATCTGAGATGATAAAGCAGAGAATAGACCAGAAGAGAAGAGCTCCGGATAGTGGCGTTGTCAGTAATAAGAAGCCTAAAGGTGCTCCGATCGGACAAGTGACTAGAGGGACTGCTCAAATGCCTTTTGAAGTGGGAAGTGTAGCACCGCTTGCTAGTAGGGGAAGTCGAGCCCCAGAGTGTGAACATTGCCAAAGACAGCATTGGGGTACATGTCGCAAGATCACTGGAGTGTGGGGAAGCATGAAGCATCGGTTTACTAATTGTCCCTACTGCAGGGAGAATAAGAGTCAACAAGAGAGTAAAGCTGGTATAAGTAAATCTAATGCAACAAGGAGCAATCGGGATAGAAGTAGAGCTCCATAGGTGCTATTAAAAATCGTGCATCGGATCCCGACCGAGGGAGAGTATGTTTAGCCACGGGTCTATGCGATGATTAGAGAGGATACTCCCGAGCCCGCAGAAACTTCTGGTAAGTGTTAATTTGTTAAGTTTTCATATGAGTTCAGTTTTGGTGATTCGGATGTAGATGGTTAAAGGGAAAATTTCGAGGACGAAATTTCTTAAGGAGGAGAGAATTGTAACATCCCAAAAAATGGCCTGGTCATAAATTGCATGTTAATTGGATTTATTAAGGGTAAATTGGTATTTCTACAAGTGAATTGGAAATGAATTAAGGACTAAATTGAATGGGATTTGAAGTATTTAATAAAAGAATTGTTGTTAGTGAGTGATATGTATTTTTGCCAAGGTTTTATAAGGGGAAAAGCCAAGGACAAAAGGTAAAGTCAGGGTAGTAAAAATAGAGGTCTAATAAGAGATGGACATGTGGCTTGGTAGATGAATGCATTAATGGAGATTTGAAAGAGTGAAGAGAGAGGGAAGGCAAAAAATCATTTGGCTTCCCGTGGAAGCTTTGTCCCTTCTTGCTTTTGCCGTTCTCCTCTCTTTCTCTTCTTCTTTTCCATTTTTCTGCTCTCTACTCTTTCTTACATTGTTCTTCACATTTGAGCTAGGGGTCAAGAGTGGTTTTTCCAAGAGGTAAGTGGCTGGGTATACTAATTTGCTTCTTCATCTTCATCCTTTTAGGTTGATATGGGTTATATGGTTTGTTCACGGGTTAACTGAGCTATTGTTTTGGTTGGATTATATGCAAGAATCTGAAGAGAGAAGAAAGAGCAAAGGAAAAGGAAAAGTGATATCCTGAAGATAGTGGATTGAGCTCCATTTATAGGTTTGGGAGTTGCATTTGGTTTGAGAGTGTTTGCCATTCTCCGTTAGGATCATGTATTTGAGTTTTGATTGTGCTGTCATTTGTGTGTTTTGATACAGGTATATGTATGTGTGTAGACATCGGGTCCCTAGGCGGTCCAAGATTAGGATTACCCTATGCTGAAAGCAATACTTGCTAGTGAAGGTGTCAGAAAAATGCTCCCCGTGTCGAAAACTCCCTTTATTTTATTTTTATTTTTATTTTTAGCCCTATTTATATGATCTATGTTTTTATTTTTATTTATTTTATTCCTTTTTATTTTTATTTTTTTTTAAATTTTTTTTTCTCGTGTAAGGGCCGATCCTACTGTGAGCGCAGCCACTCGCACGGCGAAGTCTGTGCACGCGCGCAAGGCTGAATGCACAGTTGTGGTGCATGCACAGCTGTGCGGCGCACACGGAAAGAAGCTCCGTACGTGCAGCAGCAACGCGCGAGGAGGAGCAGCGCGTGTTGCTCCGCGCGAACGGTGCCGGAGGAACGCGCGCGCAGTTCCCCCTCTAGCGCACACGTTCCCCCCCTCTCCACGCGGCCATTTGGCCCTTCGACCCGTCGCTTTCCTGCTCTTGTTTTTCTGCATTTTCCAGTCTGATTCCTCTTTTCTTTCACACTTTCATGCATTTTTTGGTTAACTAAAAAAAAAAGCTTCTTTTGTTCTCTTCCTAATTTTGGCTAAGGCAGAAATTAAAAGGGGCTTTTGGGACTCATTTAGGGGATGGCAGCTTTTATTGAAAAAAGCAGTTTTTTTTTGGTTTTTCTCTCTAGCTTCTTCTCTCTAAAAAACCCTCTTCTTCAAAAATTCTTCCAAAAAAATCCTTGAGTTTCATTTTCAAGCTTTGATCTTTTTTATTTTTTCTTCTCCATAACATTTCATCTTGGGTTTTATTTGAACAAGAAAAATTAATTTTCTTGGCTCATTCATCCCACCAAAAATATTTTCTAGAGTCGATTTATTCAAAAATACAAATTTTTGCATTTTTATTTTCTGTCTATCACAGCAAAAATCGATAAGGGGAACGGATTGAGACATCCTATTTCTGATCTATAAATTCTGAGGGTAAACACTTTGGACCGGTCTCATTTAATTTTATTTTGTTTTGCATTTATTTGTTATTATTATCTTGATATTATTCTATTTTGGGCATTTTTAATGTGATTAATATTGTTAGTGGTACACTATTTATTTGTCCTAATTGATTTCTTTGTTATTCCTTATTATTATTATTATTATTATTATTATTATTATTATTATTATTTACTTACTATTGTTAATATTCTGTTTTTTCATTTATATTATTACCATATGTTTATTTTATGTTTATTGATGTTATATTTTTATTATTGTTATTATTATGATTATTATCATTATTATTATTACCATCATCATTGTGGTATTATTATGATTATTATATTCATCATTATTGTTATGTCATTTTATTTATTTTTGGTACTATCATTATCATTTTGCTATCATTTTATTTATTTATTATTATTTATGTCATGTTTATTTATTTTATATTATTAGTATTATTATTATTTATTTATTATTATTGTTATATTATTTTTATTATTATTATTCATTGTTGTTAATATTATTTGTTATATTATTAATATTATCATTACTATTTTATTTATTATTGGTATAACTGAGTGATATTAACATCATAGTTATTAATGCCATTTGATTTATATCCAATTTCACATTATTTACTATTATGAGTATTTGTTACTATTAGTTATTATTATCATCATTATTATTATTATTATATTTTGCATTTGTCTGATTAATTTACCTAGAATTATTACTAATATTTCGACATTATTTTTTGTCTGAGATTTATATTTGGGTTGCACTGTGTGAGCTTTCCCGTGGCCCCCCTGTTGGGTCACAACGCATGGACAAACACCCTGGTTTGGTGAGACCCTTCCAACACTCTTTTTATATGTCTTGTGTTTATATGTAAATGTTTATTTCATTCATGCATTCGTGCGATAAAAAATCACAAAAATATTTCTATAATTAAATTGGTTTCTCTTTTTAATAAAATTGGGACCAATGTCCCTTGTTTTAGCCCAACAATAAAAACATCACAATTAAAACGAAGAGTCAATTTTCTCCAAAAATGGGATCACTCATCCCCGTTTTCATCAAACAATCAAAACGGCTCTTCGAAACCTCTTTAAGTAAACACGAAGGAACCAATGTTCCTAGAACTTCAATAAGCTCGAAGGAACCAATGCTCCTAAAAATGAATGCCCCAATTTATGTATGTCTTTCTTTAATGTTTGATTTTTTTTGATTGTTTTTTTAAAAATTTATGTTCATCTCCTTTTGGGCCCTTGTAAATTAATTTTAGGGCAATGTTCACTACAAGAAAATGATAAATTAGCGACGGAAATTTAGCGACGGAGTCATTTCCGTCGCTAAATAGCGACGGAGATTAACCTCCGTCGCTATTTAGCGACGGAATTTAATTTCCGTCGGTAAATAGCGACGGACAATAAAATCCGTCGCTAAAAATGGCGCCAAGATTTCCCACCAAAATTGCCGACCGATATTTGCGACGGTTTTTATGAACCGTCGCTAAAAATAGCGACGGAAATTCATTTCCGTCGCTGAAAAAAATAAAAAAAAAACTTAATTGTATTTTTAGCGACGGAATAAAAATCCGTCGCTAAAATAGCGACGGAGTAAAAAAACCGTCGCTAAAATTAGCGACGGTTTGAATATTCCGTCGCTATTTTTAGCGACGGAATATGGTTTCCGTCGTTAAAGATAAAAAAATTTAATTTCCCTCTCTTTTTAGCGACGGAATATGCTTTCCGTCGCTAAAGATAAAAAATTTCCATTCCCTCTCTT
Organism: Excoecaria cochinchinensis; assembly: GCA_947683425.1. Classification (NCBI taxonomy): domain Eukaryota; kingdom Viridiplantae; phylum Streptophyta; class Magnoliopsida; order Malpighiales; family Euphorbiaceae; genus Excoecaria; species Excoecaria cochinchinensis. Next base: position 11,119,065 of record CANTUQ010000021.1, read on the forward strand.
TTTTTAGCGACGGAAGATGCTTTCCGTCGCTAAAGTTAAATTAAATTTAATTTCCCTCTTTTTTTTCTCTCTCTCTCTCTCTCTCTCTCTTCTCTCTCTTTCTCTCTTCTCCCTCTCCTCGCCCCGTCTCTCCTCCCTCTACCCAGCCGCCGCCGACCACCGCCCCTCCCCCTCCCTCCGGCGCCGATCGGCGCACCCTCCCTCCCCTCCCTCCCTCTTTTCCCGCTCCTCCTTCCCTTCTCTCTTTCTCTCTCTCTCTCTCTCCTCCCTCTCCTCCCTCTCCTCTCCCCGTTTCTGCCCTCTGCCCAGTCGCCGCCGACCACCGCCCCTCCCCCTCCCCCCGGCGCCGATCGACCTCCCCTCCCTCCCTCTTTTCCCGCTCCTCCTTCCCTTCTCTCTTTCTCTCTCTCTCTCTCTCTCTCTTTCTCTCTCCTCCCTCTCCTCTCCCCGTTTCTGCCCTCTGCCCAGTCGCCGCCGACCACCTCTCCTCCTCCTCCGGCGCTAGGTACAGATCTGCCTCTCTCTTTTATTTATTATTATTATTATTGTTAATTGGGTATAATAAGAATTATTATTATTATTATTATTATTATTATTATTATTATTATTATTATTATTATTTTATTTATGTTAGATGAATATTGGTAAATTTTAATTATTGTTTAAATTTATATTTCTTAAAACTTTATTGTTATTAAATTTATTAATAGAATTTTTCATATTATGATTATTATTGTTTATTAGTGTTAATTTTAGTTATTATTATTATTCAACATATTATTATTATTAAATTATTATTATTATTATTCAACATGTTATTATTATTATGTTAATTTGTATTGTTATTACTATTATTTATTTATAATTTGTATTGTTATTATTATTATTTATTTATGTTATTTGTATTGTTATTATTATTATTTATTTATAATTTGTATTGTTATTATTATTATTATTTATTTATGTTAATTGTATTGTTATTATTATTATTTATTTATAATTTGTATTGTTATTATTATTATTTATTTATGTTAATTGTATTGTTATTATTATTATTTATTTATAATTTGTATTGTTATTATTATTATTTATTTATGTTAATTGTATTGTTATTATTAATTTTTTTTAATTTGTAAAATTTCCCGACGAAAAAAATTTCCGTCGGTAAATTTACCGACGAAAATTTGTTTTCCGTCGATAAAATTACCGATGGAAATTGAATTTCCGTCGGTAAATTTCCCGACGGAATTTTTTCCGTCGGGAAATTTGCCTACGACTAAATTGCCGACGGAATGAATTTCCGTCGGCAATTTAGTTTCCCGACGGAAATTCCTTATTTTTTGTCGGGAATTTCCGTCGGGAAATGCTATTTTTCTTGTAGTGGTTATTTAGTTTTGGGGATTGTATTCCGTCCTCGCCTAGATTTTAATCTTCTTTTATTGGGGTTGTATTCCGCCCCAAGTTTCTCATGTAATTGTGTGCTTGCGTGTTTACCGCTTTCCCCTTAGTTACTTTATTTATCGCTTTCCTTTATTTTCTTTACGTGCTTTTTTGTGCGCCTTTAATTTAAATGCATTGATCGTGTGAGAAGTGAGGTAGAATTTTAAGAAATTAAAGACTAATTTATAATTGACCAAAGCATGAACAAGAGGGGAGTTCCGAACACCAATCTCTGGTCTTGACCAATAAGAGGTTAGAGACCTTTCCCAATTCCTTGTGAATTGGGTGGCGACTCCATGATACCTCAAAGGTGGCCAAAGGTGCCATGGGGCTAGATCTTCCTTTCCAATGTTCTATTGGGAAGGAAGCATCCAAGATGTCTCATGACGCCCATGATCAAAAGACGCGAACCAGTCCCTCGAATCCTAAAGCGGATTCAACGTGAGGGCCCTTGCTGGGTTCGGCGCGCGTTACAATGGCAAGTCCACTGAGTATACTTGTTTGAGACATCGCTTTGAAAGTGCTTTGGTTAAAATATAATTGGGTTTTTAGAGCTTAAAATTCTCTCTTTTCAAAAATTTACATTGCATTTTAGAGCCTTAGAGTTATGTTAGTTGGTCCCCTATCTTACCTCGGTGCGTTCCCGAAGCACAACCCTACTTTCACTTATTTTAGGGAAGTGTTAAGGATAATCACCAACCCAAGCCTCGTACTAGTAATGTTATATCAAATCGAGACCCGATCGGTTGCTACGCTCTTGATGAGCTAGACCCATCGGCAGGGACCATGCTTGGGTAGACCTAAAGCAATACTACCTCGACCAAAGCTCATGTAATGGCAAATAGACACTTCCACTAGGTGGTATGCTCCTTAATACGATGCTTGTGATGTGGGCCGTCACGTATTAAAAAAAATCAAGCAAATTAAGTTGTTCTTTATCAAAGGCTTTCATGCCCCGGTAAGCCCACCTTAACTTGATTGAATTGCCCAAATATGTAATGGCCAAAACTCATGCATATGTTCATTAGACTAGAGCTGTTATGTTGCCGGTTTTCCACCGTGCACCATACGCATCCATCGGGTTCCCCGTTAACCCATGGATTAAGCCCACCTAGGAAAGAGACCGTATTACCTCGAGTGCGGGAGGAATAAGGTTGGAAGGATCTATCCGCTTGCATGTGTTTGTTTATGCTACACCAGCATGACCATGCATTGCATCTCAATCATGCATCATCCTAACAAAGGTGTGTCTTGCAGCCATCATAGATTCGTCCAGGTGGTTTAGAGGTCCTGACGGTCGGTTGAGAAAGATTTCCCTAGAGCTAGTGTCAGATCAGAGTTCAGACTCATCAATAGAGACAAGGATCCATCAAGTGGTTCAGATGCGACTAGTGCAATAATCGCCAAAGAGGTAGGGAGAAGGTTGGAGGAGTTTGAAGCCAGAATGATGGCAATGATGGGTAACCTTACCACCACATTAGCCTTAATTGCTGGACGATAGACTGCTGCCCCGATTAGGGAGCAAGAGGAACAAGGAGTGGTTAGAGAAGATCCCCCAGCGGTAGCTGAGCCGACTGTAGTTGAGCCAAGGATACCGATGCCTACTGAGCGTAAGGAAGGCCCTAAGTCTGAAATTGATATGTGGGAGGAGCCAGAGGAGCTGGTGGTAGTGAAAGGGAAGTCACCAAAGCTAGGGGATGCAATGTGGAGGAAGATGGAAGAGAGATTCGAAGCCATGTCGAAGATGTTGAAGGTAGGGGGAGGAATGAACCCCGAGGATAGAGAGCTAGACAGTGATGATCTGGTCCCACAAAATTTCAAGATGCCTGACGTTCCCAAGTTCGACGGCACCTCTGACCCCACTGCGCACATAAAGAAGTACTCACTAGTAATGAAGGGTACCACCCTAACAATGAGGTAGAAGGTCGAATACTTTTGTCTGAGTTTAACTGGCCCAGCAGTGGGTTGGTACCACGGGTTGGACCGAAGAACAAAAGAAGACTGGGATTTGTTGACAAAAGAATTTCTCAGTCAGTACGATTGCAGTACGAGAATGGAGGTGACGCTGAAGGATTTGGAACTGTTACAGCAAAAGGCTTGAGAGTCTTTTCACAAATACCTCACCCGATGGAGGAATAGAGTCATGGAAATGAAGCGCAAGCTTGACACCCCGGACTAGATTCGACTGTTCATTCGGAATGCTAGCCCTTATCTGAGAGAGGGACTAAAGATGAAAGGGTTAAGAGACTGGGAGTCATTGAAGGACATTGCGATAGAGGCTGAGGGAGAGTACCTTGCGAGGAAGGCAAGCGGTGAGGCCTACGCCAAGAGAGGTTATGCTAACCAGGGGGCAAATAAGTCAGCGAGCTCCAGTAGCGGCATAAGAAGTGGGAAGATGGTAGAGGTATCAGTAGCAGGTGTCGGTCGGAGGTACTTCTCAAACTTGGGTCGGCCTTTATCCTGGGTATTGAGCCGATTGATGAAAGAGGGAAAGCTACAACCCCTGCAACCTACCAGAACCCAAGGGCATCCGGGGCATAAAGAGCATGAATATTGTGCTTATCATCAACATACCGGGCATCTAACAGACGATTGCACGGCACTGAGGCATAAGATTCAGGATCTGATCGACAGCAAATAGATTTTCGATCCTGAGAAGAGGGAAAAGAAAAAGACGGCCGGGTACAATGCTGTTCCTCCACCTGTTTTCTTGATAGGTTCAAGCCTGCCATAATGGTTTGTGTTAAGGGACCTTTACGGTAATGATTATGTGGCTGTTGTCCACCCCGATCAAAAGGGTAGTAGGGAGAAGCCCCAAGTTAGCATGATGGAATGTTAGGACTCAACCAGTGAAAGTGAGACTGAAGGAGCCGATGAGCCGAAGGATGTGTGGAACTCTGTGGGTGAAGAGGAGGTATAAGAAGTGTAGGCTGTAACCCGCAGTGGAAGAGTAGTCCTAGAATTAGAAAGGTCGCAAGGCCCAATGCCAGCACTAGCAGAAAGGGAGCCAAAAGAAAATGCTGTAGTCAAATAGTTGAAAAAGACCGCGGCTCAAATATCTATATGGGACCTTCTGAGATAGTCTCCTTCCCACAGACAGAAGCTGGTAGAGGCTTTGAGTGAATCCACTGTGGCCACCACAATCTCTCCGTCTGAGCTGCTGGATCTTGTGAAAGGAGGGTCTAGAGAGAAGTTAGTATATTCTGATGCCGACTTACCAATCGAGGGCCAAAATCACAACCGGCCACTATACATCAAGGAACAGGTGAATGGCAAGCACACAACGTGCGTCATGGTCGATGATGGATCATCCACAAATGTCTGTCCACTAGTGGCACTGCAGGCTTTTGGACTTGATGAGTGCATGCTCAGTAGATCTGACTTGACTATCACGGCATATGATAACTCTCAAAGATAGGCATCAGGGACATTCAGAGTGTAACACCCCCTACGTCCCCATTGGAAGGACGACGGAGAGCGCTACCTACGCTCACACACATACATGCATACATACACTATGAAAAAGCATACATTCATACATAATCATACATGCATAAATGCAGAATAATTAAAAACTTACCTTGCGGGCAAAAGCTGGTCATGCATTAACTCACACACTCGCAAGCACTACGTGGAAGCATAAGCACATACACACATGCATACACTCTTTCAATCAGCGGAAGCATAAGGCGAATAATAAAACCGAGGAATAACTTAATACATAAGCATTTTAACGCTTACATCATCAGAAATATTACATCAAGATGATTGCATAATAATTACATATACAAAAGGTTATAGAAATACAAGATCCAAAATACAAAAGCTGAACAAAATACAAACTTCTAACTCCTATATGGCCGACCTTGTAGATGCGCGACTCGAACAGAACCAAACCTGCCACCTGCACGGGAAAAGAACCCGTGCTAAGCGATAAACGCTTAGTGGGGAAAACACACAAGCAATATGGACGACCATTCACAATGGTCGTCAAGGCATAACACATTCACAATGGCAAATACGGACATTCATAACACATATATAATCAGGCTTGCATAGAAGGGCATTCATTCGAAAACTCACATTCATATCCATATACTTATGTCAAAAATAAGCCGAAGCAGACATAACACCATACATGATGCCAGTATCATCATGCAGAACTACATGCAATCTCACATGCATATACTTACCAAGGTATCGGACATCAGCACCTTACCGTTCATAGTGGCATGACATTTATACGTGCAATTATCATGACCGATTACTCATAAATTAACTAAAAACCCATTCACATGTTATAAGATTACCATGCAATACTGCACACAATTATTATGCCAAGAACACGAGCTAATTAAACCTACTTTCTGTCATGTCATAGTACACACACTAGCCGAACCCAAGGGAATACGTCAAAACACCGCACTTCCACTGCAAGACTCTATCACATAAAATATCATGCCATCATCATAGACACATGACAACATGCCGAAGATACTACAATAGTTGAGACCAAAGGAACATGTAGTAAAATATTACATTCAGAGCATACACTAGCTCAAGATCAGATCCTTATGCACTTTAACTTGCCTCATCATCATCCATTACTGCACATACACTTACCGAAGCCGATCGACATGCATTGCACCCCAAATAATACATATGTGTTCATTCAATAGTCCAGATCGCCTTATCATGCATACTATTTCACATGCTACCATAATAGTTAACAGTACGGAATCACAGTCATATACATATTATTTCATATGCTTATAACCTAACTAGTCGAACCCACGTTCTCATAAGCATAATAAAATATATTCATGGCATTTGAAAGATCATGGTCACAGTCATCCACGTCTTAATTCCAGCACCTATATCCATAACTGATGGCATACAAATACATTCACAATATGATATACGTATGTATATATATATATAGATAAATATGTCCAACTCACATGTTTAAGTCACACCCAACCCATTCAGAGATTCATAATCACATTCGGATACATAACTGATTCACATGTCCAAAATCATGCACATTCGAATATCACATTCTCTTGTTCATATCTGATAAAATAGACAGAATACCTGCTGACTCAAAATAGTGGATAACGAGTGTACACATGGCGGTACCTTACGGGTACGAATCGAAAAGCAATATCATTTTTCACATTCAAAAACATTTTCTGAGGGGACCTTAAACAAGATCCAAACACATTAAAGGTTCGCGAGGAACCATACAGGGGACCTGATCAGGGTCCAAATGTCCAGAGGGCTGCAGCTAAAGTACTCTATTAGGCATGACTAACTATCCACTAGATTGACTCTCGCAGGTCATACAAAAGCGAAAGCATGTTTCAAGTCACATGACATAGTTCATCACGAACCATACTGAGTATAATAGGCATATAAATAAGTTTACACTATCCCCGTGCATCATCCAAATCATGAGTCGATTCACAAAATACATATATATATATCTATATATATACATATATAGGTCATCATGCATAATCCAGAGTCTAATAGACAAATACATATGTTCGTAATATCAATCTTACCTCATACAATTCATATTATGAAGCATGCATTATAATTCAATCAACACACTTTAGCACTATTCAATATTCTAAAACATATTAGAATTAAATGTGGAACCATATTATGCCAATGCTTCACAACGCATAATTTTAATCATGGAGTGATACAATATACACTTCATCTGAAGAGATCGTGGTATTACTCATATAAAAGCATATAAAAGCATGACATGTATTATACAGTAGAGTAAGTCCATTCAGAAAAGATACAGAAAAGATACGAAATTCATTTTAGTTAAAACTGGGCGATTTCAGAAAGATAGGCCGAACGGAGGTCGGTCACGAGTCTTATCAAGACTCATGACTGGCTTCACAGGACGGTCACGAGTTGTGACCTTAGATCACGACTCGTGACTGGTCTCACAGGACGGTCACGAGTCGTGACCTCAGATCACGATTCGTGACTGGTCCCTAGGACAGTCACGAGTCGTGACTGATGATCACGACCCGTGACTGGCCTTTCGGCCAGTTGAATCTCCTTAAGGTCACGTGTCATGACTGGGAGACCAGGGTCACGTGTCGTGACTGGGAGTCACGACTCGTGACTGGTGTCACGAGACCCCAATCTCCCGATCCGACTCATAACCCTAACATCGTGAAATTTTTACAGAACCCAGAATTTTATCCCATTTTAAATCCAAATCATTCTTACCTGAAATTAGCTTCCTCAAGCATGCAAAAACCAACATAATTAATACAAAACACTTCCGTAATAATTACCCATCCAAAACAGAAAATAGCCAAATTAAAACTCCAAAATATCAGAACCCAGAAAATATGACAGTAAGCTCAAATTCTCCTCAATTCCGTTTTTAAATTCTCAATTTTCATGCATTAGCCACAAACAAAACCCATTCATTCAAATCCCAACATGCAATATCAATACAACCACTCATCATCAAAAGAATCAACCAAACACATAAACTGTAAATATTCAAACGCAGGAAACCCAGTAAATGCAAAATTCCCAAACCTGTAATCCTAGCTTCAAAACCACACTTCAAGCTTCAATCCTCCTTCCTTTCCTTGCCCTTAAGCTTCCTCTTACAACCCAAAGCTTGCACAAACCAAAACCCACAAATTATTCTTCCAAAAACCCTAACTCAAAATAGCAAAACCAGGAGAAGAGGAAGAAGAAGAACATGCAGGAAACCCTAACCCCAACTTACCTCTTCAAGCAATCTTCAAGCTCTACCAAGACACCAATTCACACACAACCAAGGAAGGGAGAACAAGAAATGGGAAAAAGGGAAAGAAAGAAGAGCAAGGAAGAGGAGAGGAGAGAGCAGAACGTAAAACGTGATCTGCTCCTCCCTCTCATTCTATTTCTTTTTCTTCTTTTCCCACTAATTGCCCACCTACCAAGGCACATGGCAGCCTCCTATTGGCTCCAACCAAAATATCTTATCTTATTACTCTCTAATCCTTTGACAAACTTGCACTTTACTCACTAGCATAATTCTTTCCTTACAAACTTTAATTATCTTTTCAATTAGGTCCTTATCATCCAAATTCCACATGCACAAATTACCGAAATATCCATCACTTATCCGACTTAACTAGCTAAATCCAACTAGGCCCGATTTGGGGTGTGACATAGAGTTTGGTTAAGACTGGGCCTGTGGAGACGGAAGCAGAGTTTGTAGTTTTGTCCATCCTATCAAACTTCTCAGCCTTACTAGGGAGGCCGTGGTTCCATAAATTAGGGGGAGTGCCATCCACACTACACCAGATGATCAGACTACCACATGAAGGGGAGGTGGTAACCATCAGAGCAGCTAGAGAAAACCAGGTGTCTGCCTTGGGGATTGCGAACCAACCGTTTAGTGGTTTCCATGTATCAGTGATTGGGGAAGAGCAAGATTCAGTGGGCAGCCCTCAAGTAATGAATATGATGAAGAAAATGCATTTTCTCCCAGGGGCTGGTCTGGGTAAGAATTTGCAAGGACTGCAGTCAGCCATCACTACATGAGGCCAGAAGAATCAAAAGGGTCTGGGGTACAGAGGTGAGTGTGGCAAGGAGAAGGAAGTGCCAAAAGAGATCCCTCATATTTGCAAGAGTTTCATTTCAGCGTCCTCAGTCTGCGCCTATGCCGGAGTGGAAGAGCCCCAGTGGGTGGACGGAAGGCTTGTGCTAGGCTTTGAGATTTTTAATGATGTTTTCGACTGGAAAGTTAGAGTGATTAAGCCTGCAAAGGATTTTTAGGATGAAGAGGTGATGATGCAGTGCAATGTTTGGGACGGGGATAAGCCCAAAGAAATTGTCACAGAGAAGCTGTTAGCTACTCGATTGAAGGGGACGGAGACGATAATAGAGCCAAATGTGGAGATTGGAGGTCTGAAGATTTCATCAGGGCTAACTGAAGAGCCTCCAGTAAGCCAAGAAGTCAAAGCACAGTCGGCTGCAACATCGGCGCCAGTAGGCGATGAAGACAATAGTGTTTTAGATACTCTTTTTATGCCTGAACTATTTAATGATGACAATGTTAACTTTGTTAATTATGTTAATGAAATTAACAACTTTGCTTATTTGTGTGGTGTTTCTGATGATTTCATCTCTCATGATCATGGACATGATGCATTCATTTTTAATATCAATTCAACTAGCACAACTGCATTTAATCTCGAAACTTTGGAAAACCCAAAGGAAATTTTGATAGCATCAGATCTAACTCCTAAGGAGAGAATAAAATTTGAGAGAATTTTAATAAAATATGAAAAGGTCTTTGCCTGGACTTATGAAGACATGCCAGGAATTGATCGAGGCATCACCGAACATGCCATCCCAACTTACCCAGAGTCTAGACCGGTCAAGCAGAAACTCAGGAGACTTAGGCCAGAATGGGCACAAAAGGTAAAAGAAGAGATCCACAAGCAGATTGAGGCTAAGTTTCTAGTAGAAGTTAAGTACCTGACCTGGTTAGCCAATATTGTCCCAGTAGCCAAAAAGGACAGTAAGGTGCGTGTGTGTGTGGACTACCGAGACCTAATCAAAGCCTGTCCAAAAGACGATTTCCCTTTACCCCATATCGATGTGATGGTGGATAGTGCAGCTGACTGTATGATGTACAGTTTTGTAGATGGGTATGCGAGATACAATCAGATACTCAACAAGATTGTGGATTGGATCAAGACAGGCTTCATTACAGAATAAGGTACATTTGCCTATCGAGTTATGCCTGTCGGACTGAAAAATACTGGGGCAACCTATCAAAGAATGGCGACAAAGATTCTGAATGACCTGATTCACAAAGAGGTAGAGGTGTATATTGACGATATGATGATCAAGTCGGCTACCAAGGAAGGTCACTTCGAGGCTTTGGAAAGGTTCTTTCAACGGATTGATAAGTATAATTTGCGCCTCAATCCCAAGAAGTGTATCTTTGGAGTCACCTCAGGTAAGCTGCTGGGCCATGTGGTGAGTCTAAGAGGAATCAATATAGACCCTGATAAGGTTAAGGCTATCAGAGAGATGCCAGTGCCTTAGAAAGAAAAAGAAGTTAGGAGCTTCCTGGGAAAGCTTCAGTACATTAGCCGGTTCATCGCTAAGCTGGCTTTAGTATGTGAGCCTATCTTCAAACTTCTTCGAAAGAATCAACCAGTTCGGTGGAATGATGACTGCCAAAAAGCTTTTGATGTCATCAAGAATTACCTTCTGCATCCCCCCGTTCTACGGCCACCACGACCTGTTAAACCGTTGATCCTTTACCTAGCAATAGAGGAGAATTCTGTAGGTGCCATGATTGCCCAAGAGGATGAGTTCGGGATTGAATTTGCTGTTTACTACCTCAGTAAGAAATTCCTTCCTTATGAAGCCAAGTACGTGGAGGTGGAAAAGATTTGTCTGGCGGTAATTTGGGGTTCAAAGAAATTGAGACATTATTTCCATTCCTATAAGGTGCAAGCAGTCGCAAAATAAAACCCCCTTCGATACCTTCAGGAGGCACACTCGTTGCTAGGAAAAATGGGAAGGTGGCAGTACTACTACAGGAATTTGATGTGGTGTACGTCACAAGAAAGACCATTAAGGGGTCGGGCAGTTGCAGAATTTCTCGCCGAATACCCTATAGAGGGAGACAAGTTCGATTACAATTTTCCAGATGAGGATGTCATGGTCATAGTGGTGCAAGGGTGGCAGATGTTCTTTGATGGGGCAGTCAACAGAAAAGGGGCAGGAGCAGGGATCATCCTCACCACCCTAGATGGTGAGAAGCTGCCATTGGCAAAGAAGTTCAAATATAGGGTGACCAATAATGAGGCAGAATATGAGGCTTGTATTTTTGGATTAGAAGCATTACTGGCTCTGGGGGCAAAGACCGCAGAAGTTTATGGGGATTCGTCTTTGGTAATTCATCAGATCAAGGGGGAATGGTCAGTTAAGGAAGAGAGACTGTTGCCCTATATGAAGCACTTGAAACTTTTGAGTAGCCAGTTTGAGACTTGCACTTTCCATTTCGTCCCTAGAGATGAGAATCAATTGGCTGATGCTCTCGCAACATTGGTATCCATGTGGGATAATCCAACAGGGATTGCTATGAGGCCTGTCCTGATTTCTAGTGCGGAAAGGCCCTGCTTCGAAACTGAGCAAATAATGGATGTCGAGGTCACCGATGGAAAACCTTGGTATTATGATATTCAGAATTACTTGGAAAAGTCGGTCTTTCAGGAGGAAGCCACTGAAAAGGACCAAAGGATGATTAGAAAATTGTCCTCTCAATTCATCAGTGTGAATGGGGATTTGTATAAGAGGCAAGCAGATGGTATCCAATTAAGATGCTTGGTAGAGAAAGAAGCCGAAAGTGTTATAGAGGAGGTTCATGCCGATGTTTGTGGGGCCCACATGAATGGCCTGGCTTTAGCGAAAAATATCATGCGCTAAGGATTTTATTGGCTCACAATAGATGCAGACTGCTCAAAATATGTGAAGGAGTGCCAGTTATGCCAGCAGTATGCAAACTTGAGGCATGTGCTAGTTTTCGAGCTACATAACTTGACGTCTCCATGGCCGTTCGCGGTTTGGGGAATAGATATCATCGGGGAGATACATCCCACAGCCTCCAATAGACATAGATTCATCGTAGTTGCTATCGACTATTTTACCAAATGGGTAGAGGTTGAATCTTTCAAGAAGGTCGATGCTCGGGACATGGCCAAGTTCATTGAGAAGAACCTAATATGCAGTATGGTCTCCCGCATCATGTTATATCTGACAATGGGATCCAGTTTATTGCTGAAACTAAGCAAGTGCTTTAGAAATATGGAATCCAGCACCACAAGTCTTCCCCCTATCGCCCTCAGGCTAATGGCGTAGTTGACGCGGCAAATAAAAATGTCAAAAAAATATTGGCCAAGATGGTCCAAAGCTATAAAGACTGGGCAGAGAAGCTGCCATTTGCACTTTGGGGCTATAGAACTACGGTCAGAACCTCTATAGGGGCAACGCCATTGTCTCTGATATACAGAACCGAAGTAGTTTTACCGGTCGAAATTGAGCTGAAATCGTTAAGGGTAGCTATGGAAGCCGAGATCCCGGAGACAGAATGGGCACAACAATGACTATTGCAGCTGAATTTGTTGGATGAGGATAGGTTGCGAGCGTACTACCACAATCAGGTTTATCAAAAAAGGTTGGCCCGATCCTTTGGTAAGAAGGTCCGAAAGCACCCACTGAAGGAAGGGAACTTGGTCTTTAAGATGATGAGGCCGGGAGCGCCAGACATACGGGGAAAATTCAGGCCAACCTGAGAAGGTCCGTTCATGCTAAAGAAGTTACTGACCAAGGGGGCAACAATCTTAACAGACAGCGATGGGAACGAATTCAGAGAACCGATCAACGTTGATAGGCTAACGAGATTCCATGACTAAAGACCAAAATAAAAAGAAGAGAATAAATGCCCTGCGGGTCGAAAATCGAAAAAAGGCGACCTTGCTAAAATTGGGCGCCCTGTCAGGGTCAAAACCGAAAAAAGGCATCCTGGGCAAAAATTAAGGGTCGATAGAAAATGTTCAATCGAGAAAACCCGAGAGGGCCGATTGATAACAGGAGTTTGACGCTTACAATATCTATTCCGAGATTAGGTGTAGTCTTCTGTTTTTGAATTCTTGTTAAATGAGGGTCATATATAATGAAATCATATAGGAATGTACACAAATTTTGCAATGAATAAAGGAGTTCAGTTTGCATTTTCGTCAACTTTTAGTTCCGTCTTAAAAAGGAATCTATCGTATATCTAATAACTATTGTCTAATTGGCTCTGTTAAAAAGGCGTTTAAATAGAATATGAACTGATCACCCTCAGTAGGGGTTCCCATAATGCCTTCATCTTCGCTCCACTTTCCTCACACTGGCTTTCCTCCGTGCCATGTCGTGACCTTGCGATAGGCGGCCTTGCTCGTGACAATGCACACCAGCTCCTTTCTCCTTCTCTTTGGCTCCCTTCAATTGTGCATCCTGTCGCGCTCGCGACAGATTACTTCTCTCCTTTGCTTTCTCTCTTCCTTTCTTCTTTCCCTCTTTGCTTGGCACTTCCTATCGCGCTCGCGACAGATTGATTCTTCCTTAGCCCATTTTTGCTCCTTTTCTCCAATCTTCTCCATTTTCTCCTACACACACAAAACTCAAACAAAAACATAAAACACACCTAATTCTAACACAATTAACTACACATAAACATTATTTTAAACCTAAAACATGGATTAAATTTGAGCTATTTAGACTCATATCAAACCCCCACACTTAAACATTTGCTTGTCCCCAAGCAAAACATAACAAACACTCAAACAACACAAACACATAACACACAATAAGATGCACACAATTGTGGAGCTTACTTCTATATTTGATAAACATTTGGAAATGACATGTATAAGCTTTTATCTCTTAACAAATTAGTCTAGATATGCAACATCTCAATCAATACCATTATCCATCATACTTGAACAATCATGCACATTTTGGAAAACCATAAAGTTGCAAAACACAAGAATATTTGACCTCAAGAATTTGAATATCTTAACACATGTAAAGATTATTTCACATAAGACATTGCCTAAAGTAATTCTCACTCAAACACTATATTTCTTAAGCACTCAATCACTCAATGTGCTTAAAGGTTAGTGTTTCTCTCATTCCTTAAATATGCCATTGCATACCATAAGCTTGTAAATAGTAAAAATCTCCACTACTAGTATAAAGTAGTACATGAAATCAAAGGGTCTTAAAAGGGTTGTAACTTGGCTTAGGTAAAGGTAAGACAATTTTGATTTAAGTAGCTTATATTGTGTAGAGAATAAGTATCACTATACCACAAAAAATGTAAAAACTATGTATAGCATGATATTCAAACTTTCCCTTCCTAATGTCCACACTTTTCCTCTAGTTTCATTTGCTTTTCCTTTCTTTTTCTCTTTTTTTTTTGTTTTAATTTCTTTTTTTTTTATTTTATTTTATGGGTGAATTTTATGCTCTATCCCACTTATTATTCTTTTTTTCTCATTTCTTTTTCCTTGTAGAAACTAGATTTTTCTAATAATGGACTTTTGATACATAAATAAGGGAATTCAACTCATACATCACTATAATCATGCTTATACTAACAAATGTATCCCCATGGTATAGAAATCCTAATTCTCATCACAACAAGGGTAACAAAAATGAGTATTTATTGTTTAGCAAAAGATTTGGTTAATAATATGCTTAACAACAAAAATAGGTTAAGGCTCAAAAATGGCTACTTAAAGTCAAAAAGGTTAGTTTTTAAAGCAAGCCAAAATGGTTTAATTTAATTGCCCTTTTCATTTCTCATGCACATCCCATACTAAATGTAATCTCAAAATTTACTAAAGACAAGTTCTAGAGGATATGGCATACTAAGGCTCTTACACAAGAAAATTTTCAAAGTATAAGGCTCAAAAGCTCACATAGTTATAGGTCAAACTACCCTAAGCAATGCATTGGCAAAATAATCCTTTTATACATGTGAAAAGATACTCAACTTAAAAAGACCCTACACTAAAGTGCTTTGCCAACTCATTATCTTCACTATGTACATTTAATTGTCCAAGTAAAAATAAAAATGACATTTTTCAAGATATGGCATATATAGACATAATTAAGAGAAATACAAGCTTAATCATGCATATATTCCCAAATATACATCAAATATATAAGCTCCAAAATATAATGCACAAAACAACCTATACATAAAAACAATAATACATAACCCTACATACACATATGTACAAATCAAACTCAACATACCTAATATTAACAACCTAAAACTAGCAGCGCATGCATAACACAAGCTACACTAAACACAACAAATAAACACAACATAACAATAATGGCCCCACACTTAAAGGACATAATGTCCTCATTGTGTGAAAACAAACAAACATATTATATAAACAAGCAAAAGACAAAAGACAATAAAAAGAAAACAAAAATAACACGAAAAATAAAAGAGTTTGGAGAAAACTTATCTCAATTCCCATTAAGGGAATTAGGTGGAGACGGAGAAAAATCAACATTCTATTTTTTGAAGTAGGAAAAAAGCTTGCGACTCAAACTTTTCTGGCCCTTATGGACAGCTTTCACTGTTGCCTCTAGGGAGTCCATCCTTGCAGCCATACTTTGGTTGGCAGCTTCCATTCTATCCAATCTACTAAGCACCTACTGCCAACCAGCGGATTCACCTTCACCAGCACCAAATCTGACAGCCTCTTCCTCCTCAGATTCATCATCTTCAGCAAAATCATCATGCGCTCTAGCAGCTGCGGACGACTTAGGGGCTTTCCCTTTTCACTTGTCTAGGCGTGAACTGTCACCCTGCATACCTCTATCAACAAACTTAGGCAGCCAACCGCCTTTTGTCAAAATATTAGCCCGCCTTAAGTACACAACATCAAGCATAGCAACATGTTCACCCTCTTTTAATTGAAAATTGTGCAAATCCCCTAAACATCCTAAAATAATTTCTGTCACCATGTGACACATCCCAACAGTTTTACTCTTAGCAGTGGAGGCATGATATAGACCATCAAATATGAAATCAATTGAACAAGGGGTTTTCCTAGACTGTAACAAATCCAACACAAACAAATCCTTGGTTTGAACCTTTGAACTCTCAACTCCACCAAATGAGGCATGACATAGATATTTGTGAAAAAGCATTAATACATCATCCTTAATTTGGCAATTAGAGGACTTTTTATTATTAAAGGAATCTAAACTAGTTAAACATTTCCACACAGGCCTAGGATAAAAAATATGCACATCAAAACATTTTCCATTAAAAGGAAACCCAAACTAATCATGCATTTCAGAAAACCAAAAAACATACTCTTGCCCTTGATGTCTAAACTTCATTTTATCTCTACCCTTATCAATATAATCAAGGGAAACAAAAAATTCAAGGGCCTACTCACGCTTAATTGGGAGATTTAAATGCACAAATTTTCCCCACTTTATATACTTAAGATATTTTTCAAATTTATCAATTTTGTCCAAATGATTTAACAAAGTAAAATCAACATGCCACATACCTACATATGATTTCTTTGCAAAATAATCAAACTTTTCACCTTCCTCCTCAGAAAAAATTGGGAAAGGACAGTCAAACCTGTTTTGCAGGCGAATAGGATCTTGATTTGAACTGGATCCTTCATCATCCTTCTTTCCCTTGCTTCCAATAGATTTTGTTCTCACCATCTTAATAGTTGGTGAAATATAAAGAAACTCACAAAGAAAAGTAGATGAAGAACAAAAACTGGAAACTTAAGAAATATGAGAGAATAAGAAGAAGTTTTGAGAGAATTTTGAAAGAAAACCAAAGAAAATTGAAAGACAACTCAAAAGTAAAGAGAAATGCTGCAGTTAGGGCTTTAGGCTATTTATAGGGGAGAAAAAATCTAGGGTTGTAATCGTTAGAAATTCAAAAGATTTCAAATTCCATGATCTATCGTGACCTTGCGACACTGTCGCGCTCTCGACAGAAACGAAATTTCCAATTAACTGCTCGCGAAACCATCACTTTCATGCGATAAAAAATTTTCTCACCTCTATCGCGCTCGTAACAAAATGGAATTTCCTAACCTAGCATTTTCCTGTCGCGCGCTCTATGTCTGGTGCGATCGCGATAGCAACCTGCGAAAACATCTTCCCTCCACTGTCGCGCTCGCGACAGTGAGGAAATCTCAAAGAACAATTTTTTCTTTTTCAAAATAACACTGTAAATTTAAATAAGTTGAATTACTCACTATCTAAGACACCCTATAGAATCAAAAATAAACCATATTAGTAATATATATAATGCAAAAATCACACTAAACTCTAATGAACACCATACAAAACAACAATAATTACAATAATTACAAAATAAAAAGAACATGTAAGTAGCTTTCAAACCATTTGTAAAGAGATATATGAGACCTCCCTACCATGAAAAGTTTCCTCTAAATAGACCTTGCATCTTTGACCATTTTTTTTTAAATAATTCTCCTTTACTATTTTTAAGTTCCAAATATCCATGGTCAAAAACTTGGTTGACCTCAAAGGGTCCACTCCACCTAGATCTCAATTTTCTAAGAAAGAGTTTCAATCTAGAATTGTATAATAGGACTTTATCCCCAATCTTGAAACTTTTGTATCTAATATGAGCATCATGCCATTTTTTGGATCTTTCTTTGTATATCTTTTCATTTTCATAAGAAAGAAGTCTTAACTCATCTAGTTCATTAAGTTGTAAACATCTTTTAACACTAGCATCTTTAATGTCATAATTTAAAGTTCTAATAGCCCAATATGCTCTATGCTCTAACTCAACAGGCAAATGACAAGCTTTTCCATAGACTAACTTATATGGTGTCATTCCAATAGGTACTTTAAATGCTGTGCGATATGCCCATAATGCATCATCAAGCTTATGTGCCCAATCTTTCCTAGAGCTAGAAACTATTTTTTCTAAGATCCATTTAAGTTCCCTATTAGATACCTCTACTTGACCACTAGTTTGTGGATGATATGGAGTAGCTACCCTATGATGCACACTATGTTTATGCAATAAAGAATCAAAAGAACGATTAATAAAATGCTTACCTCCATCACTTATGATGGCTCTTGGCACTCCAAACCTTGAAAAGATCTTCTTTAAGAATTTGATCACCTCCTTGGAATCATTAGTTGATGTTGCTTTGGCTTCAACCCATTTGGATACATAGTCAACACCAACCAAAATGTAGTTTTGTCCAAAAGATGTAGGAAAAGAACCCATGAAGTCTAGCCCCCACACATCAAATATCTCTACTTCCAAGATATTGTTTAAAGGCATTTCATCTCTCTTCCCAATGTTACCAGCTCTTTGACATTTATCACAATGAGCTACAAAAACTCTAGCATCATGAAATAAAGTAGGCCAAAAGAAACCACATTCTAGCACACGATAGGCAGTCTTAGTACTACTATTATGACAAGAATACAAAGATGAATGATAATGTGTTAAAATGTTTACATACTCATCCTCACTAATACACCTACGGATAATACCATCCCCACTTATCTTAAATAAATAGGGTTCTTCCCAAAGATATTTTTTGACATCACTAAAGAATTTTTTCTTTTGTTGCCATGCCACATCATTAGGTATAATTCCTGCAGCAAGAAAATTAGGAAAATCTACAAACCAAGGACTATTTACTTGCTCAATAGACATAAGAGACTCATTCGGAAAGGATTCATTAATCTCATTGTTATCCCCTATAGGTCCTTCCTCATTTTCTACCCTTGACAAGTGATCAGCCACTAAATTTTTGGATCCCTTCTTGTCTCTAATTTCGAGGTCAAACTCTTGCAATAAAAGAACCCAATGAATTAATCTTGGCTTAGCATCTTTTTTAGCAAATAAGTACCTGAATACAGCATGATCCGTATAGATGATTACTTTAGATCCTAACAAGTAAGATCTAAACTTGTCACATGCATAGACAACCGCTAAAATTTCTTTTTTAGTAGTTGTGTAATTAACTTAAGGTGATGACAATTTATGGCTAGCATAGTAAATCACATGCAAATGTTTACCTTGTCTTTGTCCTAACACACATCCAACAGCAAGGTCACTTGCATCACACAAAATTTCAAAAGGTAATTCCCAATTACGAGAAGTAATTATAGGTGCACTTACAAGAGCATTCTTTAAATTTCAAAAGCTTGCATACATGCATGATAAAATTCAAACGGTACATCCTTAACTAACAAATTAATTAAAGGCTTAGCAATTAAGGAAAAGTCCTTTATAAACCTTCTATAAAAATCAGCATGCCCCAAAAATGACCTTACACCCTTAAGTGTAGTTGGTGGAGGTAATTTCTCTATCAATTCTGTTTTAGCTCTATCTACCTCAATCCCTTTCCTTGAAATTTTATGGACTAGAACTATTCCTTCTTCAACCATAAAATGACATTTCTCCCAATTTAGTACCAAATTAGTTTCCTCATATCTAGCCAATACTCTATCTAAATTACTTAAACATAACTCAAATGATCCCCATACACAGAAAAATCATCCATGAATACTTCCATGATATCTTCTATCATATCCCCAAAAATAGAAGTCATTCACCTTGTACCTTTGAAAAGTTACTGGTGGATTACATAGCCCAAATGGCATTCTTCTATATGCAAAAGTTCCATATGGACAAGTGAATGTGGTCTTTTCTTGGTCACTAGGGTATATAAATATTTGGAAATATCCCAAATAACTATCTAGGAAGCAATAATGAGAATGGCCAGCTATCCTTTTTAACATTTGGTCAATGAATGGTAAAGGAAAATAATCCTTTCTAGTGGTCGAATTCAATTTCCTATAGTCAATGCACACCCTCCAACCGGTGGTGGTTCTAGTAGGAATCAATTCCCCAATCTCATTTCTAACTACCGTCATACCCCCTTTCTTTAGTAGACAATGAATAGGACTTACCCAAGAACTATCCGAAATCGAATAAATAATCCCAGCATCTAATAATTTAATGACTTCCTTTTTAACAACTTCTTTCATATTAGGATTAAGTCTTCTTTGTCTATCAGCTTTTGGTTGACATTCATCTACCATGTTAATCCTATGCATTACTACATTAGGACAAATTCCTTTTAAATCAGAAATTTACCAACCTATACTCTTTATCCTCTTTCTAACAACTTCTAATAATGAAGACTCTTGTGCACTAGTGAGTTTGTTAGAAATAATAATAGGTAAAGTATGATTTGGACCAAGAAATGCATACCTCAAATGACTAGGTAGCTCTTTCAATTCTACATTAGGAGGACTTACAATGGAAGGTGGCAATGGAACTTCATTTTTATATAGAAGTTCAGGCCTTGAGCTCTCTTGCTCTACCTCTTCATGCAGTTCTTCTTCAAAATGAACCTCTTCTTAACCTACATTGTCTAACACTTCCAAAACACAAGCATCAATGACATCTATTTTCATGCACACATTCTCATCTATGGGATATTTTAGGGACATATCCATTTGATATTCCACACTATCTTCCCCCACTCTTAAAATTAAAGTGCCCTCATATACATCAACCAAAGCCCTACCAGTTCTCATGAAAGGTCTTCCTAATATTAATGGACATTTTACATCATATGCAAAATCTAAAATAACAAAGTCAGCTGGTAGAATGAATTTATCAACTTTCACAAGCACATCTTCCACTATGCCATATGGTTTTTTAATAGATTGATCAGCCAATTGCAAAACCATAGAAGTAGGTTTAACATAGTCCAATCCTAACTTCATAAAGATAGTCAAAGGCATAAGGTTTATACTTGCCCCCAAATCACATAAAAATTTAGGAAAATCAACATCCCTTAAAGTGCAAGGAATAGTAAAACTACCATTATCCTTAAGCTTAGTAGGCAAATTATTTAAAATTATTGAACTACATGCCTCATCAACTCTATAGTGGATATATCCTCCCAACTTCTTTTCTTTGAAATCAAGTCTTTAAGGAATTTTGCATAGTTAGGAATTGTGTAATGGCCTCAATAAAATTTAAATTGATGTGTAAATGTTTCAATTTATCTATAAAAGATTGGAATTATTTATCGTGGTGTTGCTGCTTCAAACGTTGTGGAAAAGGCGGACGAGGTTGGTACACTTGTGGAGGTTGTGCTTTGGTCACCTCTTCTGTCGTGCCCGCTACAGGTGTCGCGCTCGCAACAGTAGGCGGATTCTTAGTCCTTGCGCTCGCGAAAGGTAGTGCACTCGCGATGTCTGCCTGCCCCTCTTCTATCGCGCTCGCGACAGAAGGATCATCCTTCTGAAAATTCTTCTATTTTTTTTGTACATTCTCATCCACATTAGCAGAAACAAATTCATTGTTGTAGGATTTACCTGACCTCAATTTAATGGCTTTAAGATGCTCCCTTGGATTTTCCTCCGTATTATTTGGTAGATTTCCTTGCATTCTTGAAGGTAAAGCCTTAGCAATTTTCCCTATTTGTACTTCCAAGTTATGGATGGATGAGGCTTGATTTTTAGTGATTTGGTCAAACTTTGTTTCTAGCCTCATTT
This sequence comes from Excoecaria cochinchinensis, assembly GCA_947683425.1. Classification (NCBI taxonomy): domain Eukaryota; kingdom Viridiplantae; phylum Streptophyta; class Magnoliopsida; order Malpighiales; family Euphorbiaceae; genus Excoecaria; species Excoecaria cochinchinensis. The sequence goes on from CANTUQ010000021.1 coordinate 11,140,683, forward strand.
GGTTCTCTTCTTGTGAACTAAACTTTAGGTTAATCCTATAACACCCTGTTTGCCCCCGAGAAGTTGGAGCCAATTGTGCCTGTGTGCATTATGTGTGTGAAGGCATGTGATAAGGGTATTTTGGGTAAAATGCATGTTTTATGGGTTTTATTATAGTGTGAGTGCATGTAGAGTTGTAAGATGTGAGTGTGTGTGTGCATGCTCACATGTTGGTAGGGTGTGCATTAGTGAGGATAGTCTTGTGTGTGTGTTGTGCACGCTTGTTGGGTATGAGTGGTTAATCTCTACCAATGAGGAAATGACATGTGTTTAGGGTTAGGAAAAGAATTAGAGGAAGAAACAGAAAAGGGGAAAAAGCAGAAATTGTTCTTCATTTCCCATTTTTCCCTTCTCTCTACCCTTCTTCTTCCTTTTCTCTTCTCTTAGAGTGCCCTAGCTTGGATCTAAGGAAGAGTTGTTGAATTAATCATCTCTTGACCTCAATTGGTAAGTTTTGTAGCATTTCTTCTTCTTCATCTTCTTTTCTTCTTCTCTTGTTCTTCCTTTTGGTTAGATTGATTTAGGTTTTGTATTTGTTTAAATTTTGGGTGTTCTTGATTAGTTGAGCCTCCTCGTGACCCCAAAGTTAAGGAGAAGGCGAGTGGAAGTGGTACCAAGTAGATTTGGAGCTAAGGAATTTCAGGTTTGGGAATTTATTGATTTTGTGCATTTTATGATTTTTCTATTTACATGAGAATTTCTGGAAAATTGATATTTGATGGGGTATATTATGGTGTTGATGCTATGGGTATTCAACTGATTTGAATTGTTATGCATGATTGTTGAACTATTGAAGCAAATTTGAAGTTTGATGAGTTTTTGGTTGTAAATTTTTGGTTTGTGTTCTTGAGAAGTTGATTATGTTCATGTATGTTTTTGATTGGGTTAATTATTATAAAAGTTGTATTTTATGTCTCTTGTAATGCATGGAAGGTTGATGTTTGGGTTGAGTTGTAGTTAAGATTGAAGGTTTGGGTGCTTTAATTTTGTAAAAATTCTGCAGAAAATCGCATAAGAACTGGAAATCTCGACGCTGTCGCGATATCGCTATAGAGTTCGGTGAAGCCAGCTCCTGCGCGTGATCGAGCGAAAGTGGGCAGCCAAGCCGATCGCAACAGAGCTCACTGTCGCTATCGCAACGCGTGTCACGAACGAGATAGGGCGCTCAGCTGCCGAGCGGGCAGTTTTGCCGAGCGGCACAGCAAAGACCACTATCGTGAATGCGATGCATATCGAGAGCGCGACAGAGCGCTCAGCTGCCGAGTTGTTAGGTACTCCCTTGTCGTGAGCACGCTCGTCTGCATGAGGTCATGACAGCCTTTGTTGCCGCTCACTGTCACAAGTGCGACGGACGTCATGATCGCGACAGTGGCCATCTTTATGCCCTGTTTTTTCGATTTTGCCTTTCCTTCCAAAATGAATTTTGTATCACTTCCTTTTGTATTTTTTTACTACTGAATGAGAATGATTATGTTTATATATTTGTACTATTATGATTTCTCCATGATAAATTATATGTTACGCTTTAAGCATGAATTGTATTATGCATGACCTGCGAGAGTCAGCCTAGTGGATAGTTAGGCATGCCTAAAAGAGTCCTTTTGCTACAGCCTCTGTACTGTTCTGGACCTAGATAAGGTCCCTGTCTAGTTCCTTGCGAACTTCTACATGTTTGAATCTTGTTTAAGATTCCTTTGTAAAATGTTTTGAAAAGACATAAGGTGATACTATTTTTCGATTCGTACCCGTAAGGTACCGTACTGCTATGTGATGATTCGTACCCATAAGGTACCTCTACGCGTTTACTCATTATCCACTACTTTGAGTCAGCAGGTGTTATCGTTTATTCTAATATGATCATAAGCATGCGAATTCGAATGACTCTTATATGAGTATATGAATCTGTTGGCATATGAATATGTTATTGAACCTTTGAATGGTTATGAATGTAATTTTGTTGTGTTTATATCTTATAATATTCAGCATATGCCATTATGAATGTGTATTGCCTTGACGACCATTGTGAATGGCCGTCCATATATTATTGTTGTGTTTCCCCACTAAGTGTTATCGCTTAACACGGTGTTTTCACCCGTACAGGTGCAGAAGGTGTATAGCTTTTGAGAGAGTCGTAGCCAGTCAAGCCAACACAGAGGGATTAGTGTTAAGGCTTTATTTTTGTAGCATGATTCTTTTGTATTAGAACTCTCTTTGTATTTTATATTTTGTTCAGCTTCCGCTATGTATCTCTGACAGTTGTAACTATTTTGTAATATCAGTTTTTGATCAAAACATTATTATAATGAATGCTATCATATTAATGCATGATCATTCTGATGCTTCCAAAGTTTTTAATTTTCGCTATTCATATATATGTTCATATCATGTAATTGGATGATGGTGTACTGTTTTGTTTGGTGACACCCTTACTTATACGAGTCTCACTCCCTTATGGATGGGTTCTCCTACGTATGGGAAGGGGGTGTTACAGTTTTTGGTATCAGAGCTCCGATTTTGGCATTTTTGGGTGATTGTTGTGTATAGATATATTTTTAGGACTGTGTTGGCTGATGCGGATGTCTTTGTCTTTCTTTTAGATTGATTCTGATTCTATTCAAGGGTCGTTTGAGGGGTCCACTGAAAGTGTGAATCCCCAAGCAGTTGATCCTTTAGTGTTTGTGTCGGCTCAACCTGCTAGGGCATAACCTGAGGCTGCAGCCATGCCCTTTGAGGTCATGTTAAAGATTTCGCAGGACATGGCTAGGGTCATTGAGAATGTGACCGCTCCCTACTTAAAATTTGAGAAAGGCTGGCGCAGAAGACTTCTATGGGACTGGTCTGGATGAATCAGAATATGCTGAGAAGTGGTTAGAGAAGGTAGAGAGAGCCTTAGATGAGATTCGGTGTCCTCAAGAGAGGTGGGTAGAGTGTGTTGTTGCCCTGTTGCATGGATCCGCCTTCAACTGGTGGAAGTTAGTTCGAAGGCATCCCCAGTTTCTTGACCCAGTCACATGGGAGTTCTTCGATAGGGAATTTATAAGTATGTATGTGACTCGGGAGTACAAGGATGCCAAGTGGGCACAGTTTTTGAGTCTGAAGCAGAGTGCAATGACGGTTTCAGAATTTGAGACGGAGTTTAACAAATTGGCTAAGTATGCGCCTGAAGGTGTTCTGACTGAGGAGTTTCGATGTAGGCATTTTGAGACTTGATTGAATAAATCTTTGAGGGTTATGCTGATTTCGCTGATGAGTACTCCGAGTGTTGGGTATTATCAGATAGTGCAAGCGATTGTGTGGGCTGAGAGGTTTGTGTCTGCTCTGAGAGAGAGAGCTCAGAGGAGGAATCCCCCTCGTGGTGGATCTGGATCGTCATCATCCTCGAGTAAGAGGTCCCGAAACCAGCAGGATGAGTCATCTTTAGGCCTGACTTCGAGAGGCAGGAGGCAGGGTTCAGCCATGAGTATGGGTTCTAGCAGAGGTGGTTCTGGAAATAGGACGGATGTTATGCCTGAGTGTTCTCACTGCAGGAAGTGCCATTGGGGTGAGTGTAGGTGGCTCACGGGTGGTTGTTTCAGGTGTGGTAGTACTGATCATTTCCTGGCTAACTGTCCAAAGTTGAGTGAGCTTTCTGGTGATCAGAGAGAGGCCAGTAGAGTGGGATCGAATGCTCCGCAGGCAAGTCGTGGTAGAGGCCGAGGTAGAGGTCGAGGTGGTCGACCTAGAGATGGAGCTGCATCTGAGTCAGTTGAGCGTCCCATGGCAGTGCCAGCTAGAGCCTATGCTGTGAGAGCTCGGGAGGAGCAAGATGCTCCAAATGTGATAGCCGGTAAGTTTCTACTCCTTGACACTGAATTATATGCTCTAATTGACCCTAGTTCCACACACTCATATTTGTGCACAAATAAGTTAAGTGATAAGTTGTGTGATGTAGATTTGTTAGACTATGAGATTTGTGTGACCAGTCCTTTAAGGCATAGTGTCAATGTGAGTAGGGTGCATAGGAATTGTCCTCTTTTGGTTGAAGGAGCTGAGTTTCCCGCATATTTGATTGAGTTTCCTTTTAGAGAGTTTGATTTGATTTTGGGTATGGATTGGCTTAGTAATCATCGGGCTGTTATGGATTGTCATAGGAAGGTGGTTGTGCTTCGAGATAAAGATCAGTCTTTTGTGGTAGTTAAGGGCTTAGGTCCTAGTTCTTTGAGTAATGTGATATCCGCCATGCAAGCAAAGAGGTTTATGAGAAACGGTTGTAAGGCATTCTTAGCAGTTATTTTGGATTCGAAGCGTGATCAGGTTGAGATTGAGGATATCCCCGTTGTTAACGAGTTTAGTGATGTGTTTTCGAGTGAATTGCCTGGTTTGCCTCCCGAGAGAGAGGTGGAGTTGTCCATAGAGATTATACTGGGTATGTAACACCCCAAACCCATACGTAGGCGAACCCATCCATGAGGGAGTAGGAAGCCGTACGAGTAGGTGTGTTACCGAACAGAAGCGATACAAAGCGTATAAAAATATGGAAGAATTTAAAACTTGAGGAGTACAACAGAACGTACATACTTCACAAACGCATGTACACTAAGCAGAAACATTGAGATGTGTACGTTTACCACAACACAACCGAAGTTATAGACAGAAGATAAAATAGAGGAAGTTCTCAATAACAAATATTTACATGGTCCAGAATATTACATAAGTATCTTTACATGTTATTACATATACATTTTATACAGAATTACAAAATCCCAATATAAAGAAGCTGAACAAAATCCCAAAACTCCTAGCTCCTATGTGGCCAACCCTTGCAGAAGTACGACTCGAACCGGACCAGACCTGCCACTTGCACGGGAAAAAGAACCCGTGCTAAGCAATAACGCTTAGTGGGGAGAACAAATATAATAATATGGACGGCCATTCACAATGGTCGTCAAGGCATAACACACACAAATATCATACACACCTAGTTCTTACCGAGAAATATATATGCTTACATATAATAGCTGTGCATTCAAATGTTTCTAATCATATTCATATACTCATATGTGTGACACAAACCAAATCAACATCACCATACAAGATGTAAGTATGTTCATGCATAACTACATATAATTTTACATGCGTGCACCTACCCATACATTATGTGTCAATATCATTATATTTATATGCTAATACTTGTATCGTCATACCAGTACAGGTCCTCATATGCATGCATTTACCGAGCACATTGGGGAGTCAGGCTTTTGAAAGTACATCATGCATAGATACAGAACAACTTAATCATGCAATTATCCCGCCAAAATAACCATATACCAGTCCCGAAACTAGTACTCTAACTGTACACACCATATTGCCCACAAATTCCTGAGCAAAATTCACTAGAATCTACTCATACCACAATCATACTACAACACATATACACCAACTGAGAACATAGGTACATAATCACAATACCATCATACTTCCATTGCACAACATTAATCTTTAACATAAGCAACTATACGATATTGCATTCCAATCACGGTGTTCCAGAGAGCCAATAAATCTGCACTTATTAATTCACATATCTATAATCATAACTGATCAGAACCGCATGCTTATAAACACAACATAACAAATCATACACCTGCTGACTCACAATAGTGGATAACGAGTACTGAATTGTACCTTACGGGTACGAATCGAACACATAAGGTACCTTACAGGTACCAATCGAACACATAATATAATGTACCATATAGGTACAAGTCGAAAAGCAACATTATCTTTTTCCACATTCCAAAAATATTTCACATAAAAGGGTTCGCGAGGAACCAGCCAGGGACCTGATTGGGGTCCATTCGTTCAAAGGGGCGCTGCAGCTACACCTATATAGACTCTATTAGGCATGCCTAACTATCCACTAGACTGACTCTCGCAGGTCATGCATAATACAAATCATGTCTCACATCATGACACATAATTTAACATATTACATTCACATAATTCATCCAATTATATCAATATACTTCATAAAATAGTCAAAGTGTAGACCTAAAAACATCACAAGTTCGGAATTCAAACATTGGAATCACAGAAGAAAACTCAATTTTGGAAACCAGGGAGTGTCGCGATCACGACGAATGTCGCGGTCGCGACAGAGGCGACTTGGCCCCATGTCGCGATCACGGCAACTTCGCGATCTCATGAGGCAACTAGGGCATCTCGCTGTCGCACTCGCGACAGTGAGCTGCTAACCCAAACAATTTGGCAATCGAGCTCTCTGTCGCGCTCGCGATATGTGTCGTGCTCGCGACAGAGGCTCTGCTGCACGGCTCAGAGGAGAGCTCGGATGCGTGCGAGGCCTGCTTTCACCGGGCTCTGTCGCGACCTCGCGGCGATGTCGCGCTCGAGACAGAGTCGGGAATTTCAACCCTTGCCCAGAAATTTGCAGGACATTCCCTCTTCACAACACCCAAATCTCAAACCAACATCGAAGCATCAACTTACCTCATCTCCAACAAGCCACACATCATTGACAACATAAACACAACATCAACACCAAGAATTCCAAATAAATCATGTCACAAACAATATCCATTTACATAATCTATAATGTCAATACTATTTGCCATTCATCACAATCGCATCCATGTTTATATGCATTCAAAAATACAGTACATCATGCTTATGTTACTCATGAGATCAACACATATCAACACTCCTCCATAAACCAACCTTCACGGAGTTATATTTATTGCTATTTACTAGCTAGATCATGAATCTTAATCATACTCATGAGTTCTCCCAAAGACAACTACTTATATACCAATTTAATTACCCTAAACGTGCATAATAAGCTGAGGGGGAAGGTAGGGGATTGAACCGGGTCAACCAAGGGCTCAAAAATTAAGAAGAAAAGGCTTTTTCAAGATTTTCTGTCGCGACCCTGTCGCGGTCGCGACAGAGGCTCGTCTCAGATGCCTAAAAAAAACTGCTTAACTGCCCTGACTTGTGTTGCCTAAACCAACCTCTAAACCTGATTTTTAGCCAAAACATTCTTCTTAACAAATATTCCCTATGCTGTTAAAGTTCAAATGAAACAAACTTCAGATCAAAATGACATCTAGAACTCCATATATGCTCTCCACAATCCATACTAGTCAAACAACCTGACACAAAAAGAGACACTATGGCTTTATCAAAATTTCAGGGTCTTAGAGCAAGAATTTTCCCAAGGCTATTTCTATGACTTTTAAAGTTATGGAAGTCATGGTTCCAATGGTTCAAGAATCGCATGATTTGGAGTTCTAAAACTCTACTTAAAACAAAAACATTGCACAAGGGTCAGATGAGAACTAAACAGAGTTTACCCAATCATGCACTCACTTTCAATCCTCACACACATTCAATTTAATCAACATCATGCATTACTAATAAATTTACCCAAACAAATACATGCATAAGACTCATATCAAAACACTCAATTCACTGGAAATCATATACAAATGTATATTCATAATTCAAGAAGAATTTAGGGTAGAGACAAATTAAAACTCAAATATAGGAATCAACTCCCAAACCTCTTGCTGCACAATAGTTGTTCTCTTCAAGCTTTAATCTTCTCTTTTCTTTTACTTTGCTTCTTTTTATCATCAATCACTTGCACAAACAAACCCACAATACTTAATTCAAACTATAACTTAAATAAAACTAGAAGAAGAAAAAGAACTCAAACGCAGGAACCCTAAAAAAACCCCAACTTACCTCTTCAATCTTACTTCCCAAGCTCCACCAAAACAACTCTAACTCACTCAAAACCAAGAGATTGAGCAAGGAAAGGGAAGAAAAGTAAAAGAAAATGGGGAATAGGGAGAATGAGAGGACAAAAACGGGGACTCCTCTCCCTAACACTTAGTCTTTCTTTCACACTAAATGCACACCTACCCAATTCCACTTGTCCACTTCCCATTGGTCCAAATAATTCACTTTGACTTCTCTATTCAAGTCACCATACACATCCACACACTTAATCACTTCTCATAAAAATATCCTACATCTTTAGTTCCATACCCATAATCCACTTGATAATTATTTCTCTTATGTAAATATCTCCAAGGCACCATACCTACAACCCACACTATAAAACCTCTTATAGCCTACTTCCATACACTACAAGCACACCATAATAATTTCTTCACTTAACTTATTTAATTAATTTCTTAACAAATAAATCCTTATTATCTATATTACTCATGTACAAATTACCGAATTACTCTCACTCACTCCGACTGAGCAAGCATATTCCGACTAGGCCCAGTTTGGGGGTGTGACAGGGTACTTTTCCGATTTCGAAAGAACCTTATCGGATGGCTCCTATAGAGTTGAGAGAACTTAAAACTCAGCTACAAGAGCTATTGGATAAGGGGTTTATTAGACCCAGCATATCTCCATGGGGAGCTTCAGTGTTTTTTGTGAAAAAGAAAGATGGTTCTTTAAGGATGTGTATCGACTATAGGCAAATTAATAAGGTCATAGTGAAGAACAAGTATCCCTTGCCTAGAGTCGAGGATTTGTTTGATCAGCTTAGAGGTGCGGGAGTCATTTCGAAGATTGACCTTTGGTCGGGTTATTATCAGTTGCGAGTTCAAGATGTGGATGTGATTAAGACTGTGTTTCGGACTCGGTATGGCCATTATGAGTTTTTAGTGATGCCGTTTGGTTTGACCAAAGCACCTGTGGCTTTTTATGAATTTGATGAACCGAGTGTTTAGGCCATACCTTAATTGATTTGTAGTGGTGTTTATAGATGACATCTTGGTTTACTCCAGAGATGAGAGTGAGCATGAGGAGCATCTCCGGTTGGTTTTGCAAGTCTTGAGGGAGCATCGGTTGTTTGCGAAGCTTAGCAAGTGTGACTTCTTGCTTCGGGAACTATCTTTCTTAGGGCATATTATTTCAGCTCAGGGTATCTAAGTTGATCCGTCTAAGATTGAGGCGATTGTTAATTGAAAAGCGCCTAGAAATGTTCCGGAAGTGAGAAGCTTTCCGGTTTGGCAAGCTACTACTGTCGGTTTGTTATGGGTTTTTCGGTCATTGTTGCTCTGATGACTAGATTATTGAGGGAAGGAGTTAGATTTGAATGGTCAGATAAGTGTCAAGCCTGTTTTGAGAAGTTGAAGAGGTTATTAGTCGAAGCTCCTGTACTTACTTAACCCATCTCGGGTAAAGAGTTTGTGATGTACAGTGATGCTTTCGGTGTTGAACTTGGTTGTGTGTTGATGCAAAAGGGTAAAGTAGTGGCTTATGCTTCCCGTCAGTTAAAGCCACATGAGAGGAATTATCCGACACACGATTTGGAATTAGCGGCTGTGATCTTTGCCTTGAAGATTTGGCATCATTATCTGTATGGGGAGAAGTGTAGGATCTTTAAGGATCATAAGAGTCTGAAGTATCTACTCACGCAGAAAGAGTTGAATATGAGGCAACGCCGATGGTTAGAGTTATTCAAGGACTATGACTGCATTGTGGAATACATCCGTGTAAGGCCAATGTGGTTGCAGATGCTCTGAGTAGAAAGTCAGTTTCCACTTTGTTCTTGAGACGGTTCAGATGGAGATTTGATTCGGATGGGGCTTTGGTTGCCCAATTAAGAGTGAAGCCTACTTTGAGAAAGTTGATAGTGGATGCTCAGAAGGATGATGTTAGATTGCAATGGACTTTGCTAGAGGTCCAGCAGGGTAAGTAGTCAGAGTTCTCAATTTTTGATGGGGTACTTGGGTATAGGAATCATTTGTGTGTGCCCGAGAATGTTGAGTTAAGGAGACAGCTTTTGAGTGAGGCACACACTACGATTTTCACTATGCATCCTGGTAGTGAGAAGATGTATCAGGACATGAAGCAATCTATTGGTGGTCTAGCATGAAGAGAGACATTGTGAATTTTGTGGCCAAGTGTTTGACCTGTCAGCAAGTAAAGCCTGAGCATCAAGTCCCTTTGGGATTGCTCACTCCTTTGCCTATTCCCGAGTGGAAATGGGATCACATCGCTATGGATTTCGTGTCGGGTTTGCCGTTGACTCAAAGGAAGCATAATTCGGTTTGGGTTATTGTGGATCGACTTATGAAGTCAGCTCATTTTCTGCTGGTTAGAGTGGATTATCCGATGGATAAGTTAGCCAGTACCTATGTGGATGAGGTGGTCAGATTGTATGGAGTGCCATTATCTATAGTGTCAGATCGGGATCCAAGGTTCACATCAAAGTTTTGGAAGGAGTTGCAGAGAGCTTTGGGTACTAAGTTGAATTTCAGTACAGTATTTCATCCTCAGACAGATGGACAGTCAGAGAGGGTCATTCAGATTTTGGAGGATATGTTGTGGGCTTATGCTTTGGAATTTTTGGGTAGTTGGGATCGATATGTGCAACTTATGGAGTTTGCCTACAACAACAGTTATCAGTCGAGCATCGGTATGTCACCGTATAAGGCTTTGTATGGTCAACCATATAGGACTCTAGTTTGTTGGACAGAGTTGACAGAGCATTCCGTTGTTGGGCCAGAGTTGGTTAGAGATACTGAGGAGAAGATCAGACTTGTGCAGCAGAATCTAAAAGTTGTTAAGGATCGACAGAAGTCATATGCTAAGCTGAAGAGGAAAGATATTCGGTTTGAGGTCGAGAATAAAGTTTTCCTTAAGGTTTCACCTTGGAGAAAAGTGCTGAGATTTGGTAATAAGGGTAAGCTTAGTCCTCGGTTTATTAGACCTTATGAGGTGTTAGCTAAGGTTGGTCCGGTAGCCTATAGGTTTGCTTTACCGATGGAGTTGGCGAAGTTGCACAATGTTTTCCATATTTTCATGCTTTGTCGGTATCGATCAGACCCTTCACAAATGTGCAAGTGCAGTCGGATTATTCTTATAATGAGGAACCGATGGCCGTTTTAGCCCGGGAAGTGAGGCAGTTAAGGAATAAGCAAGTCCCTTTAGTTAAGGTGTTATGGCATCAACATGGAGTTGAGGAAGCAACTTGGGAACCAGAGGCAACGATGAGGGCTCAGTATCCACAGCTATTCAGTTCAGGTGAGAATTTCAAGGACGAAATTCTTGTTAGTAGGGGAGAGTTGTAACACCCCGTTCGCCCCCGAGAAGTTGGAGCCAATTGTGCATGTGTGCATTATGTGTGTGAAGGCATGTGATAAGGGTATTTTGGGTAAAATGCATGTTTTGTGGGTTTTATTATAGTGTGAGTACATGTAGAGTTGTAGGATGTGAGTGTGTGGGTGCCATTAGTGTGTGCATGCTCACATGTTCGTAGGGTGTGCATTAGTGAGGATAGCCTTGTGTGTGTGTTGTGCATGCTTGTTGGGTATGAGTGGTTAATCTCCACCAATGAGGAAATGACATGTGTCTAGGGTTAGGAAAAGAATTAGAGTAAGAAAGAGAAAATGAGAAAAAGAAGAAATTGTTCTTCATTTCCCGTTTTTCCCTTCTCTCTACCCTTCTTCTTCCTTTTCTCTTCTCTTAGCGTGCCCTAGCTTGGATCCAAGGAAGAGTGGTGGAATTAATCATCTCTTGACCTCAATTGGTAAGTTTTGTAGCATTTCTTCTTCTTCATCTTCTTTTCTTCTTCTCTTGTTCTTGCTTTTGGTTAGATTGGGTTTTTAATTTAGGTTTTGTGTTTGTTTGGATTTTGGGTGTTCTTGATTAGTTGAGCCTCCTCGCGATCCCAAAGGTAAAGAGAAGGCGAGTGGAAGTGGTACCAAGTAGATTTGGAGCTAAGGAATTTCAGGTTTGGGAATTTATTGATTTTGTGCATTTAGTTATTTTTGTATTTACATGAAAATTTTCTGGAAAATTGATGTTTGATGGGGTATATTATGGTGTTGATGTTAGGCGTATTCAACTGATTTGAGTTGTTATGCATGATTGTTGAACTATTGAAGCAAATTTGATGTTTGATGAGTTTTTAGTTGAAAATTCTGGGTTTGTGTTCTTGAGAAGTTGATTATGTTCATGTATGTTTTTGATTGGGTTAAGTATTAGAAAAGTAGTATTTTATGTCTCTTGTAACGCATGGAAGGTTGATTTTAGGTAAGTTGATGTTTGGGTTGAGTTGTAGTTGAGATTGAAGGTTTGGGTGCTTTGATTTTGCAAAAATTCTGCAGAAACTCGCGTAAGAACTGGAAATCCCGACACTGTCACAATCGCGACATTATTGCGATAGAGTTCAGTGAAGCCAGCTCCTGCGCGTGACCGAGTGAAAGTGGGTAGCCTAGCCGATCGCAGCAGAGCTCACTATCATGATCGCGAACGCGATAGGGCGCTCAGCTGCCGAGCGGGCAGTTTCGCCGAGCGGTGCAGCAGAGCCCACTATCGCGATCGCGACGCGTGTCACGAATGCGATAGAGCGCTTAGCTGCCGAGCCGCTGGGTACTCCCCTATCGCGAGCACACGCGTCTGCGCGAGGTCGCGACAGCCTTTGTGGCCGCTCACTGTCGCGAGCACAATGGACGTCACGATCGCGGCAGTGACCCTCTTTATTCCCTGTTTTTCCGATTTTGCCTTTCCTTCCAAAATAAATTTTGTATCACTTCTTTTTGGTTTTTTTTACTACTGAATGAGAATGATTATGTTTATATATGTGTACTATTATGATTTTTCCATGATAAATTATATGTTACGCTTTGAGCATGAATTGTATTATGCATGACCTGCGAGAGTCAGCCTAGTGGATAGTTAGGCATGCCTAAAAGAGTCCTTTTGCTGCAGCCTCTGTACTATTCTGGACCCTTATCAGGTCCCTGTTTAGTTCCTTGCGAACTTCTACGTGTTTGAATCTTGTTTAAGATTCCTCTGTAAAATGTTTTGAAAAGACATAAGGTGATACTGTTTTTCGATTCGTACCCATAAGGTACCGTACCGCTATGTGACGATTCAAAGGTTCAAGTTCTTCTTGAGAACTCCTTGTACTAGGCATGAACTAACAAATCCTGTAAAAACAACACAAAATAAAACTAAGTCAATTAAACAAACAAACAAACAGAATGAAATAAATATTGTAATCCAAAATCATAAATCAAGATTGATAATGGCAATAAATAAAACATCATTCCCCGGCAACGACGCCAAAAACTTGTTAGCCTATTTCTAGTGCTAATTCCGCAAGTATACGATGTACCGGTTATAGTACAAAAGACGTCGATCCCACAAGGAATGTGATAATTATTACACACTATTACTACTTAATTTTATTCTTGTTTACAACGATCATTAATTTATGAATAAAAGTGGAAATACTATGTTTAATATTATCTAACCTAGTTATAGATAATCGGAGAAGATAAAAGATTAATAATTATAAAATAATAAATAGAACTTGAATTAATTATTCTTCATTATGAATATATTCTTGTCATGAAAGCCAAGTTGAATAAGATTCTAATTTACTCTCTCAATATAAACTAGAGTGCCTAAAACATGCACTTATAAATCTAACTCACAATTTTCATTAATGAATTAGAGTGTTATTCATGCAAATTTTAGGAATAATAAACAGCCTATTTAATATTATAATTTCTCAAATAATAATTCAATGATGAAATTCTATTAGATTTATATAAGAATTTATCTTTCAATTAAATACTTATAATAATCATGCATAAAAATACTAATAGAAAATTCTACAAGCAAAAATATTAAATTGATATGAATAATAAAATATAGCATTAAATATTCAAGTTCATAAATTCATCATTAAATAATTACAAAGAAGAAGTAAAAGATGAGAAATGAAGAAAGAGATCTTTCAACCCTTTTCCCTTTCATAAAGGATATCTTTTCCCTTGCAAGTAATCTTCTCTTCAAAACATACAAATTCTAACTTAAAAACTTTAACTAAAATGTACTTTCAAACTTACAGAAATTCTTAGTAATAATATTCAACTCAACTATTCAACCTTAAAAATTACAGTTAAGTGTTATATTTATAAAGTTCTAAAAGATATGTCCTTTGAAGTGTCTCTTAAAAGGGTGGCAAGACTTGGTGGAAAGTCATACTTCTTCAAGGCAAAATTTGAATTCAACTCTAACCGGTTCTCTCTGTCGTGTCTATCGCGCTCGCGATAAAACATGCCTTCATCTTCGCTCCACTTTCCTCGCGCTGGCTTTCCTCCATGCCATGTCGTGACCTCGCGATAGGCTGCCTTGCTCATGACAATGCACACCAGCTCCCTTTCTCCTTCTCTTTGGCTCCCTTCAATTGCACGTCCTGTCACGGTCGCGACGTCCATCGCGCTTGCGACAGATTACTTCTCTCCTTTGCTTTCTCTCTTCCTTTCTTTTTTCTCTCTTTGCTTAGCGCTTTCTGTCGCGCTCACGATAGATTGATTCTTCCTTAGCTCATTTTTGCTCCTTTTCTCCAATCTTCTCCATTTTCTCCTACACACACAAAACTCAAACAAAAACATAAAACACACCTAATTCTAACACAATTAACTACACATTATTTTAAACCTAAAACATGGATTAAATATGATCTATTTAAACTCATATCAATAGGAAACACATGCAAAGGATTAATGTACAAAATTATGTGTACGCAACTACACGCATAAAAGATTGAATGCACGTGAATGCATGTGCAAAGAATTATGCATTACAGGTATGCAAAAAATTATGTACACGAAATGTATTTAAAGAATTGCATATGCAAAATATATACAAAGTTCAAGCATGTGTGAATACATGTCGGGCATCATGAAAGGCTATGCACGTGTAAAGTTACGCAGGGAGATATGCAAAAGATTTATGCATGCGAGATGCATGTGAGGTGTAAAAATGGATAGACCACATCCTAGGTGGTTAAGAGATTCATTGAGGGTACTGCTCGGCTGCTCACATTGTCTGATGCCCCCAAGTATCTAGAAAAGCGTTGTCTTGACTTTAGGGACTCTGACCCATAATTTTTTCAAAGAGAACAGACCCGTCCACATCTTTGCCCCCCGGTCAATGGGCATTTTGCCCCCAAAACATTAACTCGAGTCCTGAGTTATGCATTATATGCCTAAAGGGAAGTAATGCCGCCTTATTGCTCCAGGCTTTAAAAGTCATTATTTTAAAGGTAGCGTGTCCCTTGTGGATTTTCATACTAGCTTTTCTTAGCGGGAAATGCGTCCCTTTAGGGATTTTCACATAACCCTGTGCCTAATTTTTGCCTGGAATGGACCCAACCCACTCCAGCGGCTTTTACTCATTTTTTTTAGGACAGACTGCCTGTTTCCAAGTTTTCACCCTATCCTTTGGCCTAACTTTTGCTTAGAGAGCCAATTACGGTTTTCAAATCTAATGGCCTTTTTTTTAAGCGTATGACTGCAAGAAAAGTTAAAGCTACTATCAGAGCCCCCTTCTAGAGTAATCGGCAGTTGTTCACTGAGGCATTTTCTCCCTAGGCATCATTTGCATTCCTTTGCCTCTCTCGATGATTGTGTTTCTAGATTGGGTGAGGTAGCGGATAAGGATCGGCTTCTTTAGGGCTTCATCATGAGGTTGCCTTTTACATTACCACCCATTGTGCTCGATAGTTCAGAGGGATTAACAATGTAGTGAGGCATCCCTATCTTTCCAAGGTGGACCTTTATCTTCGGCATTTACCTCCAGCCACCATAGCCTCTAGGCAAGCTACTGGTGAAGACTATTATACCATCTATTGAGGATTGTTCTTTTACTCCCACTAATGCATTCAAGAGGTAGGTGCTTAGTCCCGCAATTAGTAACAGAAGTCATCGACTTAGACATCTGGATGATGAGAGCAATAGAAGAGTGTACTCATTTAGATTTCAAGCATTCAGGAATGAACAATGTTTCTCTTTTTATAAACGAACTGAAAAATAATGAACACATGTATTTGCAAAGATTGTGTACATTTCGGTATGATTTCTCTATACATGATCATTATCTAGCATAGATTCAAAATGCAAAACTACATTTACTCTCAGAGTAGATTTGTAAGCATCAAACTCCTGTCTCCAATTAGCCCTCTTTGGGTTTTCTTGATTGGACATTTTCTCTCAAGCCTCTAATTTTTGCCCAGGGTGCCTTTTTTTTGACTTTCAGCCTGACGAGGCACCCATTTTTAGCAAGGCCGCCTTTTTTCAATTTTCGACAGTGGGGATTTTATTCTCTTCTTTTCATTTTTAGTCTTTAGCCATGAAACTTCTTGGGTCTGTCAATGTTGACTGGTTTTTTGAAGTCATCTTCATCGCTGTCTGTTGGAAATGCTGCTCCCTTGGACACTAACTTTTCAAGAACAAATGGGCCTTCCTACACTAGTCTGAATTTGCCTCATTCGTCTGGAACATTCGGACTCATTTGCTTAAAGATTAAATCTCCCTCTTTCAATAGGTGCTTTCCGACTTCCTTCCCGGATATCGAGCAGAGTGTTTTTTGATAGATCCGACTGCGGTGGTAATCTCATGATATGTCCTCGTCTGACATGTTTAACTGATGCTGCCGTCGCTATATCCTGTCGGCTTTCAAAATCTGGGCCTCCATGACTATCCTTAAAGATTTGGGTTCTACTTTGATCGGCTATAATGCTTCTGTCCTGTGTATCGAGGAATAAAAGGTGACTCTTGTAGAGGTTCCGATGGTGGTTCTCTAGCCTCGAAGTGCAAAAGAGCCATTTCTCTGCCCAATCCATGTAGTTTTGAACCATCTTGACCAAGATCTTTTTGTTAGCAGCCTCTCCTGCCCCATTAGTTTGAGGGCAATATAGAGAGGACTTGTGGTCTTTAATGCCATACCTTTAGAGCAACTCCCTAGCCTTAGCCATAAATTGTCCTTCCGTCCTTGAACCCTACATGTTGTGGGAGACCATATTGACATATCAGATTCCTTTCGATGACCTTGTCCGTTGGAGGCCATAGGGCGCACCTCCCCTATGATGTATATTCCCAAGCTCGAGCAACCCGTATCCATTATAAGTCAATAGAACCCTTTTGGTCCTTTTCAGAAGTCAAGAAAAATGACAAAGTATGGGCATATGTAGATCAATGGGATTTGAACAAAGCTGGCCCCTAGGATGACTTTCTAATCTACGTATTGATTCTTTTCCTTCCCCTTTTTTTTCCCTTGTTTTCTTTTTTTCCTTTTCTGTTCCTTTTTTTTATGTTCTTCTTCTTCTTCTTTTTCTTTTTTTTTTGGACAAGCTTTATTCAAATCCTGATAGCTCGTACTTTTTCGCTCTTCTTGACTATTGGGATGACGCTGACCAACCAAGCCGGGTTTTGTATAAAAAATTTTGGCTTCATCTCTGCTTGTGGATCCCCTTTTTTTAACCTTCTCTACCCATTTAGGCCTAGGTCTTCTGAGCTTCTGCTTGATTGGTCCATGATCAGGGTATGTTGGAATGGTGTACTCGGCGATTCCGCGATCAACTCTTAGCATGTCTTCATAGGTCCAGGCAAAGACTTTTTTATATTTTCTTGAATTTTTCTCAAGTTTTGATCTCTCTTCAGGAGTTACATTAGATGCTATCAAGATTTTCTTTGGGTTTTCCAAAGTTCTGAGATTAAATGGAATGGCGTCAATTGAATCAATGTCAAATATGAATGAGTCATAATCATCATTATGCATAGTAAAATTATAAGAAATATTGTACAAGTAAGCAAAAGTGTTCATCTTATTAATGAAACTAGAATGTCATTATTAAACAGTTCAAAAATAAAAAGAACATTCTAAATAGGTAATCATTTTCCATTCTTGCCAACACATATGTTGCAGTCGATGGTCCATTGTCATCCTTAAGAACCATCCTCCCTTTCCCACTTAGGCACTTAATCTATTTTATTCTTTATCCTTCGCTCTTCTGGGTCAGAGATCTGTTTGGAGTCAATCAGATCTTGAATAGTATGTCTTAAGGCCTTGCAATCATCTGTGGTATGCCCAGTGTATTGGTGGAAGGAACAATACTAATCCCCCTTATGATTAGGCTGTCCCTGGTTTCTGGCGGGTCTAGCCGGCAATGGTTGTAGCATCCCCTCCTTCATTAGCCTCTTAAGGACCCAAGACAAGGATATACCCAAATTAGAATAATGTCTTCGATTCACTTTCGCAGTTGGTGTTTTTC
Source organism: Excoecaria cochinchinensis (assembly GCA_947683425.1). Classification (NCBI taxonomy): domain Eukaryota; kingdom Viridiplantae; phylum Streptophyta; class Magnoliopsida; order Malpighiales; family Euphorbiaceae; genus Excoecaria; species Excoecaria cochinchinensis. The sequence goes on from CANTUQ010000021.1 coordinate 11,158,816, forward strand.
CTGTCCTTCGAGCGCCATTGCTATTATCATAACAACCCACTCTTACACTTGTAGGGCTAGTAATAGTTTTATTAAGAGGCGCTAGGGTAGTTGCAAGCTTGGACTTCATAATTTCTTCTTCAAGATCAGCTAGCCCTTTTTTCGTGCTTGAGGACCTAGGGATGCCTATTGACTTTGAAGGCTCTGTTCTTTCTGCCTTTATTACTTGTTCTTGTAACTGCATCAAATATCCCTCTGATGTTTCACCTAAGTGTGGACTTGAGCCTGACCTTAAATCATATTCTGCCCTTGATGATTTACTATTCAGAGCTTCCATCACTACTGAAATGTCTTCCTTTTTAGGGATACAGTTGTACTCTAGAGCAGGCTTCTTGTGTGACACCCCTTACCCGTACTCAGGCAATCCTATCCCATGAGGAGTAAGATGCCGTACAAGTCAGGGTGCAACCAAACAAAGCAGAGAACAAAGCGTAGATAAACATACACAAAAGCGAGGTAATTAAAAACTTTTGCGAAGTAAAAGAAGCGAAAGCTGATCATGCATTAATATAACGGAGGCATTACATTACTGTTCTGATCAACTAAGAGATACAATAGTTAATTACAAATCCAAAATATACATATACAAATGCGAAAGCTATTACAAAACCAATATAAGAGAGAGTTCTATACAAAAAGAATCTCAAAATACAAAACTCAGTCCTATACTAAACCCTACTGCGTCGGCTCGGACTGCGGCGATTCTCCCAAAGCAACTCCTTCCGCACCTGCACGGGTAAACACACCGTGCTAAGCGATAAACGCTTAGTGGGGAACACACATATAGCATAAGGACAACCATTCACAACGGTCATCAAGGAAAAACACAAGCATACATCATAATATACCATACACATAGCATATCAATTGCATAAGCATGCATATACTAAGCCATACATTCAGAAGCTTATAACAATATTCATATTCCCATAACAGACTATACTTTTCATTTATGAGTTCACACATGTATCACATACATTTTCTCATAACACAATTCATACCAGGCACCTGCTGACTCGAGGGAGTGGATAACGAGTATACGGACAGTACTTTACGGGTACGAGCCGATCACAAATAGTACCTTATGGGTACGAATCGAAAAACCAAGATACTTTTAACTTTCACAAAACATTTTCAAAAGGGATCTTAAACAAGATCCGAGCACATAGGGGCTCGCGAGGAACCAAGCGGGGACCTGATCGGGGTCCAAACAAAACTGAGGGCTGCAGCTATAAGACTCTATTAGGCATGCCTAACTATCCACTTTCTAGACTCTAGCAAGTCATGCATAAACCATTCAATCCATTTCATAATATTCAAAAATCATCATCATACATGTACATAGTCGTATCATGGATCCGCATTCATATAATTCATAAGACATCAAGCATAAATCTCATAGACATTAAAGGAAACTGGAGTTCATAAACCGCACACAGCAAAAGAAAACTCACTCAGCATGCAGGGAGCTATCGCGCTCGCGACGTCTGCCGCGCTCACGACAGAGACCGAAGTCTCTTCGCTACACGTGCGTGACAGATTTCGCAACCGTGAGGAGGACGGAGGGGCCAGGCTCTGTCGCGCTCACGACAGATATCGCGATCGCGACAGAGAACAAATATTGCTGTTGCGGGCTCGCGACAAATCGCGTGCTCGTGATAGCACTTAGCCAGCATCGCGCTCGCAACAGAGGGTGCTCAACACTTCGGCTATCGCGGGCTCGCGACGGAATCGCGTGCTCGAGACAGCGAAGCTCCAAAACACCGATCTCTGTCGTGCTCGCGACATCGTCGCGATTGCGACAGCATCGGGTTTTCCAAAATCTGCTGATTTTCTTCCTCCCTCACTCAACCACAAACACATGCAAAACTCACCCATGAACCTCTTACCTCAAACCCAGCCATCCATTAGCATCAACAACCATAATATAACATTAATCAACAAGAAATTTCACACAATTCATTAATTTAAACCTCCAATTCCAAGAATCATCCAAAACCCCAATTTATGCACAAAACCACATCGACTCCAACATTATCAAAATTAACTCATGCTCTTGCAAGATCCACATTCCAAAACAAAAACCCATAGCATATACATCAAAATAAGGAACGTATAACAACCTAATTCTAAGAAACCATCAAATCTCATACATAAACATATATACATGAAAACCAAGAAATTCCCATGGTGATTCCACAAAACCTTGACCAAAGGGATCTGCTTGTTCCTCAACTATCTTACTTCCCGAGCTAAGATAGCTCTAGGCTCCTCATCGTAGGAAAAATCAGACTGCACTTGAACCTCTTGAACCGACAACACATGAGAAGGATCCGATCTATACCGACGGAGCATCAAAACGTGAAACACATCATGAAGCTTCGACAATTCCATCGGCAAAGCCAATCTGTAAGCTACTGGACCAACTCTTGCCAACACCTCATACGGACCAATAAAGCGAGGACTAAGCCTTCCTTTCTTCCCAAACCGAAGCACTTTTCTCCAAGGAGAAACTTTTAGAAAGACTTTGTTCCCAACTTCAAACTGCACATCTTTTCTCTTCAGGTTGGCATAAGACTTCTGCCGATCCTTAGCTGCTTTCAAGTTCCGCTGCACAACCCTAATCTTCTCCTCTGTATCTCTAACCAGATCTGGCCCAATTACTGACCTCTCAGATAGCTCTGTCCAACAAACTGGAGTCCTACACTGTCATCTATACAAGGCCTCATACGGTGACATACCAATACTCGACTGAAAACTGTTGTTGTAGGCAAACTCCATCAATGATACATACTTGTCCCAACTACCCGGAAAGTCCAAAACACAAGCCTTTAACATATCCTCTAAAATCTGAATCACTCGCTCGGACTGACCATCTGTTTGAGGATGAAATGCCGTACTAAAATTCAGCTTGGTACCCAAAGCTCGTTGCAGCTCTTTCCAGAACTTAGATGTGATCCTTGGATCCCGGTCTGAAACTATAGACAAAGGCACTCCATGAAACCGAACTATCTCATCCACATAGATACTGGCCAATCTATCCATCTGGTAATCCATCCTAACCGGCAAAAGGTGAGCGGACTTTGTGAGTCGATCCACAATAACCCAAACAGAATCATGCTTTTTTCTGAGTCAAGGGCAACCCGGAAAAAAAATCCATGGCAATGTCATCCCACTTCCACTCGGGAACGGACAAAGGCGTGAGCAATCCAGAAGGAACTTAGTGCTCAGCCTTTACCTGCTGACAAGTCAAGCAATTGGATACAAAGTCCACTATATCCCTCTTCATACCACACCACCAATAAAACTGCTTCATATCCCAATACATCTTGTTACTCCCGGGATGCATGGTGAAAACTGTACTATGTGCCTCATCCAAAAGCTGTCTTCTTAATTCTTCATTATCTGGTACACACAAACGGTTTCTAAACAGAAGAACCCCATCTTGAACTGAAAACTCTGACTGCTTGCCTAAACTGACTTCTTGCACAATCCGCTGAAGCTTCTCATCAACCTTCTGAGCATCAACTATCTGCTGCCTCAAGGTAGGCTTGACCCTCAACTTAGTTATCAAAGCCCCATCTGAACCAAACTTCCATCCGAACAGTCTCAAAAACAAGGCAGAAACTGACTTCCGCCTCAAAGCATCTGCAACTACATTGGCCTTACCCGGATGGTAATCCACAATGCAATCGTAATCCTTAAACAAGTCAAGCCAACGACGCTGCCTCATGTTCAGTTCCTTCTGAGTCAGGAAATACTTCAAACTCTTGTGGTCCGTAAAGATCCTGTACTTCTCCCCATAGAGATAATGACGCCAAATCTTCAAAGCAAAGACAGCCGCTGCTAACTCAAGATCATGCGTCGGATAGTTCCTCTCATATGGCTTCAACTGTCGAGAAGCATAAGCCACGACTTTACCTTCCTGCATCAGAACACATCCCAGACCAACACCTGAAGCGTCACTATACATAACAAACTCCTTATCGGAGATGGGTTGAGTCAGTATAGGAGCTTCGACTAACAACTGCTTCAACCTCTCAAAACAAGCTTGACATTTATCCGACCACTCAAACTTAACTCCTCTCCTCAACAACCTAGTCATCGGAGCGGCAATCACAGAAAAACTCTTAACAAACCGACGGTAATAACCCGCCAGACCAAGGAAACTCCTCACCTCCTGAACATTCCTAGGCGCCTTCCAATCGACTATCGCCTCAATCTTAGCTGGATCTACTTGAATACCCTTAGCTGAAACTATGTGGCCCAAAAACGACACTTCCCGAAGCCAAAAATCACACTTACTCAACTTGGCAAATAACCGATGTTCCCTCAACACTTGCAAAACCAACCGAAGATGCTCCTCATGCTCGTTCTCATCCTTGGAATACACTAGAATATCATCTATAAACACTACTACAAATCGGTCAAAGTATGGCCTAAACACTCTATTCATCAAATCCATGAATGCCGTTGGAGCATTAGTCAGACCAAACGGCATCACAAGGAACTCATAATGGCCATACCGAGTCCGAAATGCAGTCTTAACCACATCCTCATCCTTAACACGAAGCTGATAATACCCCGACCGTAGATCTATCTTAGAGAAAACACCGGAACCCCGAAGCTAATTAAACAAATCCTCGACTCTGGGCAACGGATACTTGTTCTTCATTATTATCTTATTAATCTACCTGTAGTCGATACACATCCTCAAGGATCCATCCTTCTTCTTAACGAACAGAACTGGAGCTCCCTAAGGAGATATGCTGGGTCGAATAAACCCCTTATCCAAGAGCTCTTGTAGTTGAGTTTTTAATTCTCTCAACTCTACAGGAGCCATTCGATAAGGTGCCTTCGATACAGGTGTGGTACCCGACATGATCTCTATGGCAAGCTCAACTTCCCTCTCTGGAGGCAAACCTGGCAATTCACTTGGAAAAACATCATTAAACTCTCGAACAACAGGGATGTCCTCAATCCTAACTTGATCCCTCTTGGAATCCAAAACCACAGCTAGAAAAGCCTCACAACCCTTTCTCATAAACCTCTTGGCTTGAATTGCAAAAATCACATTGTTCACAGAACTCGCACCCAAACCTCTTACAAACACTGGAGCTCGTTTCCTATCCCGAAGCACGAAGGTCTTCCTATGACAATCAACCACAGCTCGATGCTTGCCCAACCAATCCATACCCAAAATCAAATCATACTCTCGAAAGGGCAACTCTATCAAATCCACAGGGAACTCAACTCCCTCAACCATCAAAGAACAACTCTTAAAAACTCTACTCACACTGACACTATGCCCTAAAGGATTGGTCACACATATTTCATAGTCTAACTGATCTACCACATTCAACTTATCAATAATCTTATTCGTGCACAAATATGAGTGTGTGGAACCAGGATCTATTAGAGCATATAATTCAGTGTCATGGAGTAGGAACTTACCAGCAATCACATCAGGGGCATTCTGCTCCTCTCTGGCTCTAACTGCATAAGCTCTAGCTGCAACTGGTGGAGGACGCTCAACCATCTCAGAAACAGCTCCATCTCTTGGTCGACCGCCTCGACCTCTACCTCTACCTCTACCTCTTGCAGCCTGAGAAGCATTCGATCCAACTCTGCTAGCTCCTCCCTGAGGTCTCGAATCTTTGCTCATCTGTGGACAATTTGCCAAACGGTGCTTGGTGCTCCCACACTTAAAGCACCCACCAGTGAGCCTTACCGCAATGCTCACAAACAGGCGTAGCATCAGACCGGCCACCTCTACCAGTACTAGCTACTGCAGCTGAACCTTGCCTTCTCCCTCTAGCAGCCGAACCAACTGACGACTTATCTTGCTAGTTCCTAGATCTCTTACCCGAAGATGATGAAGAACCACCCCGAGCAGAATTCCTTCGCTGAGCTCTCTCCCTAAGCAAAGATTCTGTCTTCTCCGCCCTCATGGCAGCTCTGCAATCTGATAATAACTTACCCCTGGCGTAACCATCAAAGAAATCAAAGCAATCTTCAAGGACTCATTCAACCCGGCTTCAAAATGCTTGCATCTGAAGTCATCTGTCATAACCCCACACGGAGCATACCGAGATAACCGATTAAACTCTTTCTCATAATCCGAAACTGACAAGGCTCTCTGCTTCAAACTTAGAAACTGTGCCCATCTTGAGTCCCTATAAGCCTAAGACACGTACTTCTTAGTGAACTCCTCACTGAAGAAATCCCATGTGACTGGATTGGGCATCTGAGGTCGCCTGCACACCAACTCCCACCATTCGTAAGCCGATCCCTGAAGCAATGCCACAGCACACTCAGCTTGCTGATCGGGAGGACACCTGACTTCCCTTAAAGCTCTCTATACCTTATCAAGCCACCTTTCAGCTAACTCTGACTCATCAAGCCCAGTCCCATAAAAATCCTCAACACCAGCTTTTCTTAAACTCTCTATCGGAGCTTTAGGGGCAGTCACCCTTTCCAAAACCCGAGCCATGTCCTGATGCAATCTGAACATTGCCTCAAAAGACATGGCAGCAGCCTCGGGCTGGACCTTAGCACGTTGAGCCGATACCGAAATAGAAACAGACGAATCTACAGCTGGAGGATTCACACTTTCAGCGGACTCCTCAAGCGCACCGTGAGAAGAATCAGAATCCATCTAACAAACAAGAGGACAGCCGTATCATCCAACACAGCCCTAGACATAGACATATCCACATATAGCATCACACAGACAATCACCCAGAAATGCCTAAACCTATACTCTGATACCACAACTTGTGACACCCCTTACCCGTACTCAGGCGATCCTATCCCATGAGGAGTAAGATGCCGTACGAGTCAGGGTGCAACCAAACAAAGCAGAGAACAAAGCATAGATAAACATACACAAAAGCGAGGTAATTAAAAACTTTTGCGAAGTAAAAGAAGCGACAGCTGATCATGCATTAATATAATGGAGGCATTACATTATTGTTCTGATCAACTAAGAGATACAATAGTTAATTACAAATCCAAAATATACATATACAAATGCGGAAGCTATTACAAAACCAATACAAGAGAGAGTTCTATACAAAAAGAATCTAAAAATACAAAACTCAGTCCTATACTAAACCCTACTGCGTTGGCTTGGACTGTGGCGACTCTCCCAAAGCAACTCCTTCCGCACCTGCACGGCTAAACACACCGTGCTAAGCGATAAACTCTTAGTGGGGAACACACATATAGCATAAGGACAACCATTCACAACGGTCGTCAAGGCAAAACACAAGCGTACATCATAATATACCGTACATCATAATATACACATAGCATATCAATTGCATAAGCATGCATATACTAAGCCATACATTCAGAAGCTTATAACAATATTCATATTCCCATAACAGACTATACTTTTCATTTATGAGTTCACACATGTATCACATATATTTCCGCATAACACAATTCATACCAGGCACCTGCTGACTCGAGGGAGTGGATAACGAGTATACGGACAGTACTTTACGGGTACGAGCCGATCACAAATAGTACCTTACGGGTACGAATCGAAAAACCAAGATACTTTTAACTTTCACAAAACATTTTCAAAAGGGATCTTAAACAAGATCCGAGCACATAGGGGTTCGCGAGGAACCAAGCGCGGACCTGATCGGGGTCCAAACAAAACTGAGGGCTGCAACTATAAGACTCTATTAGGCATGCCTAACTATCCACTTTCTAGACTCTAGCAGGTCATGCATAAACCATTCAATCCATTTCATAATATTCCAAAATCATCATCATACATGTACATAGTCGTATCATGGATCCGCATTCATATAATTCATAAGACATCAAGCATAAATCTCATAGACATTAAGGGAAACTGGAGTTCATAAACCACACACAATAAAAGAAAACTCACTTAGCATGCAGGGACCTGTCGCGCTCGCGACAGAGACCGAAGTCTCTTCCCTGCGCGTGCGTGACAGATTTCACAACCGCGAGGAGGACGGAGGGGCCAAGCTCTGTCGCGCTCACGACAGATGTCGCGATCGCGACAGAGAACAAATATTGCTATCGCGGGCTCGCGACGAATCGCGTGCTTGCGATAACACTTAGCCAGCATCGCGCTCTGTCGCGATCGCGACGAATGTCGCCTCGCGGCAGAGGGTGCTCAACACTTCGGCTATCGCGGGCTCGCGACGGAATCACGTGCTGGCGACAGCGAAGCTCCAAAACACCGATCTCTGTCATGCTCGCGACATCGTCGTGATCGCGACAGCGTCGGGTTTTCCAAAATCTGCAGATTTTCTTCCTCCCTCACTCAACCACAAACACATGCAAAACTCACCCATGAACCTCTTACCTCAAACCCAACCATCCGTTAGCATCAACAACCATAATATAACATTAATCAACAAGAAATTTCGCATAATTCATTAATTTAAACCTCCAATTCCAAGAATCATCCAAAACCCCAATTTATGCACAAAACCACATCGACTCCAACATTATCACAATTAACTCATGCTCTTGCAAGATCCACATTCCAAAACAAAAACCCAGAGCATATGCATCAAAATAAGGAACATATAACAACCTAATTCTAAGAAACCATTAAATCTCATACATAAACATATATACATGAAAACCAAGAAATTCCCAAACCTCAAAATCCTTAGCTCCTATTGTTTGGATCCACTAGTTCCAGCCTTCTCTTTGCCCTTTGGCTCACGAGGAGGCTCAACTAAGCACAAACAAGCACCCAAACACCAAAAACACAAACCCTAACTTAGATCCAACCCAAGGAGAAGAAGAAGAAAATGCATGAATAACACAAGGAAAAAGCAAGAACTTACCAAGGAAGATGTAAGGGAGTAATTAATTCTACCACTTGAGCTTGAATCTAAGTAAAGCACTTAGGAGAGTGTAAAGGAGGAAGAGGAAGAAGAAGAAGAAGAAGGAGAGAAAACGGGAAATGGGTTTCAAAAATCTGATTTTTCCCTTTTTCATTTTCTCTTTCCCATCCTTCTTTCCCCTTTACACATGTCAACCATGTAGTGGAGGAGATTACTTACTCACACCCTAACTAAATGTATCACATACACACAATGAAACACCCTAATAATGCACCCTACAAATGTATGCATGCCCACACACCAGAATAACCCACTAGTGCATATCCTACTATGGTATGATCAACCACACATAATGCAACTCCCATGCACACACACTACAATGGTGCACTCATGCACACACAAACCTGTCCCAACTAATTTGCACCATAGTGCTACACATGCACACACACGCACTAGAAAAACCCCAAATCATGCAATATTACCAAAATGACCTTATGATCATGCCAAAACACATACAAATACATACACACACGCATGGCTCGTTCTACTAGGGGGCAAACGGGGTGTGACATCTTGTCTTTTTCTTGCTCGACTGGTAAAATAAAGTGCACCTTGACTCTGGGTTCAAAAGCAAAAGGAGACATCACGGTCATTGTGGTATAGGCCTTCTTGACAATGGCCGACTCAACTTGGTTAAGAGCTGTCGCCATAAGCTGAGCTTAAAGAACCAGTGCCATGGCATCCATTCTTTCTTTAATCGTGGCCAACAGCCTTTTTTCAAGCTCTTCAAACCTTCTATCCATCTCCTGGGCAATTAGGGCACGAGTCTCTTCAGTCTGTTGTGAAAGGCCAACCATTTCTAATACCTTCAGATGCTCTAGTAAGGATGCTAAATCTTTGTCAGCCAACTCGAACTCTAATCGTTCTTTAGACAACTATCTGGATCCCTAAACCACCTAAGCAAATGGTCTATAATGGCTAAAAAGCAAGGGGTCAAAATGATGTATGAATAACTTGCTATGCATGGTCGTGTTGTGTAACAAATGGTATACAATGGCTAAAAAAATCAAAGAGGTTAGAATGATATTTGCAATGCATGGAATAAATTTATGCATAGGGTGATATGTACATGTAAAGATTATATGCACAAAATATAATGTACATACGTGAAATGAAATGTATATGTTTTTTTTTAACATGTATGAATGACATGCGATACATGAGCATGCTGTGCAACATCCACAACCACATGCAAGCAAGTAGACCCTTCCAACCTTATCTCTCCTACACACGAGGTCATGCTATCTCTTTCCTAGGCGGGCTTGATCCATGGGTTAACAGGGGACCCAATGGACGCGTATGGTGCACGGTGGAAAATCAGCAGCATAACCTCTCTTATCTAATGTACATACACATGGGTTTTGACTATTGTGTATTTAGGCAGTCCGAATAAATCGACATGGGCCTATCGGGGCTTGAAAGCCTTTAATAAAGTGACCAATCAAATTATCTGGGTTTGTCTAATACATAATGATCCATACAGCAAGCATAATAATATGGTTCATACCACCTAGGGGACACTACAAGAAATTGTAGTTTTCACGATGGAAATTTAGCGACGGAACAATTTTCATCGCTAATTTGTGACGGAAAGGACATTCTGTTGCTAATTAGTGACGAAAAAAGAATTTCGTCCCTAATTAGCGACGAAAAATTCGCTAATTAGGGACGGTAAAAAAATTCCATCGCTAAAATTTTTTAAAAAATTAATTTATATTATTAGCGACGGAATCTGAAATTTTGTCGCTAAAATTAGCGACAGATTTCACTTTCCATCGCTAAAATTTCCCTATAAAATCTAACTTTTCTCTCTCCTTCCCCTCTCTCCTCCCTCTCCCCCTCCCTCCCGATCCCCCCTCCTCTGCGCCTCTGCCCATCGCCGCCCTCCTTCGGCGTGCCTCCACCGGCAGATCCGACCTCCCACTGACGTCCGTCACCTATCCGACCCGGACCACCCACCTCCGGCCTCCTCCTCTCCCTCCCCCTCCCTATCCCCTTCCTTTCCCGCTCCACCTCTCCTCCTTCGTGCGTGGCTGCGTTTCTTCCGGCGTCGGCGTTGCTACTCCGGCATGGTGGACGTCCTGTGTAACACCCTTATATCCGTAAATGATACGGATACCGGATGTCACAACACTGCACTGACAAGCACTACAATGCACTCGATTGTTCTGTAGGCATTTTTTTTTTTAAAACAAACACAAATATGCACACACTAAAACAGAATAATACCGTATACCTTATATTTTCACTAAATTACATTTAAGTCCTTATTTTGTCACTGTTCCACTAATTTACTATTTTATTCTCGTAATTTGTCACAATTACGATTTTGCCCTTACATTTACACTTTCCATCTAACTTCTCACTTTTTACTAACTTTTTACAAAATTACCATTTTACCCTTAAACTTTCTATTTATCACATTTTAGTCCATTTTTCACTCATTTTCACTTTTATAACTATTTTAACCATATTTATCACATATATATCATTGTGCCCCTAGTATGGACCCGGTAGAAAATCTACTGACCGGATATGCGGGACATGGGCCCCACAGACCCATTACACTATGAAATGATCCCAATAGGACCATTTCTCACTGCACTGCACTACACTGAACACTGATTTACACTGAACACTTAAATAAGACGTCACTGGCTTATCAATATCGAGTCGTCATGACTCGTACCGCAATGTGGAATCCCTATGGCTAGCAAATTATAACCTGGACTACATGTCACTACCAGTCAATTACTAAGGGTAACATTTCATCATCATTCATACAATACCACACTTTATCACTATGCACATTTTAACATACATATTATATTCATTTATAATTTTGCATACACATTCGTTTATCAATACTTAATCACTTTATGCCATCCCAATCCATTAATTGTCAAAAAAACATACTTACATCTCTTAGATTACCATTCGGCCAACAAGTCACTTTTTCACATTATGCACTTTAATTTCAATTAATCATTCATTCCTACTCTTTATATATTAATCATACTATAAATATCTTTTATGTGTCACAATTCATCACATATCTTAAATAAACCCTTGATATACCATTCGGCCACTACATTATCTTTCTCTTTAGTTCACTTTAATTCCACTTAATCATTCAATCATTTAATTTACATATTGTATTAGTCATAAACATTATTTATTTGCCATGTTACACAACATATCTCATTATTTTATTTAATATCCCATTCGGCCACAACATTAGATTTTTTTTATGTGTTCTTTAATTTCTTTCAATCACTCTATCATGCCTTAAACATGTTATATATATAATAACCATCAATTATAAGCCATAAACTACATTTAATATTCATAAAATCCATAATATACTATTCGGCCTACATTAGGTTTTTCATACCTCTTAGTTTTAATTTCTTCTAATCATACTTTTACACTATTTTAGGTCCACTAATCACATATATTAAGTTAGATTCAATTATTCATGGATTTTTCACATACACACAATACAAACATAACCTAAAATCATGCCTCTACCATGGAAAAGAAAGGATATAGTATCCACTAACCTTATTTCCATGCTCTCCACCACTTTAGCTTGCTTTCCATGCCTTATCTCCTTAAAACTCCATCTTCTCCATAAAAATCCTAAGGTGGCCGAATTTAAACATCAATATTTTCTCAAATCCTTACTTCCTTTTTGAAATATAATTACATAATCATCTCCTACATACCCAAAAATACCTATTTGAATCATTAGATAAAATTATAGAACTCAAAATCTCTTACCTCAAATTTAGGGCCTAACCTTGAACACTTGGTTTTTCCCACTTCCTTCACTCCAAAAGAGCTTTTGAGACCATCATCAATGAAAAGAGAGGCTATAACTTACTTAGAAAGGTTGGATTTAGGGAGAACTTTAAAGAAAGAAGAAGAAAATTCAAGAGAAAGTGAGGGAGGTGGAGTTCGGCCAAGAAGAGGGGGAAGAAGGGTGGAGAGAATTCTGAAAATTGGTAGATTTTTCTGCCTTTTAGATGTGTCTTGAGTGGGCTTGGGCCTGGTTCAACCTATTGGGCCAACCCTAAGGCCCATTTAGGTTATTAAGCCCATTTTCCATCCAAAAATTATTTTCCTCACTTCCCAAGCTCAATTTCTCCCAAAATGAATTCCATAATTCTCAAAATATATAATTTAGCCTCTATGTAAAATTTTGGCTCAATCGGAGACCATTTCTCGGTCCGCTAATTTCTTACCAGTCCGATAACTCAATTTTCTGTCTTACCGTAAAATTTATTTTTCTTTACCAATTGATTCTCCATAATATTCCAAGCACAATCATGTTTCCAGATAAATTTTCTGAGGTCCAGAACTCCATTTAGAGTCCAGTCAAACTTTGGTCAAACTTAGTCAAACCAAAGTCAACTCTTCCGGTCCGACCGGTCTGATTCACTAGTTGAACCGGTTCAGTCTACTTTTCACCCTTAATATCATTTTCACTCTTATGTATCCATTAGACCTTAATTCCATCTCAATTAAGTTCACTAATCGGTCCGGTTCATTTAAACCGGTCCGGTTCACTAATTTTTCAGTGTCTCCATAAAATTTTTTTTTCGCCATCAACTATTCTACGCACTATTCTAAGTCCATCTATACCTTCAAATAATTTTTCAGAGGTCATTTACTATATTTAGAGCCTCGGTCAAACTTGGTTACGATTTGAATCGAACCGGAGGCTTCCTTCAAACAGACTTTCGGAGGTCGTTTTAACTCCGTTTTCAGTTCCGATTTCATCACTAGACTCCTTAAGACCCACAGATCATTTTCGCGAAATCAAAATTTTTCGAACGTCGGACAGTCGGATTCGCTGTATAGCTACCCCGATGTTACCCATATCGGAACCGCTATATTTTTAGCACACTTATCAATAAGTTTTGACACTGACAAACTCACTTCTTACACTGTTCGATGTTGCGATTATCATGATAACACTAAAATTATGCACTGTCACTTCTAAGCCGGTATTTGGACCACTACAATTCTCCCCCACTAATAAAAATTTCGTCCTCGAAATTTCCTTTATGCATCACAGGCACGCATCATTACCACTAAACTGAGAGGACATCCAGCACAGGAAGTCCATTTATTTCCCATCAGTCATCCTACTTTACATTCTATAGGTCTGCACTATTCTTATGTCTCCTTCGATACTTTCACTCACTTCCATCACCAATACTAATTCATGGCATGTATCCGTATCATTTCATCCTTATTGCACTAACTCCGATCTTAAGACCGCCTAAACCTTTGCTCTGATACCAAAATAAATGTAACACCCTTATATCCGTAAATGATGCGGATACCGGATGTCCCAACACTGCACTGACAAGCACTACAATGCACTCGATTGTTCTGTAGGAATTTAATTGTAATTGACTATTATAAGATAAGGTTGAGACTTAAATGTAAGTAATGAGAAATTGACTAATAGTGAAGTGAAGAAAATATTGATTTAAATATACATAAGTCAATAAGACGAGGACACGGAAATAAATAGACTAGTAATGTAAATAGTAATGATAATAGTAATACAAGTACAATAGAAATTAATGAATTTGACAATGAGCATAATAATAGCATTAATTAAGTGAAATGTTTGAAGAATAAATCGGAAATTTTTTATGAAGAGATAATTCAGGGGCCATAGTGAATTAAATTACAGTGCAAGATTTGTGAATAAGGTTATAAAGAATTAATAAAATTGATGGTGTGTTTTAATAAGTAATAATATAGAAAGAATTTAAATAAAAGTAATAGGAAATAATAAATGAAAATTTAAAAATGATAGATTTTAGTATGAGCAATAAGAAAGTGATAAAATGAAAGGAATTTATAGATCCGTTATAATGGTAATTCTATAAGTGAATAGAATTTAAATGGAATGTATGTATTAATAATGAGACTGTAAGTATAAAGATAATGTCAGTAAATATAGAAACAACATTGATTAAGAAATAAAATAAAAATAAAATACAGCAAGTCATAATAGTAAGTCAGTGTTACGAATTTTGAAACAATGACTATTTAATAAGAAGATACAGAAATAAAATAGGATAATGTCGAGGGGCGTTAATGGAATCTAATGATAAGTGATAAACTAATCGTAGTGTTATAATGCAAAATGGTTACTATTAATTAATAATGAAATTGATAACCGAATGGTAAAGTGTTAGGATATAATTATAAGACTGCAAACAAGAGATAAAATGATAATCGACTAAAACTAGAATGTAATAGCTAAATATTGTAAGAAGTTATATATAGTAAAAGTTAATAGTGTAGTAATAATGTAAGTGGAAGTGAAAATGATAGTGAAAGTGAGAGTGATGGTGATATTGACAACAGTAGTAAAAAAATAAATAATTAAAGCAATTACAGTGATAGTAAAAAAAATAAAGATGGTGAACACCGTGAAAGTGTGTAATAATCATTCAAATCTCAGAAATTAATACCCTTATAATTTAAATAAAGTACAAGAAGTATATGTGTGTGCATGCATGTGTTAGTTGTGTGAAAAACTTAGGATATATATCCACCACTGGGCATTTTAATGCTCAGCGTGTAAGTGTTATTGCGCGCAGGTTAAGATAATAGATTTTGATGTGGCCAAAGATGTAGTATTGTCTGGACGAAGATTTTGGCAACAAAGATCGGTGTTTGGCATGGCATGTATACGACCATGGAAAAGAAATATAAGGTATATGGTATTATTCTGTTTTAGTGTGTGCATATTTGTGTTTATTTAAAAAAAAAAATTCCTACAGAACAATCGAGTACATTGTAGTGCTTGTCAGTACAGTGTTGTGACATCCGGTATCCGTATTATTTATGGATATAAGGGTGTTACATTTATTACGATTTTGCCCTTACATTTACACTTTCCATCTAACTTTCTCACTTTTTACTAACTTTTTACAAAATTACCATTTTTCCCTTAAACTTTCTATTTATCACATTTTAGTCCATTTTTCACCCATTTTCACTTTTATCACTATTGTAACCATATTTATCACATATATATCATTGTGCCCCTAGTATGGACCCGGTAGAAAATCTACTGACCGGATATGCGGGACATGGGCCCCACAGACCCATTACACTATGAAATGATCCCAATAGGACCATTTCTCACTGCACTGCACTATACTGAACACTGATTTACACTTAACACTGAAATAAGCCGTCACTAGCTTATCAATATCCAGTCGCCATGACTCGTACCGTGGTGTAGAATCCCTATGGCTAGCCAATTATATCCTGGACTAGATTTCACTACCAGTCAATTACTAAGGGCAATATTTCATCATCATTCATACAATATCACACTTTATCACTATGCACATTTTAACATACATATTATATTCATTTATAATTTTGCATACACATTCATTTATCAATACTTAATCACTTTATGCCATCACATTCCATTAATTGTCAAAAATACATACTTACATCTCTTAGATTACCATTCGGCCAATAAGTCACTTTTCCACATTATGCACTTTAATTTCAATTAATCACTCATTCATACTCTTTATGTATTAATCATACTATAAATATCATTTATGTGTCATAATTCATCACATATCTCAAATAAACCCTTGATATACCATTCGGCCACTACACTATCTTTCTCTTTAGTTCACTTTAATTCCACTTAATCATTCAATCATTTAATTTACATATTGTATTAGTCATAAACCTCATTTATTTGCCATGTTACACAACATATCTCATTATTTTATTTAATATCCCATTTGGCCACAACATTAGATTTTCTTTACGTGTTCTTTAATTTCTTTCAATCACTCTATCATGCCTTAAACAAGTTATACATGTAATAACCATCAATTATAAGCCATAAACTTCATTTAATATTCATAAAATCCATAATATACTATTCGGCCTACATTAGGTTTTTCATACCTCTTAGTTTTAATTTCATCTAATCATATTTTTACACTATTTTAGGTCCACTAATCACATATATTAAGTTAGATTCAATTATTCATGGATTTTTCTCATACACACAATACAAACATAACCTAAAATCATGCCTCTACCATGGAAAAGAAAGGATATTGTATCCACTAACCTTATTTCCATGCTCTCCACCACTTTAGCTTGCTTTCCATGCCTTATCTCCTTAAAACTCCATCTTCTCCATAAAAATACTAAGGTGGCCGAATTTAAACATCAATATTCTCTCAAATCCTTACTTCCTTTTTGCAATATAATTACATATACATACCCAAAAATACCTATTTGAACCATTAGATAAAATTATAGAACTCAAAATCTCTTACTATAAGTTTAGGGCATAACCTTGAACACTTGGTTTTTCCCACTTTCTTCACTCCAAAAGAGCTTTTGAGACCATTATCAATGAAAAGAGAGGCTATAATTTACTTAGAAATGTTGGACTTAGGGAGAACTTTGAAGAAAGAAGAAGAAAATTCAAGAGAAAGTGGGGAGGTGGAGTTCGGCCAAGAAGAGGGGGAAGAAGGGTGGAGAGAATTCTGAAAATTGGGAGATTTTTCTGCCTTTTAGATGTGTCTTGAGTGGGCTTGGGCTTGGTTCAACCTATTGGGCCAACCCTAAAGCCCATTTAGGTTATTAAGCCCATTTTCCATCAAAAAATTATTTTTCTCACTTCCCAAGCTCAAATTCTCCCAAAATGAATTTCATAATTCTCAAATTATATAATTTAGCCTCTACATAAAATGTTGGCTCAATCGGAGACCGTTTCCAGGTTCGCTAATTTCTTACCAATCCGATAACTCAATTTTTTGTCTTACCGTAAAATTTATTTTTCTTTACCAATTGATTTTCCATAATATTCCAAGAACAATCATGCTTCCAGATAATTTTTCTGAGGTCTAGAACTCCATTTAGAGTCCAGTCAAACTTTGGTTAAACCTAGTCAAACCAAAGTCAACTGGTCCGGTCCGGTCGGTCCGATTCGCTGGTTGAACCGGTTTGGTTCACTTTTCACCCTTAATATTATTTTCACTCTTATATATCCGTCAGACCTTAATTCCATCTCAATTAGGTTCACTATTTGGTCTGGTTTAATTAAACCGATCCGGTTCACTAATTTTCCAATGTCTCCATAAAATTTCTTTTTCACGAATCAACTGTTCTACACACTATTCTGAGTTCATTTATACCTTCAAATAACTTTTCACAGGTCATTCACTATATTTAGAGACTCGGTCAAATTTCGATCAAACTTTGTTACTATTTGAATCGAACCGGAGGCTTCCTTCAAATTGACTTTCGGAGGTCATTTTAGCTCTGTGTTCAGTTCTAATTTCACCACTAAACTCCTTACGACCCACAGATCATTTTCGCGAAATCAGAATTTTTTGGGCGCCGGACGGCCAGGTTCGCTATATAGCCACCCCGGTGTTACCCATATCGTTACCGCTATATTTTTAGCACACTTATCAATAAGTTTTGACTCTAACAAACTCATTCCTTACACTGTTCGACGCTGCAATCATCATGATAACACTAAAATTATACACTGTCACTTCTAAGTCGGTATTTGGACCACTACATCCAGTCAGCTCCGGCTTCCCTTGCCTTCCCTCCTCCTCCGGCAGCCTCAAGTAAGGAAGCTGTTGTTTTTTTTTAATTAATTAATTAATAAATATTATTATTATTATTATTATTATTATTATTATTATTTAAAAGGTTAATATTATTAAATAAAATTCTGAATTACTTATTAGTGTTATTGTTGTTAGAATTTATATTTTCTTATTTATGCTAATTAAACATTTCATTATTGTTAAATAATAATATGAAAATAATTTTGAAGAATATAGTATTATTAGTATTAGTTTGATTATTGTTAAATAATTAAATGGAATATTTATTATCCAGTCAGCTCCGGCTTCCCTTGCCTTCCCTCCTCCTCCGGCAGCCTCAAGTAAGGAAGCTATTGTTTTTTTTAATTAATTAATTAATTAATATTATTATTATTATTATTATTTAAAAGGTTAATATTATTAAATAAAATTTTGAATTACTTATTAGTGTTATTGTTGTTAGAATTTATATTTTCTTATTTATGCTAATTAAACATTTCATTATTGTTAAATAATAATATGAAAATAATTTTGAAGAATATAGTATTATTAGTATTAGTTTGATTATTGTTAAATAATTAAATGAAATATTTATTAGTGTTAGTATTATTAGAAAATAATAAACTTAATAATTTATTTGAGGATATTAGTAGTGTTAATATTGTTGAGTAATAATAAATTGCGAATATATTGAAAATTAAGTGGTTGATTAATATTATTATTGTTAATGTGGATTGTTATTATTGTTAGAATAATTGTTATCTATTTATGTTAAATAAACATTATTTTGAAAATTTAACTTTAATTAATTATAACAAATATTAAAATATAATCATAAATTGATATATGGTATGATATTTTATTAAATGCCGATTAAGTATTATAAATGATAGCGATTTTAATTGTTTGTAGAGTCAAATAAATTGGAGCATTCATATGACCATATCATTTGTGGTTATACCTTTGATATATGTGGAATGTAAATATAGATTTTATTGACAAATAACTAATTACTTTAATAGTGGATATTGATTTTTTATGAATGAATAACAACATTTAAACTATGAAAATAACACACTAATTTATGTTTTTCGGATGTGAAATAAAATGTTTGATATGATTGTTAAATTAGGGCAAATTATCTAATAATCGTGTTCCAATATTTTAATTAATTGGTCACCAACGGAGATTTCCAGTAAAGACTAAAGAGCTATAGCTTGTGAATATTTTAATAAGATATATATATATATATATATATATATATATATATATATATATATATATATATATATATTTTAAATGCAATAAGAAACAGTAAATTGTAATAATAATTTATTAATAAATTCACACATGATGATCGATTTGATTTAAACGATATTCAATTCTAAAACATAGAATACTAACATGATAAACTTTGCTTAATTTTATGGAAAAAAGGGAACAAAATGAAATTGAGTAGGGCCATAGGAAAATAATAAAAACCCTAGTCGGAATTTCACTGTATTGTTGTTATTATTTTTTTTGGTTAGATAATAATATGAATAATTAACGTAAATAAATTGATTAATATTATTATTATTATGTAGATTATTATTAAATAATATTCTTATAAAATTATTTTTTTTATTATTGTTGTTGATTTTATTGTTGTTGTAATGAAGATGACTATAATATGACAATTTGTGTTTTTCTTTTTATTTAGCATAATAATCAGTATAATTATTGTTTAAATGACTAGCAATTGTCTTAAATAATTTTGAATTTTTGTAATAATAGTTGTATTTTGAATTTCTAGTTTTATTAACTAATATATTAACTTTTTTTTTTGGGAATTAGATATACATAATTCTAATTAAGATGTCACCTTGTTCATGTAACAGTTTTGGAATTAATTATGAGTAACGTAGATAGATCTTGGATGTATAGAAGAAAAACAAAGGATGGTTACATTAATCATGAATTTGTGGAAGGGGTTCAGTCGTTTATTGAATATGCAAGTTCTCAACCTGCACATATGGACGGGGCTAAAATAAGATGTCCATGTAAAAAGTGCAAACACCTTAGTTATCTTCCAGTTGATGAAGTGTATTTTCATTTGTTAAGAAAGGGATTTATCCAAAATTATTTTGAGTGGACACGACATGGGGAACCATCAATATGTAGCACCTCGATGGGAAATATGGGTAACATGTCAGCAACTGAGGGTCAATTTGAAAGAGAGGGGGAATTTACTACATATGATATAGGGGTCACCGATAATCCATACGTCCAAAAGGTTTACGATGCAGCTGGCCGTGATTTTAGGGAAAATACACCCATGCTGAAAGAACCCAATGAAAATGCGATAAAATTTTATGATTTGCTAAATTTAGCAGATCAAGAGTTATGGCCAAGCTATGATAACATGACTCAGTTATCTTCGGTCGCTCGAATATTGAATATAAAATCCGAAGGCCATATTTCGAATCGAAGTTTTGATAAAATTCTTTCTTGGTACAATGAATCATTGCCTCCTGACCATAAAATGGTTGATAATTTGTATAGTGTGAAGAAAATGATCAGTGGTTTAGGTTTGCCTGCTGAGAAAATTGACTGTTACCGGTTGGGATGCATGTTGTTTTGGAGGGATGACGTGAATTCACAAGAGTGCAAATTTTGCAGTCAACCTAGGTACAAATCCAGGAATTGCAGCAATAAGCAGAAATTGGTACCTTGGATACGTATGTATTTTTTTTCCGTTAACTCCTAAGCTTCAAAGACTATATGCATCCGAAGTTACTGCACCTCACACGAGATGGCATGATGAGCACGAAAGCATAGGTGGAATAATGAGCCATTCATCTTATGCAGTTGCATGGAAACATTTCAATAACACCCATCCTGATTTTGCTGCTGAATCTCGAAATGTTCGGCTGTGTTTGAGCACTGATGGATTTCAACCTTTTGGTAAATCAGGGCAACAATATTCGTCCTGGCCAATCATAATTACTCCTTATAATTTGCCTCCATGGATGTGTATTAATGAGGCATATATGTTCTTGACAGTTATTATTCCAGAACCTAGAAATCTGAAGCACAAAATTGATGTATATTTGCAGCCGTTGATTTATGAATTGCAATAGCTTTGGGATATCGGTGTTGAAACATATGATGCATCACTTAAACAGAATTTTATGATGAAAGCAGCATTAATGTGAACGGTAAGTGACTTCCTCGCCTATGCTATGTTGTCGGGTTGGAGCACGGCTGGAAAACTAGCTTGTCCTTACTGTGCCAATGATTCAGATGCGTTTTATCTTCAACATGGGTGCAAAACTTCTTGGTTTGACAACCAAAGGAAATTCCTTCCACCTGATCACCCATTCTGACGGAATAAGAACAGGTTTATTAAGAATAGAGTTGTACAAGCTAGTCCTCCTATTATCAGAAGTAGTGAGCAAACTTTATAAGACATTGATGAATTGGGTTTACTTACAGTAACATAACTTGATGCTGATGAAGTTAATGGAAGAATCAACAAAAACTTTGGTTGGAGGAAAAGAAGTATTTTTTGGGATTTGCCTTATTAGAAGACTAATTTGTTACGGCATAATCTAGATGTGATGCACATTGAAAAAAATATTTTTGATAATGTGTTCAACACCATTATGAATATAGAAGGGAAGACCAAGGACAATGCAAAATCACGGGCAGATTTAAAGTTGTTATGTAGAAGGCCTGAGTTAGATAAAGATTACGTAACCGGAAAATATCCCAAAGCATGCTACACTTTGGACAAAAAACAAAAGAAAGTCTTGTGTGAGTGGTTAAAAGGACTAAAGTTTTCGGATGGTTACGTATCGAAATTGGCAAGGTCCGTCGACATGAGAAAGTACAAATTATGCGGTATAAAAAGTCATGATTGTCATGTTTTTATGCAGAGGCTACTCCCAATAGCATTTCGAGAGTTATTGCTGACAAAAGTGTGGGAAGCTATAACAGAGCAAAGTATTTTCTTCAGAACTTTAACGTCATGTGAGATAAATGCGGCAGATATGGCAAGATTGGAAATAGAAATTCCAGTAATTCTGTGCAAACTTGAAGCAATTTTTCCTCCAAGCTTCTTCGACTATATAGAGCATCTGCCCGTGCATTTAGCACATGAGGCGAAACTTGCCGGTCCTATTCAATATCATCGGATGTATCCATTTGAGCGGTAACTATCTATGATATGCAATTGCAGTTTTATTATAATTTGTTATGGTAATTAATGTTAATCAAAAATATCATGTAGGTATTTGTTTCACTTGACGAAAAACGTTAAAAATAAAGCTAGAGTTGAAGGTTCAATATGTAATGAGTATTCGGTCGAAGAAGCAAGTACATTTTGTTCGCATTATTTTGAGCCACATGTGCACACAAGACAACGGAAAATACCACGTAATGATGATGGTGGGGAAACAAGTAATCAGGATGGAAACTTATCCATATTTATGTATCCTGGTCCTTTACATGGCCGTTCAATAAGGAAAATGCTAACAGAGGCAGAATTAACAGCAGCCCATAGTTATATTTTATTGAATTGTGAAGAAGTTCAGCCTTTTGTGCGGTAAGTTTAATATATACACCAAATTGTTCATTTGATTTACTATGTGAAGGGTGTAATAAAATGCTGTATATGGGCATTTTAGATTATTTGAGGAATGGATACGGGAGCTAATGCCTGAAAGAAATCAAAATGAGGTGAACAAGGAAGTCGAAAAGCACTTTCATCATTGGTTTAAGCCATATGTAAGTTGTGACCTTCAATAATGCAATCTATTTATACAATTATTTGTGAAATATTCATTTAAATGATGTTAGAATATTTGAATATGTAGGCATCAACAAATTCAATTGACAACAACTACATCACGGATCTTGCAAACGGACCTTTGCGATATGTTAAATCGTATCCGATGTATGTTGTGAATGGATACAAATTCCATACAGAGAGTCATGGTCATAACAAGGAAATGGTAAACAATAGGGTTTGTATTCAAGGAGAGTTGATGGATTATTATGGGAAAATTGTTGATATACTTGAATTAGAGTACCCCGCATTGCCAATAAAACATTGTGTATTATTTAAGTGCGAATGGTTTGATCCAACTAATAATGTTGGAACAAAAATACATACCAGATACAATTTAGTTGATGTAAACCAGCGTAGAAGATTTAGTAACTTTGAACCTTTTATATTGGCAATGCAAGTGATCTAGGTATATTATGTCTCTTATCCAAACTTAAAACGTGACAACTCGGAATGGTTAGTAGCATGCAAAGTAAAACCAAGAGGCATTTTTGAAAGGAAAGCCGCTGGGCAAAGTGAACGCTCTGAAAATAACGATGCATTTCAAGAGGAACAACCGGAAGTTCATGAAATAAATGAATCTCTAAAGTATGATGATAATGAAACATTGAACCATGCAGACAATGAATTTGTTTAAATTTCCTGTGAGGATGATGAGGAAACTTTGGTTGGCGAGTGATCCGATGACGAGCTTGAATTTGATTCTTCTTCATCGAAAAATAAGGATGATTGTGATTACGATTTACAGCTTAGTGATGATAGCGAATAATTTGTTTACCTAATTTTATATCATGTGAGAACAATTAATATTGCATTGTTTTATTTTTTTAATTTAATATGTTTATTATAATGTGATTATTTTCTATTATCTAACAATATGCAATTTTTTCATAATGTCAGGTACAAAAAATGTTTAAGCGAAAGAAGAGTAAAATGATTCCTCCACGTCTCAGGGTGCATGATGGAGGTGACAGTATTGATGATGGAGCATCCCCATCGCCTTGTTTCAAGGCTAGCACTCAGGCTGACGCATCACCGACCATCCCTACTGTTGCACCATCTACCACTCCCTCTACTGAATCAACTCCTATGGCACACACCGAATCTACACCAACTCAGCATGCAGCAGCGCGCGAGCGACGCCCCGCAAGTCGCTCGTGCACGGATGCCGCCCACTAGTGCTCCGCGCTCCGCCAGGTGCCCGCGCGCCCGCGAGCTGCCGCAGGGCGCAGCTGCAGCCGACATCCGATTTTTTTTTTAATTTCCAAATTTAACTAAAAACACTATACTTTTCAAACTCTATTTTTCAAATTTACTTTTTTACATATTTTTTTATTATTTTTTATTTTTTTACCCTAAAATGCAAATTTGACAAGGAAATCATCACTTTCAACCTTTTTACTTGTGAACAGGCATCTTATCATCATTGGATAACTTTGATCTGGGCTGCTTCAGGACTCAGTGTCTATATGGACTCTAAATAATATGTATGAAATTTTGGTAGTGAAAAGGGAATTTTTCGAGAACACCAAAAATTTGCTGATAGGACCGGTTTGATTGAACCAGAATAGAAATGGACTCTGATTGAGGTGAAATTTTGTTTGCAACCTAGTTCTCACATGATATGAGTTATGGAATCAAATTTGGGATGAATTGGAACTCAAAAGTGAGAAAAACATAGAAAATTTCATAATGGGCTAAAATGGCAAATTGGGCTTTATAAGTTGTACCACTGGTTGGACCAAGGTTGAACTAATTTTGGTCCACTATAAAAGCAATTAAATGGCAGATTGGTTGGTAATTAATCCTTATCTTCTCAGCTCTTTTCTTCCTCTTACTTGGCCGAAGTCCATCCCTCTCCCTCATTCTCTCAATTTCTTCAAGTTTTGCTCAATTTCTCCCTAAATTCAAGCACCCTAAATGTAATTCAGCCCTTCTATGAGAGTATAGCAACCTCTAGTATCCATTTGATGGATGAAAAGCAAGAAAAAATAAGGATTTGAGCTTATATCTTCAAATGGTGGTAAGAGGAATAAGTTGATTTAATTTGATTTCTTAATTTTATATGATAGATTAGGATGTATTAAGAGTGTTTATTAGGTTATATGTGATAAAAGAAGGAAATTAATGGATGTTTTATTGTTATGTATTTTCGGCCATAATGAGGAAATCAAGAGGAAAAGCTATTTCAAAGGTTAAGGATCAAGATTGAGGAGGTTATGAAGGTTAAAGCATGGATATAAGGTTTGTGATCACCTAATCTAATTATTTTCATGTGAAAATTAGGGTTTTATATTATATTTGAATAGTGATTGTATGTAAAAATGCATGTGTAATTGAAATTGGAGTGATAAGTGAGTTTAAGGAGGTTAAATAGACTAATTGGAATAATTAAACTTAAAGAAAACTAAGTGTAAGTCTTGATTATAGTGAAACATAATGGTATCCATAGGTATATGTTTAGTATATCTTGTGATTGAGAGTGATGAATAGGTTTATACATGTGAATTGAGACTTAATTTAGTGGAATAAGTGACAAGAGAATCAAAAGTAAAATGTTAGGGTAAAATACTAGTGGTGGGTGAATGGTTTAGTAAGGAAAACGTGATAGATTATATGGTATATATGATTTGTGAGTGATAATTCAGGCAAATGAATGAATTATAAGTGAAAAAGGAAGATTAATAAAAAGAATTACATGAAAATCGAATAATTGACATAATGAATCAAAGATATAATTAGCCTAATTAATGGCATTAAGGCCATAAAATGATTATGTATATGATTTGAAAGTGTGTGAACTTAATTGAAATTATAAGAAATTAATTAAGTATTTTTGAAAATGTTTTCCCATTATGTCCATAGTGGAAAATATTGACAAATATTGAAATGATTGAAATTAGATATATATTTGATATGACTTTTGATTAAATGAACAATCGAAGTGAAATGATAAGAAAATAATGAACGTTGCTTTAAAGTAAATTCATGGCCGTTTAATGACAAAAGCATACCTATTATGTAAAATAAGTATATAATATGAAATGTGCAACGTTGATGAAAAGGTTGTGTAATTAGTAAAATGAAATGGAAATAAAATGTAAATGAAAATGAAAGTGTTAAGCATGAAAAGTGGATTTGAAAGTCATTTGAAAAAGTACTGCCCTTAGTAGTGTCTGGCAGTTTAAATCTGTTTCAGGATATATTTGGCTAGCCATAGGGACACCCATACTGCAGTGTAAGTCATGACGACTTGCTTTACTATGGCATATTTGCGATGGTCTCCCATAGTGCATAGATATGTTTGATGTTCAGTATTCATTGATAGTGTTGAGTGGTCCTTCGGGATCATTCCCTAATGCAATATAGTGGACCTGTGGGGTCCACATCCCGTATATGCAGTCTGTAGATTTTCTGTTGGGATTGTACTAGGGGCATAATCTAATGTTAAAGTGATATGAAATGCAAAAAGAAAAATGAAATGAGAATTGAAAAGAAAAAAGATGTAAATGATAGAAATGAAAAGTTTAGGGTGAAAAAGGTAATTTACCCAAATAATAAGTTAAGCGGGTAATAATAGTAAAATGACATAAAAATGTAAAAAGTGAACTGAAAACAATAATTTGAGTGAAAATGGACTCACATGAAACAAGATGAAAGTTTAAGGACTAAAATGTAATTTAACGAAAAAAATAATTAGTTGAAAGACTAATTGATAAATTATAAGCTAAGAAGTGAATAAATGTGAAAATGTGGTAAATAGATGACAAAATGGTAAGTAAACGTTAAAAGAAGGGTAAAGTGGTAAATTAGTAAAAGTTTAGGGGCAAAACAGTAATTAAGTGTAAAAGTAGGTTAATAAATGATACGTAAAAGAAATGTGAAATTAAAATGACACATATGCAAAGAATGTAAAGTTTAGGACTAAAATGTAATTTGACATGAGAACGTTAAATTAAGGACTATTATGTAATTTGTAAGCATAATGAATGAATAATTTGTTTAATTTCAATGTAAAAGCTTAATAAGAGCTAACAGGTAAAATAGACCTAAAAGTAACAAATGGAGGACTAAACTGTAATTTTACAAAAGAATAGTGAATTCAATAGCGTAAAGCGTGAACTAGTGGCAAAGTCATAAATAAAATGAACCAAAGAGTATTTTAATAAATTATTGACAAATTAAGGACCAAAGAGTAACTTTATAAGTGAATATTGAAATAATGGCATTTTGGTAAATAATTGAAAGTAAATGATACAATTGTAATGTAATGAAGTTTAAAGGATTAATGGATAATTAAGTTATCTTCGGGATAAATATGTAAATTGTCACCGATTAAAAGAAAATAAGTTAGAAATTTGTTAGGTCAAGTAAGTAAGAT
The DNA here is from genome assembly GCA_947683425.1 of Excoecaria cochinchinensis. Taxonomy (NCBI): domain Eukaryota; kingdom Viridiplantae; phylum Streptophyta; class Magnoliopsida; order Malpighiales; family Euphorbiaceae; genus Excoecaria; species Excoecaria cochinchinensis. Next base: position 11,186,620 of record CANTUQ010000021.1, read on the forward strand.
AAATTAGTGAAAGACGTCGAAATAGTAATTGATAGGAAATTGTATCAAAGGTGAGATGGAAATGCTATTACATGTGATGTTGACATGAATTGAAATGGATACTGAAGGAATGAGGGATAGAAAGAAGTGAAAGGAAAATCGAGGTTTAAATGTAAAATGAAATTTAGGAATTTATTAAAGTAAAATGCATTATAAAAGTATATGAAGTGAATGAAGTAATTGTATTATAGAAGTGAAAAATGTTAAAGTAAGGATTCTAAGAGTGATAAGTCAAAGGGTAAATTCGGGATTTAAGCAAAATGAGAGATCAGATAGTAATATGACAGTGTTTAGTCTAAAAGTAAGGGCTAAAGTAATGTGCATATGTGTGTGTGGGTACATGTATGTCTAAGCTAGAGTTGGAAAGTTTTAGATTCGTAATCACCATTGAGCATATTTAATGCTTAGCACATAGTTATTTGACTGCATGTAGGTACGGAGTGAGACGTTTGAGGAGCAGGCATGCTATCAGCTTAGAGATCATATAGGACCTCCGGATTGAAGATAAGAGTAGTATATATATTATTGCTGGCATGTATATGTAACAGTTTAGGATTGATTATGTACTATGTATTATAGCTATGGAAAATGTTTTAGAATATGTTTAAATGATACAATGTGATGATTGAAATAAATTAAATGTAATATGTTAGTGACGTGACAGTTTAAAAGAATAAATTAAAAGCAAAAGAAAATTTTTTTACTGCATTTGCTATAAGTATCGATTAAACGGTAATTAAGCAAACATGATAATAGTATAAGCAATGTAATGTATGTAGTGTATGAAAGCGATAAGGGTGTTACAAATTAGCTTCGGGCTTCTCCTAGACATATTTAGGTATGGAAGTTAGCTTTACAACCCAACTAGAATCATGCAATTTGGATCACTACAACTCTTATATTGATTAATTTAAATTTCCTATTGCATACTTATTCGATTGATATTTTATCATACATAGCTTAATGAATACTTAACAATTTTCATTTTTTCAAATTATTAACATTTTACCTTATCTATCTTAAAGAAGATACAGAATTATCTATACAAATCTAAATAAGATTCGTGCATATAAATATATATAACAAAAATCTTACATAGGATGATAATCATATATGAACTGAATTGTAAATAAAATTCTAGTATTAAAACATTTCACAATTCCAATATTCACATAACATATCTCACTTACAAATAATTCCTAACCTACACATTAGTGTACATCGTATATTTTATGATACTAACCATTGCATTTATCAGAACTTACTAGATGCATCAGAATATTTCTTATATTCTCAATATTCACATTATTAATCATATATATATATATATATATATATATATATATACACTTAATTCAGAAAACAATCTAAACATATTGAATAGAACTATAACAAATAACCATCACAATTATTTATATATGAAATGCTTATTTTTATATTAACTTTTAATAACACTAGTTATATGTTCAGCTAAGGTTTATACATGTATAAGAACTTATTTAAACATTACTCATAAACATTCTCAACATATTAAACACAAATTATAGCAAATGCCCAATTATATTACCTATAGATGAAATATTTGTTTCCATATTAACATTTCAAAACTTACAAGTTTATTCAATCACTCATGCGTATAAATTGCATAAGCATTTATCATAATATACATTCAAAGTCTGTACATATAAGTACACTTATTTACTGATTTATATTCCATGTTCTACACGTAATATTTTTTTACTTAATTGTTGCCTGCATTTCCAAGATGGTGGATAAGGGGAATTAGAATGCATAGGTACCCGAGGGTACTAGTGTCGTATTAATAACAATTACACATAGGGATCCAATCGGGATCAAAAACACATAGCGACCTGAACAGGGTCCAAAAACGCATAGGCTGCAGCCAAAGAGGTCTCTATAGGCATGCCTATCTATCCACGACTCGTCACTCTTAGGACACTTATATCGGTATCGCATTCCACATATTCACAACACTCATTATGATAATACAATGATCATATACACTTGTATACTCATAATAGAAGATTCTCGTATAAAATTCTTCATTTGTACTACTCAACCAAAAGATCCGTCCATATTATTATTACATCTTTCATACTATGTGTCACAATTCCAAATAATGTATCAACGTAACTCTATTAAACATTGCATAACCATGATGAACAAATTCCACAATCATTTGATCTCCTACAAATATGCTGATATTAGTCACACTAACATCAAGAGTATAGTTCACATCTTACATAGTCATTTACTATAGGTATACACATTTTTATCATATGCCTAGAAAATTCATGTTCCTATCTCACAAGTTAACACATAACCTCACATAACCCATAAGTCTAGATGTATCAAGTACACACATATTTGCCTTTATAATACTCAATATATATCAATGCATTCACACATGATATAACATTTAACAAAGCCAAACAATTATTGTAACTATAATAACAAACATTTCCATGTGTTCTTTATATACTTAGCAAAATTTACACTATTAATTCTTATATAGTACGTACAAATTATCGCTTTTAAATCATCTGTGATCATACAGTCATCATGCAAAGTCAATAACATATTCTGGGTTATATACAATTATTATGATAATAATATTGTCTATATCCTCAATATGATTACACCAATAGCATACCACTTTACCATATTAAATTAGCATTGATATCAATACACATTTTTAACATGCCAATAATTATTCATACATAGTCAATATAACATGCTAAGTCGCTTCTAGTTTTATTCGATACTTTTCAATTAATTATATGATTAATTACTTTATTAATTATTTTTATTCATCATTTTAATCACTTAGGTTTCCAATGAGTAACCACTCATATATTCACTACATAGTTCTAAACATGTGTCGGATAAGTTCCGAAAAGTTTCGGTAAAGTTCAGGTTTAAATCGGGAAGTAAAATGCAAAATATAGGTAAAAAACAAGGGGGGTCAGGAGTGGCATTGATTGGTTTAATGGCCGCAATACTGGGTTAGCCGTGAATAGTATTTCTCGATGGTGAATAGTGCACCCAGGGCAAAAATTGCACCCGGAGACGAAAAATATTTTACTTGACCATCGGAAAATACTAGTCATGGTGAGTACAGTGGTAAAATTTGGAGTGAAAATGAGCTTAAATAGATGTCTAAAAGTCAACAATAAGAAAAATCCTAGACCGTGTTTAGGGACCGCAGTTTGACCAAAAATTGACTAGGGTTCTAAAAATAGTAAATGACCTCCAAAAATTATTTTAAAAGTATAGACAAACTTAGAATAATATTTAGAAATTTTTAGTAAAGAAAAATTTATTTTACAGTAACAATGGAAATTACCGAATCAGACCGGTTAGAGTAAGCCAGTCCCAAAAATGAATTCCGATTGGGCTGAAAATTATTTTGGACGCTTAATTTATTATTTGGAAAATTTTGGAACTGGTTTGGAGTGAATTAGAGATCGGGAAGGTGTAGAATTAAATTGGGTTTGGTTAATGGGCTTAATTTTGGGTCCAACCACTTTGGTTGGACCGTCCCAGCCCAAAATTGAGGGTATAAAAGGGCTGAAAAATCAGAAATCTGGAGATAACTCCAGAATTCTTCAACCCTTTCCACCCCTCTCCTTGGCTGAATCCCACTCTCCATTTTTCTCTAAAAATTTCTTCATTCTCCTCCAATTTCTCCTCCAAATCAAGCTCCCCTAATATAATTCAGCCCCTCTACAACATTATTTCAGCCTATAACCTCCAATTTGAGTGAAAGAATTGGGAAAATCCAATGGTGTAAACGTTAGGGATCAAATTGAGGTAAGAGAAATTGATGGAAAAAATTTATTTAATGGTTCTAAGATGTAATTTAGGGTGTGTAAGTTACATTTATGCCATAATATTATAAAAAGAATGAAGATTAATCATGGTTTTAATGGATGGTAAATTCAGCCATATATAGGAAATAAGGAAGGTGAAGGCACTTCAAGAGCTAAAAGCAAAGGGAAGGAAGCTTTAGAAGAGTAAAGCAAGGAAATAAGGTGAGTGATTACATATTCTAATTATTTTCAATGATTTAGGGTTAATTTAGGTTATGTTTTGATGCTAACTAGGGGAAATATGTATGTTTAATTGAAATAAATGTTATAAATATGACTTAGGATGTTAGAAATGATAAATTGAGGGATTGAATGAGGAAGAAATAAATTGTAGGGTAGAGATTCCAAGTTGGCCGAATGGTATACTAATTGGACTTAGGGTATATTTTAAGTATAGTATTGAATTAAAAGTGTATATCTGTAAATTTAAGTATAAAGTGATTTAATTAATAATAAAGGCATGAAAAGAAATATTTAAGTTGAATATTTAATGTTGGCCGAATGATTAAGGTGGGCATTTTAATGTATAACTTGGTTATTTGCTAAAAGTAATGGTATAGAATGAAAGTAAGATAAAAATTGAGCACACGATAATTTATTTGGAATTTAATATGCATAAATGAATATTTTAAAGTAAGTTAGTATATCATGTTTATATTAAAAATCAAGTTAAATGTGTATTTTAGTTGAAAGTATGGCATAAAATTAATATAGAATAAAAATTGAGGACATGGTAATTTACTTAGAATTTATTGAGTAAAAAAAAATATTTTAGAATATTTTGGTATGTTATGTTTATAATAAAAATGAATTAAATGGTTTAATTTTAATGGAATTATGATATGATGACTATGCCATTAAATAAATAGTGGAATAAAGGTGATTTAGTAAGAAAAGAATGAATATTATGATGTTTGATTATGTTGGCATAATGATATATTATAATAAAATATCATTATAATAATTTATAATAATTTATGATGTTTGATTATGTTGGCATAAAGATAATAATTTATTTATCTTGCCCTTAGTAATAGTCTAGTAGTTAAATCTAGTTCAGGATATAATTGTCTAGCCATAAGGATAGTAAAACCGCAGTGTGAGTCATGGCGACTCACTACTAGTAGGCCAATGGCGGTATACAAAATGAATGAATATTTAAAATGTCAAATGTAATGGAATTTAAATGTATTAGTGGTCCTACGGGGTCACTTTGGAATGATGTGGATCTATGGGGTCCACGTCCCGTATATCTGGTTCGAAAATTTCTATTGGACCGATACTAGGGGCAAAATAGTAAAATAAATTAAATTCAATGGAACTTGACTAATGGGTGAAAAAGGACTAAAATGAAATAAATTATTTAGTTTTATGGACTAATTGGTAAAAAATAATGTTAACATGGTAAAATATATAGTTAAATTAAAGGAAAGAAGTTTAATTGGTAAGAATATTAAATTAAATATTTAATTGAGAACAAAAAGGTAATTAGCTATGAAAATGGTAAGGTGATGAATAAATAATAAATTATAGGTTAAACAATGATTTTGAATTAAGAAATAGAATAATTAATAGTAATTGATATAATTTAATGAAATAGACTAGTAAACTACGAAGTAATTGAAAGTTAGATAAATAATTAACTAGTGAGGTTAAAAGTAAACTAAATGATAAATATTAGTGGGAGTTAATTGAATAACATTAAAGTTTATATTGGTTAAAATTTGGAATTTAAATATTTTAGCATTAACTAAATACTAATTAAATAGATGGAAATTTTTAGAATTGTAACCACTGCTGAGCATATTTAATTCTCAGCGCGTAGTTTTATTGACTGCGTGTAGGTACAGGCTAGACGTGGGAGCAAGCATACGAGGTTTTGGAAGTTGTAAGGACTAAGTTTCTACAAGATATCTTTTGTAGGTTATTAACTATGGCATGTATATACCTTTATTTTTGGAAGATGTAATTTTGCGTTATGTATTTATGATGTGTAATGGGCATTATTACTTAGTGAGAATTATGAGAATAATTGTGGTGAATGGATGATGAGAAAATATTATATCATGTAGTTGTGCTCGTGTGGGCTATGGTTTTGCTGACTTTGCAGGTTTAGGTAGTTTAAAATTATAGCCGTTATACTGCCGAAATTTTTATAAACTGGATTATTAAACTGGACAGTTACAGGTTATCGACTAAGCATAACAAATTATAATTAAAATAGTTAAGCAAAAATTTAAATGAAATAAATTTATTCACATACCCACATTAGTAACAGTATTAGTTACCGCTATAACCGCTATACGTACATAAAGAAAAGTTGTTCAAGGGAGTTACAATTGGTGCCAGCCATGACCCATGAATTTTAAGTCAATTTTGAAAACAGAGGCATACCTCCTCATGGGTGGCACTGATTGGTGCCAGCTGTGACCCTTGTTTTGTTACTTTCCCAAAACAGAACTGCACAGGTCAGTTCCTTAACTCCAATTTGTATCGCCTATACCAATGGGTAAACCACATTTTTAGGAAAAGTTTTGTTCTTAAAAAATGTTCCCTAAGATGTTAACTTTCTAATCACAAAAATTTTAGGTCAACTGAATATCTAAAACTCTAGATACAGCTCAAACAACAGACTGCTTCTATGACCCTGCCAAAGAAGAAATGCTTTTATTTTGGCTATTTTTGGGACACTTACAGCTATAATTAGCTCTAGGATTTTTCTAGAAATATTTAGGTATTGAAGTTAGCTTTCTAACCCAACAATAAACATGCAGTTTTGGTCACTACAACTCTACTTATAATTAATTTACTCTCATACATTGGCTCGCATGATTACTTAATTCATTTAATTTAATCCATGAGTGTAAAATGACCAAATTGCCCTTGGCCTTTTTACTGAATACCGATTATGTCCTCCACTTCATTTTACTACTTTAATAATCCAATTTTACATTTAACTTTTTAATTAACTTAATTCTATTCATATTCATATCAAGTAGCTCATTTCTTGCCTTTAAGTCCATAAATGTCAAGCTACTAATTTATCCTCAACTTTTAATTAATACCGGATACGTCCTTTATTACACTTAACTGCTTTAATCATCCAATTTTGCAATTTTAGTAACCATTATGCCCTAGACATGTACGAATCCATCTAGGGTACGTTTTGAATCATTACAATTTATATCAGAGATTTGAGTGGGGTTTGTACAACACGATCAGCCAGATTGTTGGTGCATAAAAACATGCTGATATGCGATCTTTAATGGAAGCAGTTGAGAAAGTAGAAATCATTTAGTTAGATAAAGTCAATAGACAGTCACGGTTTCAACAGAAAAAGGAAGCCAGGACGGTCCAGTGGTATAGGAGGAGAGAGTAAGAAATCTAGAGAGCCTCTACCTTTACAGAGTTGTGCATCTACTGCACAATCATGTAGCTAGAGAGCTCTAGGTCGCAGTAATTTCCATGCTACTTCCATAGGCAGGATACCCTAAGTCAGAGGATGAGGTGCTACCCCGATTTGTGACCATTGTTGTAAACCTGGTGAATGTAGATACTTGACTGGAGCCTGCTTTAAATGTGGATCTAAAGATCATCAAGTAAGGGATTGTCTAGTAGCTCAGGCCTCTACAACCACATCTCCTACACTAGGCGCTGCACCTGCTGCACTTAGAGTTCGAGGCAGGGGAGTAGTTGTAACCACCGAGTTCTGAGGTAGCCCGAATCAAAGTTACCCAATAATGATTAGATGCTTGTTCACAGGCAAAAAAGTTAAAAATGATGATTTTCTTGTCAAATTTGCATTTTAGAGTAAAAAAATAAAAAATGTAGTAAAAATTAAATTTGAAAAATGAAGTTTGAAAATTATAATGTTTTTAGTTAAATTTTAATATTTGAAAAAAAAAAATGGATGTCGGCCGCGTCGGCGCGCTGCGGCAGCCTGCAGGGGCGCACGACATAGCGCGTGGAGCACCTGCGTGGGCCGTTGCTCTGCGCTGGGCCAACGCGCGTACCGACGGGTGTCGGTCGCCCCAGTTCCACCCAAAATGCTGATTTTGGCCCAAAATTGATTTTTTCGGAATTTTTTTCACCAAATTTGATTTTTTTATCCCATTTTTTAAACGTTTTCATGATTTTTTTTTCATTTTTAAAATATAGATAAATAATATTTAAATTAATTAAGGGTTCCTTCCTTAATTAATTATATTTTCCTTTTTTTTCTTGTTATAAATAGAAAAAGATGAAACAAAAAAGGGGGGGAATTCATTTTTTAGGGTTTTTCTTTATTTTTCTCTTCTTCAACAAAAATCCTCTCTACATTTTTAGGTTTTTTCCTCGAAATAAAAATTCTTTTAAGTTAAAAAGTTTAATTTCTTTGTGAACAATTTTTCTTGAGACAAAGAAATTCATTCTTTGTTTTTGACAATTTTCATTTTTCTTTTATTATTTTTATTTCTTCTTCAAATAAAAATCATTTTTTTAATCAATAATCATTCTTTAGAAAAATAAATTCATTCTTTGTTCTTAAGAAGTTTTATTTTATTTCATCATATTTTTTAAGCAAATTTATTTCTTGGAATGAAATTCCAATTTTTTTTTTATTATATTCAACTCTAATTTTGCAAAACAAAGTAAGGAAATCAATCACTTTTTTTTCCTTCATCGAATTCGAACTCTGAGGGTAAACATTTTAGGCTTGATTTCTTTTTTTTTTATTATTATTTTTTATTTATTTTTGTTCATATTTAATTGATTAACATGTAAATTTTTATTGTTTTCATTTTTTTTATTTATTCTATTGTTTGTATATTTGTTTTATTTAATATGTTTATATATTATTATTATTATTATCATTTAATTATTATAATTACTGTTATTATTATTATTATTATTGTTGTTGTTGTTGTTGTTGTTGTTGTTGTTATTTGTTATGCCTAAGTTTGACGGGACCCACAGTCGACTTGTACCATGGGTTAGACCGAAGAATTAAGGAAGATTAGGACTTGTTGATAGATGCATTTCTAGCACAATACGACTACAATGCCTATAACAACCTGATACCACCATTGGAAGGATACCGGAGCGCCACGACACAAAATGTACATATACACAATACATTTACATGTATACATACGCATATAGCGGAAGCATACACTAGGCAATAAAAGAAATATCATATTACATATATAATCAAAATATAATTATATACAATATCTAAAATAAAATTACATAAAGATCCTTCTAACAAAAATACATAAGCCACTATACAAAAGAATACATATACAAAATTACAAGAGCAGAATCCAAAATAAAATAAACTCTACTCCTATGTGGCTGACCTGCAGATACGCGACTCGAATGGAACCAAAATCCTGCCACCTACACGGGAAGAGAACCCGTGCTAAGCGATAACGCTTAGTGGGGAGGAACAAAAACAAAAGAAAATGAATATGCCAAACAGGAATACAATAAATCATACGAGAATAAATATATGTATTAACATAACAAAATCATCCAATAACCAAAATCAGACTTACCTAAAATATAATCACTAAGTCAAAATAAATAACAGTAAACAAAAGAAACAAAGTATGAAATAAACACTAACCCAAGTCATTCATCAAAACATAGCACTACATTGCACCTAACCTCACATAACTCAAAACATTAGCCTGAAACTCACTAGCTGTGGATACGGGAGCACTACACTACAGGGGATACTGTGAACAGTATCAAAAGTGAGAGACTGGAGCCTCAATCACACACTACACTAGAAACCGAAGCCTCAAAACATTTTTATACCCGAAGGTAGTAAGGGAGACCAAAGTCTCAAAACATTTTATCACTATTAGAATGACCATCTCGGTGGTCGGTCGAAAGACCCAAACGGGGCCATCATAGGCAGCTGCACTCATATATCCCTTTATAAGCATGCTTATCTATCAACTACCATGACACTTCAGGCTCTACTCACTCACTCTAACATAACACTAGACAGTACCAAACCATAAGTCAGAACACTAATATAGTAATAGTCACCATCCCAAAGCATATCAGAATCAAAATTAAAATGCTATCACATCAATAAATACACACCTCTAGAACAATAATACTAACACTGAAACAAGCAAAAACATGCCCCATGCAATAGTGAGAAATGATCCAAAGTGAAACAAGAAAATCATTTTCGAAAAACCAGATCAGAAAACAAAGCAGACAGGAAAAACCACAATCGTGATTGCGATAAGGAGTCGCACTTGCAATAGAGGCCAGAGCCAGGTCACTGGAGGAAAAGCGACCATTTGCACGTCTCGTGCATATGTGCACGACTCGTGCTCTTATGCACGTTTCGTACACTTGTGCACAACTGGTGCACTTGTGCATGATTCGTGCACTACTCGCGCGCCCTCGCTCGCAATGCCCAGAACGTGCCGAGTTATGCTGGCTTTCAGGACTAGGAGCAAGGCCAATTTGTACACTCGTGCATAGCCACACAACTTGTGCACAGCTACAGAGATAAGCTAGAAATACCCATTTTTGTCGTGATCGCGACAAGCGTCGCGCTCGTGATAGAATCGCGTTTTCCAAGAGCTCCAGAAATCTGCTGAAATGCAAAGCTTCTAAAACCAATCCAAAACAACTCTTTCATGCAATAACAAGTAAATCTTACCTCCAAGTCACTCAAAACATACTTATGATCATCAACAAACACTCAAATTATACCAATTTAACAGAAATTACACTAAATTACCCTAAACACAACTCAAGAACATCAAAAACATACATTACCCTAACTCATACTATTTCACTACAAAACTCATATGCATTCATCTTAATCACTAACATGCATTGCTAACAATCTCATTAAACTAACACATGCATATACACATACAAAACCACTCAAAATTCCTGAAATTAAACACAACACACACACTTGATCCGAAAGAGAAAGTAAGCAAACAACTCCCAAACCTGGAAATTGCAGCTCAAAACCCTCTATCTTCAAGACCCAACCTTCTCCTTACCCTTGCTCCTCTTCTTGCCTTCAGATTCTTATACAAACAACCCAGCCAACACAAACACTAAATCAACCCTAACAAAAACTCAAACCAGGAAATAGGAAGAAGAAGAAGAAGATTTACCACCCAAAACAAACACTTTCCTCTTCACAAACCTAGCTCAAAGATCATCCAAAACCACCTATAACCTTACAAATTCACCAGGCAAGATGAAGAAGGAGGTAAGGCAGAAAAATGAACAAGAAAGAAGAAGAGAGACCGAGAGAGAGGGAAGAACGGGAAATCAGAGTTTTCTGCTTTCTCTCTCTCTTTTCCCTTTTCTTTTCTTTGTATTAATTGCCCACCAACCCCTTGCTAGGTGTCAGCTACCTAATGGTCCAAAGATAAAATCTTTTACTAACTTCACTTTGGTCCCTGGTATATCTCTTCTTGGTCCTTGATGATTACCACATAATTAACTTAATTACTTCACTTTAAAAACTTTAATCAAGTCCTTAATTTCTTCAATTCCCACATGCACAAACTATGAAAATACCCTCAATTATCCAATTAGGCATGCAAATTCTGATTAGGCCCTTTTTGGGTTGTTACAATACCAGAATGGAGGTCACCCTAAAGGATTTAGAGCAGCTATGTCAAAAGCCAGAAGAGTCTTTTCATGAGTACCTCACAAGTGGAGACATAGGGTCGTGGAAATGAAGAGAAAGCCCGATACTGTAGACCAAATTAGGCTGTTTATCAGAAATGCTAGCCAATATTTGAAGGAGGCACTCAAGTTAAAGGGATTAAAAGATTGGGAATCCCTTAAAGATATAGCCATCGAGGCAGAAGGGGAGCATTTAGCAAGGAAGGCAATTGTCGCCAACTGTGGTTATGGCGGTACAAAGCTTAAAGGGGGCTCTAGCAATAATAACGAGAACGATGGCGACGAGAGGGCTAAAGCATTGGTCACTGAGACAGCTGTGCATTGTGATTCCTACTTAGGTAAACCATTATCTTGGTATCTTGATCATTTCACCAAAGAAGGGAAATTACAACTACTATCGCTAAGGCCAACCACAAGCAAAGGAAGGCTAGGACATAGAGCGAATTGGTATTGTGCATATCATCAACACACAGGGCATAAAATAGATTATTGCCATGCTCTGAGGGAGTGCATACAAAAATGGGTTGACACCGATCAAATTCCAGATTCGAGGAAGAAAAGAAAGAGATAGAACAATTATCACCAATCTTGGGGGCACGGTCCAGAGAAGGGGAGCCTAAGGTATCAGAAGATTTTCAAGCAATTTTTGTCAGTAGTAGAGGAAGATATTAGCTATTTGGATGTTCTTTTTATTTTTGAACTATTTAATAATGACATTTTTTAATTCTGGTTTGATTAATAAGATGAACACTTTTGCTTACTTGTGCAATATTTCTTATGATTTCACTATGCATAATTATGATACATTCATATTTGACATTGATTCAATTGATGCTACTCCATCTAATCTCAAAACTTTGGAGAACCCAAAGAAAATCTTGATAGCATCTAATGTAACTCCTGAAGAAAGATTAAATTTTGAGAAAATTAAAACAAAATATGAAACAGTCTTTGCCTGGACCTATAAAGACATGCCAGGAGCCGATCATAAAATCGCTAAACATGCCATTCTGATGTATCCAGATTATAAATCAGTTAAGTAGAAACTTAGAAGACTTAGGCCAGAATGGGCAGAGAAGGTTAAAGAAGAGATAAGCAAGCAGAAACGAGGCCAAATTTTCTTGTCGAAGTTCAACACCCGACTTGGTTGGTCAGTGTTGTCCCAAATCGAGAAGAGGAGGAGTGCGTGTATGTGTAAACTATCAGGATTTGAACAAAGCTTATTGTGACGCGCCCGAACCCCCTTCAACATCCGGGTCACTCTCGGGAGTCCGCTTTTAGGACCCGAGACCGGATGGAGGTTCATTAAAACTCATGAAAGCTGATCGCTTCGCAATGGACAGGGATTCACCCTTATTCCATTATTGGCAATCGACTTACGAGAGCGTCTATTGGGTATCATAAGGTAGGTATCATGGAGTCGCCACCCAATATAATATTGGAAAATAGATTCTAACCTTATGAGGCCAAAACCAGAGAGAATTCAGGACCTCACTCTTATTCATACCTTTGGTTAACGTTATGTAAATGGGTTTTAGGGTCAATTATTTTATCTCTTCTGACTCGATTCATGCAATAAATATAAAGTGCATTCCAAGCACATAAAAAAGCAATAAATAAAATGATAAATAAAATATAATTACAATTATCCAAAATGAATGCAAAATCCATAATAACATCAAAATAAAAATACATACATAAATCGAGCTATTCATTTAAACAGGAACATTGGTTCCCGACTACTTATTTTACCAAAAAGTATAGAGTTCTCAAACCGACTTTATGAAAAAAGGATGAAGTGATCTTGTTTTAATGAAAACATAAACATTTTGTTTTTAGGATGAAAACGAGGACATTGGTCCAGTTTTGTTAACAAATATTCAATTTAGTAGAAAACATTTGTGTGGTGGTTCTTTTTAAACGCGGTCGAAAATCTTTTATTATTACAATCCTCAAATAAATGAAAGATAATAAAATAATAATACATATTTCAGAATGATAAATAAATCCTAAACTACTCATCTCGACCGTGCTTCGCCTAACTCCATGGGCGAGCCACATGCCCCTTGCATTGCGGTCAAGACAGAAAATAAAATTGGTTAATAATGGATTAAGTTAAATTAAGTGATAAATACATAAATAATTGAATTAAATAAATTGAGAATTAATTTGGTACAGTAAAAGTAAAATAAATTGACACAATTAATGAATATAAAACACAAATGACACTTATAATGATCAATGACAATAAGAAATAATGATAATAATAATAATAATAATAATAATAATAATAATAATAATAATAATAATAATAATAATAATAATAATAATAATAATAATAATAATAATAATAATAATAATAATAATAATACAACAATATAATAATAATAATCATGATAATATTAATTATAATAATAAACTAATAACATCAGCAACAACAATAATAATAAAAATAATGATAATACTAATAAATAATCATAACAATAACATTAACAAAATAATAATGATAATAATAATAAATAAACATAAAATAATCAATACTAACAATAATAACAACATAAAATAATAATAATTAATAACAATAATAATAAATGATAAAACAAATAATAATATTGATAATGTAATACAATAATGATAATAATAAAATAAATATAATAATAATAATAATAATAATAACAGAATAATACTAATAATAAATAAATAAAATAATATTAATATTAATATTAATTAATAATAATAATATATTAAAATAAATAAATATAAAATAGGACTCACCGGATTTCCCTCACCGGAGCTGCCGGAGGCCGCTGGTAATCGACACAGCTGTCACCAGAGGGGAGATCGCCACGCTAGGAGCCTGCTACCACTGGTCACGCGCCTGGAGCCGCCGTGGTTTGGCCGAGATCGGCGTCGGCAGCGTCATCCCTTCCCTCGCCGATCTCCTTCACGCCGGCGAGTGCCACTAATCGATGGCCACCGTCGATTTCGTCTGGGCCCGCTCGTTCCACCGGTGGGGCGCGTGCGCCGGTTCGGCGCTGAGGCTGGCCGGCAGCGTCCCCGTTCCCTCTTTTCTTTTTCTCCTCTTTTTCCAGCGTGTCCCTGCGTTTCTGTCTGTTTTCTTCTTCCTCTTTCTATTTGGTTTCCCTTTTATTCTTTTCTTTCTTTCGTCTTTTTGGCTTCTTCTTGCTCTCTCTTTGGCTTTCTATTCTTATTTGGCTCTGTGTCTTCTTGGTCTTTCTTCTTCTTTTTTTTTTAAAATCTTCACTCAAGACTCGGTGTCTACAGTTGCCCCCAATTTTGGGAAAGCTAGTGCCTAAACAACTAGGTGAGTCAAAATTTAGAGAAGAGGGAGAGAATTGCGTACCTGAGGATACTTGACCTTACCTTTTTGCCAAGGAAAAGGTCTCACTGTGATGCGCCGAGTCTGCTCCAGACTTACGAAATGTGACATTTGCTCTTCTGAGCGAGGTTGTTCTTCTGAACTGCTCTTCTGAGTGGGGTTGTTCTTTTAAACTGCACCAAGCTGAGGCTTACAAAGTGCGAGGTTGCTCTTCTGAGCGAGATTGTTCTTCTGAACTGCACCGAGCCGAGGCTTACAAAGTGCGGGGTTTTCTCTTCTGAGCTGCTCTTCCGAGTGGGATGTTCTTCTGAACTACACCGAGCCGAGGCTTACAAAGTGCGGGGTGTCCTTCCTGACTGCTCTTCTGAGCGGGGTGTTCTTCTGAACTGCTCTTCTGAGCGAGATGTTCTTCTGAACTGCATCGAGTCGAGGCTTACAAAGTGCGGGGTGTCCTTTTGGACTGCTCTTCTGAGCGGTGCGTTCTTCTGAACTGCACCGAGCCAAGGCTTATAAAGTGCGGGTTGCTCTTCTGAGCTGTTCTTCTGAGTGGGGTGCTCTTCTGAACTGGGTGTCCTTCTGGACTGCACCGAGCTGAGGCTTACAAAGTGCGAGGTTACTCTTCTGAGCTGCTCTTCTGAACTGGGTGTCCTTCTAGACTGCTCTTCTGAGCTGCTCTTCTTGGATATTTCCTGCAAAGCTATGTGCATGGAAGTATATACAAGAAATTATATGCATGATATGAGATGTAGATGTTTGTAAAAATGGATGACTATGTCTTAGGTGGTCAAAGGTCCGTTATACAGCTTGGCTACTCCACCATGCCCCCCAGGATCCAGAAGAGTATCATCTTGGTTTTAAGGATGATTGCCCCCTGAGAGGGCTTAGGTTGATTTTCCCCAGAGAGGTCTTGAGAAACGTGAGCTTGCCGACATGAGTTTGCTGATATACACTATCTAGGGGCACTATATATGCATGAAATGCATGTGAAAAGCATTGCAAAGTTTGTGTATGTGAAATATGTACTGTGCGTACTATGCATTGACTACGAACATGAAATGCATGCAGGGAATTATGCATATGGCATATATGCCACAATCATGCACATGGATTATATACATGTAAAAGATTATGGAATGTGTGCGAAAAATCAAATTCTGTAAAATTTTTGCAAATAATCATGAATGAGAAATATATGCAAAGGATCAGGCATGAGAAATATATGCAAAGGGATTTATATATGCAAATGCTCATGCATGTGACAAGGGTAAAGAGTCTATGTGAAAAATTGAGTGAGTGATGTGTTCATGGATAACTATGCGTATAAAACACGTGCAGAAAAAATCATGTGTTTATATAGAATGCACGCGAAAGATGTGCATGTGAAATGCATGCAAAGGATACGCCCACAAAATGCGTATGTAAAACCATTTATAAGAATGTTTGCTACTTGCAGGAATCATATGTACAAAGAATATCATTGGGTGAATGTGCCAAGTACTATTTTCATGAGTAGCGATAAGAAGCATCCCAAGAATGTGAAATGATTACAACCTATTAGGTACCCCAAACTCGAGTTTCTATCTTTCATTGAACACACTGAATGAACCACATTCTCAACTGATTCAATCTCAGCCAAAGAATTCGGGAGTCATTCCTAATGAAGGGCAAGAAGATAAATATGTAGACATCAAGGTTTACTAAACCAACATGTAAATATAAGGCATACCATGCAATCCCTACATGTATGTACAAAAGGCCCAAAACAGAATTTTTTATCATTTGAAAGCAAATTCTAGATGCAACTTTGGAGACGAGACTCAACTCGAATGCAAATGCACTCGTGGCTTCCCGCTTGAAGCTCAAGAGACACCATATGGCTCTTCCTACGTACCAAACCTTATTAGAAGGTCATCTCTGCTAATTAGATAGGGCCGAACCTAGAATCAAGAGGTCTTACTTCGGTTGTAATATTAGGATTAGGTAATTGGCTATCAAAGCAGGATTAGGTCGCTAGAGAAAAATGGCCGCAACATTCATTCGACGGATGAAAGGATCATTCCCAACCCCAATTGTATACTGTCTAGATATTCTTTGATTTGAATTTGGTAATACTTGAGCTCATCAAGCTCAGCATAAAAAATTAAGTTAAAAAGATAGCTACTGAAACTCATCAAAGTGTACTACTATTAGCTCTACTTTTTTTTTCGCTTTTTCTTCTGTTTTTTTTTTTCGCTTCTTCTTCTATTTTTTTTCTGTTTCTTTTTTTCGGAAATTTATGCCTTTAATTACACGGAGATAATGATCAACCCCCTTTTTGAAGTGTAGCACATCCTTATCAGGGCGATTTTTTATAGCCAGAAAAATTATCAATGATTGAAACTTTTTTCCCCGAAGCGTAAACTCACCCTTATCAGGACAATTTTTGATAGTCTAAAGAATTTTCAAAGATTGAAACTCTGTATCCAAAGTATAAATCCATACTTATTAGGGCAATTTTTGATATCCCGAAGGAATGTCGTGATGTATACCCATCCTTACTAGAGCGGCCATTCAATACCCATCCTTACTAGAGCGGCCATTCTTCTAAGGGGAAGCCAAAATTATTTTAGGCGAAGGGTAGTTTTAACGTGTGTAACAATAAAATTGATATGCATTTAGCATACGAAAATAAAGGCTCAACGGGCTAGTGAGCGATTACAAAACAAGGATAGGAAATGGTCATTTAGAGAGCTATATAAATAATGGTTGCCTAAATCATTTTCTAGATTCAGCTTTATCCAGGGATCGCTTTGACGGGTAATCAGAAAAGGTTCTAGTACTCTTAGTGAGTTTTCATCCAATCCCTTAATTACAACTAGTTTTTTCAGTTTGTTTCCAAAATGGGCCAAAAGTGCTCTGAACTTAGAAATTACATGGTATGGCCAAGTATTATAACGTGATCCAGCTCTCAAAGATCAAACGTATCTACCCCTTACTTAATTCAAAATGGAATGAAACGCAGATTTCTAAAGTTAAGATCAAAGCCATTCATAGTTGAGAACTACTTAGGCAGAGTCAAACTTTGAATCAAAGGTACCTTAATAAGGTGCAAACATATCAGCGCTTTATGGTACAGCTTAACACAAAAATTTTTACTCTATTAAAATATATGTACACAAAAATCATGTAGGCATATAAAGAATTTTTTTTTTGTGTAAAATATGTCCAAACCATGTGTTAAAAATCATGTACATGGAATGGTACATGCAATAGTGTCGTGCATATTAGTAATGCGTGCAACGAACCATATGTGTGAAACATGTGTGAAAACATATTGTATAGAAATGCGTACATGAAATATGTGCAAAGACGTGTGTGCGTGAAACACCTGCAAACAATTATAAGTGAGTGTGAATGTGTAAACACTGCATGACGAATGATGTGCCTGCATAGATTTGTAGTGTACACGTAAGCAGCATATAATGAAGGCATAAGTACAAAATAGGCACAACATGAGAATGAATGTTCATGATGTATGGCTCATGTGCATATGGCATGATTTAATGATAGGAATACATATGTGATGTAAGATGAAAAAGATTTAGCACGATGATGTATACCTGAATTGTGAGGAATGACAAAACTCATATAGATAAGAGTGCAAAATATATACAAATAATGCACATGACATGAGACACAGTATAAGAATGATTGTGTACAGTGAGAGGCATATGTATGCGATACAAGACATGTGATAAAAGTGATTGTAAGAAACAAATGACGTTTACAAAGTATGTGTATTTACATGGTATACATATACAGAACATGGCATGGTATATATAATGATTGACATTCATGATGCAGGGTTCATACATGGCATAACTCATGCATGATAATGCATGTGCATGATATGGCATACAATGTGAAAGATGCAAGGTGTCTGCCGAGCATGATGTGCATAATACCTGGCCTAATGATGCATGCTGATATGTGCACACTATAATATGCAGCGGTATGTGTATGCTCCAGCACATGATGTTTATGTACATATGCAATGGGAGCATATTGATATGTACATGCTATACCACATGATGAATGTATTTTATTTATTTTTTTTAATTTTACATGTCATTGGTGATAGTATGTCTGTGCGTGCTATGATGCATGTCGATACGTACCTTCGATGATGTATGCTGTATGTACTAGCTATGGCGCACAATGGATGTTATGGACGCTATAATGTATGTTAGTATGTATGTGTTGCGACAAGCAATGCTATGTATATGCATGACAAATACATATTATGTTCATAATTCACAAATTGTGATACAAGCAATTTTATATACAAAGTGCACATGTTCTATCATTGTACGTGAGACAAAATGCACATGCTTTATTTACTATTGTTCATGAAAAATAATGCCCAAGCACGAATACACATACAAAAAAACTCCTCCCAATCGTTTCTCTCTCACACAGGAGGTCGTGTAGTCTCTTTCCTAGGTGGGCTTGACCCATGGGTCAACGGGGAACCCAATGGGCCCGTATAGTGTTCTGCAAAAAACCAATAGTACAAACTCTCATTATTAAAGAGCGAATACAAATGAATTTTCAGCCACCGTGTATTTAAATAATCCGAATAAACCGAAACGCGCCCCTTGGGGCATGAAAACCTTTAATGAGCAGGTATCTAGATTTATTTGGATTTGTTCAATACACAATAACCCACTCCACAAGTAACGTAGTACAGCGCATGCCCCCTAGTGGAAGTATCTATTTCAATTATATGAATTTTGGTCAAAGGGGATTATATTTTAAGGTTACCCAAGCATGATCCCTGCCAACGGGTCTAACTCGTCATGAGCATAGCAACCGGTCGAGTCATCATTTGATATACCATTTGATGGTACGAGGCTTCGACTGGTGATTATCCCGAACACTTCTCTACAATGAGTGAAAGTAGGATCGTGTTTTAGGAATGCATCGGAGTATATAGGTGACCAATTAATATAATTCTAAGGCCCTAATAAAATGCAATGCCATTTTTCGAAAAGAGATAAAATTGCTTGATTCTAAAACCATTTACATTAGATTATCCAAAAGTACTTTCGAAGCAAAATCTCATAATATACCCAGCGGAGTCGTCACTATGATGCGCCCGAACCCCCTTCGACATCCAGGTCGCTCTCGGGAGTCTGCTTTTAGGATTCGAGATCAGATGGAGGTTCATTAAAACTTATGAAAGCTGATCGCTTCGCAATGGACATGGATTTACCCCTATTCCATTGTTGGCAATCGACTTACGAGAGCGTCTATTGGGTATCATAAGGTAGGTATCACGGAGTCGCCACTCAATAAAACATTGGGAAATAGATTATAACCTTATGAGGCCAAAAGTAGAGAAAATTCAGGACCTCACTCTTATTCATACCTTTGGTTAACGTTATGTAAATGGGTTTTTAGGGTCAATTATTTTATCTTTTCTCACTCGATTCATGCGATAAATATAAAGCGCATTCCAAGCACATAAAAAAGCAATAAATAAAACGATATATAAAATATAATTACAATTATCCAAAATGAATGCAAAATCCATAATAGCATTAAAATAAAAATACATACATAAATCGAGCTATTCATTTAAACGGGAACATTGGTTTCTGACTACTTATTTTACAAAAAATTATAGAGTTCTCAAACCGACTTTATGAAAAAAGGACGAAGTGATCTTGTTTTAATGAAAACATAAACATTTTGTTTTTAGGATGAAAACAAGGACATTGGTCCAGTTTTGTTAACAAAGATTCAATTTAGTAGAAAACATTTGTGTGGTGGTTATTTTTAAACGCGGTCGAAAATCTTTTATTATTACAATCCTCAAACAAATGAAAGATAATAAAATAATAATACATATTTCAGAATGATAAATAAATCCTAAACTACTCGTCCCGACCGTGCTTCGCCTAACTCCATGGGCGAGCCACATGCCCCTCGCATTGCGGTCAAGACAGAAAATAAAATTGGTTAATAATGGATTAAATTAAATTAAGTGATAAATATATAAATAATTGAATCAAATAAATTGAGAATTAATTTGGTACAGTAAAAGTAAAATAAATTGATACAATTAATGAATATAAAACACAAATGACACTTATAATGATCAATGACAATAAGAAATAATAATAATAATAATAATAATAATAATAATAATAATAATAATAATAATACAACAATATAATAATAATAATCATGGTAATATTAATTATAACAATAAAATAATAACCACTACAAGAAAAGTGCTCTTTAACGAAGGAAAATTCGGTCGTTAAAAGTTAAAATCCGGTGGTCAAAACCCTTTAACGACCGAAAAATCCGGTCGGTAAAAGCCCCTTCATTAAAGGTATAGACGACCGGATAATGAATCCGGTCGTTAAAATTTTTAATGGCCGAAATGTTTTCGGCCGTTGAATAGTGATTTTTAGCGACCAAATTTTCCCTTCGCTAATTATATTCACTTTTAATGAAGGGATTTCCGGTCGTTAAAAATATATTTTAACGACCGGATTTTCCCTTCGCTAATTATATTCACTTTCAAGGAAGGGATTTTCGGTCGTTAAATATACCTTTTAGCGACCGAATTTTCCATTCGTTAATTATATTCACTTTCAACGAAAGGATTTTTGGTCGTTAAAGATACCTTTTAGCGACCAAATTTTTCCTTCGTTAATTATATTCACTTTCAACGAAAGGATTTTCTGTCGTTAAAGATACTTTGTAGCGACCGAATTTTTCTTTCGTTAATTATATTCACTTTTCAACCTTTCTTGTTATTAAAAATACTATTTTACCGATCGAATTTTCCATTTGCTAATTTTATTCATTTTCAACGAAGGAATTTTTGGATTTTGAAGATACTTTTTACCATGTTATAATATCACATGTACGGTACATATCATTCACATATATTTTATATAAAAATATAATAAACTATTTTCATATATTGAAAAAGAAAAGTTACAAAATATAGTCATATTTACAAATTATAAAAACTATCAATGACAAGTTCAAGAAAATAACTCCTCTCTGTACTAATTTATATTCAAACGATTTTTAAGAAAAATGTGAAAAATAAGCCTCCTAACTTCGCTGTCCAAAATTTTAAAGACCTGCAAAATGTAAAACAAAAGCTAAAATTAATAATCACGAGCACAAACAAAAATATCAATAATAGAAAGAGAGAGAGATAGAGAGCGAGTTAGCTACTTCAAAAATACAATAGCATACATTAAAACAGCCAGCCTTGCATCACATAAATTTGTTTCAAGCTAAAATAAATATCTGGTAGCCAGTAGATGAGAAACACACCAAAAATTTTGTTATAGTCTTATTTTGTGGATCGTGAAAGATATATGATTAGGTTATTCTCATGTTTAAATATCTTGGATCTCATCTTTCCATATGTTTATATCAAAGACCGAAAAAATGGAATTGACAAGGATATGGACATTCTTTAAACAACACATTATATTGGCAGTTAATTGCAGTGCTCACGTCAATAGACACTCACGAAGATATAACTAAATTAAACAATAAAGTCATATATAAATAAACAGATTAAAGAACCCAACATTATATCAGGAAGAATAGAGGCAAAATAATGTAAGATAATTCATGGCATGATTATGAACTTACTGCTACATCAAAATAGTAAGATGCAAAAAGACCTTAGTATCAAAAACAAACTGACTTGAACAGTGGAAGATATCCTTGTGAACGATGCCAACTTTTTACCTTCAAGACTTGTTACAACTGATTCACAAAGCTTCTCAGCTATCTCCTCAGCCTGCAATCCAATATAGAGAACTTCTTAAGCATTGCAATTACATAAGAACCAACTAATAAATGGATTTTTGCACAAAGAGAATCAAGAGCATTGAACAACATACCACATTCTTGGTCATCAGCCTATCCTTGAGAGCTTTCAGAGCAGGTTCCAGGTCTGACTTCTCCAAATTTTCCTTTCCTGCAATACTGAGCCAACAAAAGCACATGAAACCTTAAATTTAGAAACTTTCACTTCCCACAGTATTCTTTCACATAACAGCATCTTTATTATGAACAATAAAAATTATATAAAAGCAAAATTCAAGTATTTACCCTGAAACGGTAATGGTAAGCGAAAAGCATCATTACGCATGAGACTTGCATTAGAGATAGATCATAAAAGAAATTTATTTATCTATCAGGCATACCAAATTCATTCACAAATATAAGAACACAAACCAGTCACAACTAATTAATGAAGGATAAATATGCCAACTGGAAAAAAATAAATACATAAATAAAAGAGCCAACACTGAAATCTTTGTTTAAAATCTGAAGCATCAAGTTTGGTCTAGCTCTAACTCTGCGACAACAAAACAATTCTGGAAGTGTATGGATATTGATGGAATATAACTGGCAAATTAATTTGAACTACAAAGTTTCATGGAATATTTCAGTCACAAAAGAAGATGTTTGTTAAAAGATATTAAACTACAAAAGAAAAGTCCAATATTATTCACGTTAATCATTTCTATGGGCAATCCAAAAGTATTTTATATGCTTTGGTTCATCAAGATAGAATAGAAGTGAACATGCAAATGTTAGAGAAATGCAAGTTTCTATTAAAAACATAGCAGGAGTCAATGGTTTTTTCTTTTACATCTTACAAATTTGGGGACTTGTAAAATTCCTTTTTCTATTCAGAAACACATAATTCATAAATTCACAACAGCAAATTTAGGTCCAATCATAGCCACCAAACAGCTAATGAGACAGCAGCACAAATTAAAAAATTTTCAGTTTGAGAAAAAAATTAGGGTCATTGCCATTAAAAACAAACTTTTAATTCTTGACAAACTTCTAATGGCAGAATTGAAAAGAAGAAGAAAATTAAGAACAACACTCTAGCAAAAAAAGTCAGTCGCCACAATAACACAACAACTTATCTCTCTATTGATACTTAGAAGTTAATACATTTCAACTGATTAAATTTGAAAATGCTATTCTAACATTAATTTTATCTTTTTATAAAAGTCGAATTCGAAATATCACATAAATACTATTAAATCTTAAGAAAATAATGTGTGATCAGAAATCAATAAATACTAATCAATATTAAGAAAATAATTGATGTCAAATGCAAGTGCTAAAGGAATGCATACCGGACTCACAGCTACACTGGCCTTTCCATGTTCTTTATTCTTAAAAAGCCAATTTCTTGAAGAATTGCCGCTTGAAGAGTCTGATGGAATTGTCATTAACTTGTCCTGTGATTTATGCAAACAACAAATATCAACATAACCTACAAACTAAAGCACTTCAGCATAAAAATTTGACAATATTTACCTGACCATTTCTAGCATTCACAAATGCATTGACAAATAGAATTGCTTTTTTGAAGGAAATCATCACAAACACCTGCCTCACATACTGGTAACATATGTTTTGAATTGTTAGAACTAATAAGCAACAAAAATTTTAGGATAGTGCTAGTTGTATGCCAAAAATCATACCACAGCTACAACAGGGAGTTGCATAATCTGAAACACATAAAAAAAACAAGGAACAAGAAAGCAACATTAGATATCTAGTACATTAAATAAGAATAGGAATAGCAGGCATTCTATTTGTTTGTCATTCCCAGCACAGACAAATATGAAGAAACCTAAGAGCTGGTTTCATCAATTTCCAATTGGTTAAATAAATGTGCAAATCGATGAAAACCTTCAAAATTGTATCCATATATCATTATAGTTCAACAATTAATATTAATAAACCAGTGTCAGGTCTAAAAGCTATATTAAGCATCCATAAACCATAATATGAAAGCTTGGAGACTCTGACATACCTTGGAGAGGAAGTTAGCAACAATCAACTCAGATAACCTTGTCCATATTAGTCTCCCAAAACACTGAATCCAAGACTCATTTTGGAAGTATAAATGTTAAAAAATAAACTTTACTACTGAATGGATCCCTGAATATATACTATCACCATCAGCAGCCTCCGCCTGACAATTGGAGAAAAATAATGGCTGCAAAAGCAGCAGTTAGCATTACAACCACATACAAAGTGTGAATGAGACCCATGTAAAATTTTAATCTGTTAGAAAATTTTAACTCCATTTGAGACTTTTTCAGTATCTTCTACAAATGAGATAGAAGATGCACAATTTACAGTAAGGACAGTAACAAACTTGATCATTTTGTCAGCCACTCTAGCAAGTCCATAATTAGAGAGGCAGCAAATGAACATTTAACAGAAAAGCATGAATCTGGATAAATTGAAGAAATATAAGTTAACGCAATGTAGAAAATAAATAATAAATGCAATTATAAAACATACACTGCTGAATTGGTGAACAGATCTTTTAAATAGCATTTTAAGTATTCATTTCTCCAAACAAAATGTTAAATTTCACATTACTGTTCTCTTAAACTCTTGCATACTTAAACATAAATTTTTTAAATTTTATCAGTTAAACACTAATAATTTACTAAATTCAATTTAATCAAACCAATTACTCAAATAACATAGCCAATTTATTAATCAATTCAGTAAACCATAACAACACACACTGTAACTATAAAATCACACCTTAACAAATTTAATTCATGTAAAAATCACTTAGAAAAGTAAGTTTGGTAGCCACTTACAAATTTTTCTGCTATTTTTGGTCCCTTCACTGTAATCGGAGCCTCGCCGAAGCTCCATCGGAGGCACCGAAACCACCGAAAGGAAGCTCAAAGGGTCGGGGTTGCTTTTTCGGTGGTCACGCGCCATGACTACCCTTCATTTCACCGGAATCGACGTCGGAGATCTCGGTTCTTCCCAACGCCGATCTGTTCATCGCCGGCGATTAAGGACCACCCATGAGTACCAGAAGATTCGCCTGCCCTCCAAGAGTCCCATCGTGCAATTTGTGTCATCGTTCACTACAGGAGCTGGCCGAAAAATGCAGAAGAAGCTCGCCGTTTTCCTCCCGCTCTCTTGGAACGGCGACATCGCGATGGGAAACAAGACCCCGAGATCGGCATTACGAGGAGTCGGTTGCTCGATGTGACGCGCGCCGAACCCCGAGGCACCCCGAAAGCCTGCTTTTAGGGCGATCGGGATGAGGTTCATTAAAACTTGTAACGAATTACAAGTGCGTCTATATTGGGCAACAAGGAGGTTTCTTAGAGTCGCCACCCAATAGAACATTAGAAAGGGTCGTCTAGCCTCAGCGAGCCTAAGACGGCGCATACCTATCCATTTTAGGTAAGCCAAGAGGATCTTGGAGGTGCCAGCCTAATAGAACATTAGGATAACCCTCTAACCTCGTGCAACCTAGGATTACACAGCACGTAAATATCCATTTTGGGCAAACCAGAGGGATCTTGGAGGTCTCAGCCCAATAGAACATTAGGATGATTCCTCTAACCCCCTGGAGACTAGGATTTTGTTGATTAGTCCTTTTGGTGGGAAACAAGAGATATTTTAGATGGACCTCTAACCTCATTGAGCCCAAGACCAGAGCGAGTTCGGGACTTCTCATTTATTTGTATCTTGATTAATATTATAATTAAGTTTTAAATTCATTGTTTCATCAAATTTCCATATAATGCAATTAATTAAAGCGCAATTCATTCACATAGATAAAGCAGTAAATTGACACAAAATAAAACACGAAAATAAATTACAACAAAACTAGGGGCGGAATACAATCCCCATTATAAAACGATATGTAAATCATACAGAAATCGGGATATTCATTGAAATGAGGACATTAGTCCTGCCACGCATATTTATTACAAATCGATTTTTGAGAAGTGTCAATTTTATTGGCTAAAAAGGACTTTGGTCCCCGATTTTCAAAAAATCCCAAATTAATTACTATAAAACATTTGGCCATTTTTTACTTTAACGAAATTAAAACAATTTTCATAATAAAATGAATAAAAATAAAATAAAAAAACAAGGGTAGAGAAAGAACCCAGATAGAAATCCTCAGGTTGGCGCAATTACCATCATTAACAACTCCAATTCATCCAAAATGGTCAGATAATAACTCACAAAAATAAACATGTCAGTGTCAAAATCAAAAATAAAATAAAATAAAATAAAGAAAAGTAAAATAACAAGAAATTTTAAAGGAAATGAGTTAAAAGATAAAAGAAATAAAAAGGGTAAAAGAAATAAGTTAAAAACATGCAAATTTGCCCAAGGACGGCCTCCTGCATAATACCAATGGGCGTCTCTGGTGTGACCGGTGGATGGAGTGTTGCGTCACATACATCCCGTCTCTCAAACTAGGGACGGGCATTGGTTACCACTCTGCCCGTCGGTCACCCCTGATCTCAGCAAAACAGGAAAACTTCAAAATTATGACTTGAAATTCTTTGTTAAATAAATAAAAAAAATCTTATTAAAAATGGGAATAATTAATATAAATCAATTAAATTACACAAATATTAATCTAGAATGTTTACCCTCGGATTTTACCTTTTGGGTGAATATCGGATGATTTCGGTCCCGCACGCTTCACAAGGATCGAATAGAATGGATCAAGAAAAGAAAATTTATATTTTTCTTTCTTGAGAATTTGACAGTGATTCAAATATTGGAATTAGCCAGATTGATGGAAACGAATGAATTTCGTTTGCTTAATTTGCAAAAAAATTGAAAGAAGTAGAAAAGTTGAAAGAAGTTTTATGAAATAAAAGGAATAACTGAAAGTAGAGATTTTTTAGAAAAATTAATCAAATTTGGATTTTAGTAAATTTGCTCACAAAAAGAATTTTCCCTTTTCAAAATTTACCAACCCCAAATAGTGAAACTTAATCCACTATTTATAGAGTTTAGAAGATAATTGGGATAAATATTAATTTAAAGAATTTGAATTTGAAAAGGAAATTGAAATTCAGTTTTAATCCCATTAACTATCCTAATCCCATTCAAATTTGAAGAGTAAACTTATGAGATAAAATTCACCAAATTCGGCGTTGTCTGATCTGATCCACTATCAACGGCCGTCCCAAGAACTACCGATGGGCTTCGGTAATAAGGGTACGCATGGTAATCTGGACTACAGACGGACCTAGGCACGGGACTTAGGGACGGCCGTCTCTATGCGGACACGTGTCCGTCACTCATACTACAAACGGCCATCTCTACAACATAAGAGACGGCCCGTCTATCCAAGCGACAGCCCGTCTCCCAATGCTAGAGACGGGGAACACCAAATAGAGACGGGCATCCTAACTCCGACGGGCTTCCCGTCTGAGGAGCAAAATCTCAATTTTCAAGCTAAATTTCCCAAAGTCTTTCAAAACCTCACGCTGTAGAGAGAAAGACTTTAATCCTTGTGAAACCGAAAGATGAAAACCTTCGAATTCCATCCATTTATCCAAAAATAGACGTTGATCTCTTCATCGGGTAACTCTGACCTGGACTGCCTCAGGGCACGGTGTTTACACTCGCCATCGACCGTCGCCAACCTCCTCGCCCCTTTCGTCATACTCTGCCGTCTCTCTCTCTGCGTCTCTCTCTCTCTTTCTCTTCCTCAGTCTCTTTACCGTTCTGTCGCCCTTCCATGACTTTCCCTCTAATTCACACCATTAACCACCGAATTTTTATTGTTTTAACGACCGGATTTAATCCCTTTGCTATATAATAATAAAATTTAAGAACTAACGGCTGGATTAACTTCCCTTCGTTATTTGTATATTTTAATGACCAAATTTTTATTACTTTAACAACCGGATTTAATACCCTTGTTATATAACAATAAAATTTAAGAACTAAAGACAGAATTAATTTCCCTTCGTTATTTGTATATTTTAACGACCGGATTTTTATCCCTTCGTTAAATTTTGGTCGTTAAAAGTCAATTTTCTTGTAGTGAACAACAACAACAACAACAACAACAATAATAATAATAATAATAATAATAATAATAATAATAATAATAATAATAATTACACAATAATGATAATACTAATAAATAATCATAACAATAACATTAACAAAATAATAATGATAATAATAATAATAATAATAAACAAACATAAAATAATCAATACTAACAATAATAACAACATAAAATAATAATAATAATAATACTAACAATAATAATAAATGATAAAACAAATAATAATAATGATAATGTAATACAATAATGATAATAATAAAATAAATATAATAATAATAATAAAAACAAAATAATACTAATAATAAATAAATAAAATAATATTAATATTAATATTAATATTAATTAATAATAATAATAATAATAATATATTAAAATAAATAAATATAAAATAGCACTCACCGGATTTCCCTCGCCGGAGCCGGCGGTGATCGACACAGCCGTCACCGGAGGGGAGATCGCCACGCCAGGAGCCTGCCGCCGCTCGTCATGCGCCCCGAGCCACCATGGTTTTGCCGGGATCGGCGTCGACAGCGTCATCCCTTCCCTCGCCGATCTCCTTCACGATGACGAGTGCCGCTGATCGGTGGCCACCACCAGTTTTGTTTGGGCCCGCTCGTTCTACTGGTGGGGCGCGTGTGCCGGTCCGGCGCCGAGGCTGGCCGTCGGCACCCCCGTTCCCTCTTCTCTTTTTCTCCTCTTTTTCCGGCATGTCCCTGCATTTCCGTCTATTTTCTTCTTCCTCTTTCTATTTGGTTTCCCTTCTTTTCTTTCTTTGGTCTTTTTGGTTTCTTCTTGCTCTCTCTTTGGCTTTCTATTCTTATTTGGCTCTGTGTCTTCTTGCTCTCTCTTCTTCTTTTTTGTTTTTAAATCTTGACTAGGGACCCGGTGTCTGTGATGCGCCCGAACCCCCTTCGACATCTAGGTCGCTCTAGAGAGTGCGCTTTTAGGACCCGAGACCGGATGGAGGTTCATTAAAACTCATAAAAGCTGATCGCTTTGCAATGGACAGGGATTCACCCCTATTCCATTGTTGGCAATCGACTTACGAGAGCGTCTATTGGGTATCATAAGGTAGGTATCACGGAGTCGCCACCCAATAAAACATTGGAAAATAGATTCTAACCTTATGGGGCAAAAACCAGAGAAAATTCGGGACCTCACTCTTATTCATACCTTTGGTTAAAGTTATGTAAATTGGTTTTTAGGGTCAATTATTTTATCTCTTCTCACTCGATTCTTGCGACAAATATAAAGCGCATTCCAAGCACATAAAAAAGCAATAAATAAAATGACAAATAAAATATAATTACATTTATCCAAAATGAATGCAAAATCCATAATAACGTTAAAAATAAAAAAAACATACATAAATCGAGCTATTAATTTAAACAGGAACATTGGTTCCCGACTACTTATTTTACAAAAAATTATAGAGTTCTCAAACCGACTTTATGAAAAAAGGACGAAGTGATCTTGTTTTAATGAAAACATAAACATTTTGTTTTTAGGATGAAAACGAGGACATTGGTCCAGTTTTGTTAACAAATATTCAATTTAGTAGAAAACATTTGTGTGGTGGTTCTTTTTAAACGCGGTCGAAAATCTTTTATTATTACAATCCTCAAACAAATGAAAAAAAATAAAATAATGATACATATTTCAGAATGATAAATAAATCCTGAACTACTCATCCCGACCGTGCTTCGCCTAACTCCATGAGCGAGCCACATGCCCCTCGCATTACGGTCAAGACAGAAAATAAAATTGGTTAATAATGGATTAAATTAAATTAAGTGATAAATACATAAATAATTGAATTAAATAAATTGAGAATTAATTTGGTACAATAAAAGTAAAATAAATTGATACAATTAATGAATATAAAACACAAATCACACTTATAATGATCAATGACAATAAGAAATAATAATAATAATAATAATAATAATAATAATAATAATAATAATAATAATAATAATAATAATAATAATAATAATAATAATAATCAGGATAATATTAATTATAACAATAAAATAATAACATCAACAATAATAATAATAATAATAATAATAATAATAATAATAATAATAATAATAATAATAATAATAATAATAATAATAATAATAATAATAATAATTGCACAATAATGATAATACTAATAAATAATCATAACAATAACATTAACAAAATAATAATGATAATAATAATAAATAATCATAAAATAATCAATACTAACAATAATAACAACATAAAATAATAATAAGAATATTAATAATAATAATAACAATAATAATAAATGATAAAACAAATAATAATAATAATAATAATAATAATAATAATAATAATAATAATAATAATAATAATACTAATAATAAATAAATAAAATAATATTAATATTAATATTAATATTAATTAATAATAATAATAATAATAATATATTAAAATAATTAAATATAAAATAGGACTCACCGGATTTCCCTCGTCGGAGCTGCCGGAGGCCGCCGGTGATCGACACAGCTGTCGTCGGAGGGGAGATCGCCAAGCCAGGAGCCTGCCGCCGTTGGTCACGCGCCCCGAGCTGCTGTGGTTTGGCCGGGATCGGCGTCGGCAGTGATAGGAGCTTAGTTAATGTATAATTGAGTATATGTTTTGTATGAGATTAGGATATTAATTGTGCAATTATCTGTATATTAGATGTCATGTGTGTTAGATTATGTGTATATCTGTTTGTATGTGTGATTGCTGTGTTTACAGGTCTTTTTGAGCATTAAATTGAGCAAACAAGCTGTGATGGTGAGAAAACAGGAGGTACTGGAGGTGGAGCACGAGAAGAGCAGAGCAGGATCCGATTAGGATGGGAAAGCACGAGTCGGACAGGCTTTGAGTAGAAAAAGAAAGAAGAAGAAAAGGGAAGAGGAAGTAAGCATCCGAGTAGGACAATTCATCCTACTAGGATTGTGGAGTACGGGTCGGATGGGTATAGTAGAACGAAGAAGAGCACGAGTGGAGAAGGAGGAGCATCCGACCAGGACAGGCTTTGAGTAGAAAAAGAAAGAAGAGAAGAAGAGAAGGAGGGCACGACTAGGACCGAAGTGGAACATGACCAGGAGAATGCGTCCGACTCGGACAGAGTAGCACGAGTCGTGCTAAAGCAGAGATAAACCTAGAGGAAAGAAGAAAAGAAAGAAGGAAAAAGAAAGAGCGCGTTCTGTCGCGATCGTGGCAACGTCGCAATCGCGACAGAGAGTACCGTTGGACAGTGTTTTGAGCCAAAAGTCATTTGAAAAGCCACCTTCTTCCACTAAAAGTTGTAACCATTCTCAAGGGACATTTTCAAGGGACACAACTTTCAAATTAACATCTATAAATATTAGTTTAATTGTAAATGATAGAGGAGAGATGATATGAAATTTTAGTTAAGTGATTTTCTGTATTTTGTAGGCAGTTTTCTTTAGTTTTAATTTCTTATTTAGTCTTATGATTTGAAGAAGAAGATCAAGGAGAAGATAACTTGTTTCAAGAGATTGAGAAAAGGGGTGAAAGGCTTCTATCTTATTCTCTCATTTTTAATTCTTCTCCAATATTTCTATGAATATCATTTCAATGAATTTGCATGTTATAATTCTTTCTATTTCCATCTACTTTTATGATCTTTCAATGTAGATTCTCTATTAGTATATTTTGCATGATCTTTACAAGTTAAAGTAATTCAAGAGTTTGCTTTATCTGACATCTATTAGAGTTTCATTATCAAGGTATATTTTGAGAAATCGGTATATTGAGATAATTGCTATAGGTTGGTGATTATTCTTAAAATATGTCATTAGAAACCTCTAATTCATTAATGAAAATTGTGAGTTAGAATTTTAATTGCATATTTTAGGCATTTTAATTTATGTCGAGAGAGTAAATTAGAACTTTAGTTCAACTTGGCTTGCATGAAAGATGAATAAATGTTAATCAAAATGATGGATCAAATTCATTATTTTTAGTTCTTCATTCATATATCCTTTATCTTCTTCTGATAAACATAAATTAGGTTTAATTAATTATTATAATAAAGTAGTTCAAATTTAACCATCAAATTTATTACCATTGTAAACAAGATTAAAATTGATTAGTAATAGTGTGTAAAAAACGTTCCTCGTGGGATTGACATCTTAAGTACTATTGCGGTACACCGTATATTTGCGGTCAATAAGCATATATAAAAAAATGCTCAACAAGTTTTTAGCGCCATTGCCGGGGAACGGTTGTTTTGCCATTATGAAACTTAGTTTATGATTTTGGATTACAATATTTTGTTTTGTTTTAATTTATTTGATTTAGTTTAACTTTGTGTTTTGTTTTTGGTTTTGCAGGATTTAGAAGTTCATGCCTAGTACAAGGAGTTCTTTAGAAGAGCTTGAACCCTTAAATCCTGAAATTGAAAGATTTTTGTTAAGCAACCGGAAGTCAAATAGAAAGAAGAAAAAAAATAGGAGATCAATTATCATGGCCGACGAAAATCCACCAAGACTCATGGACTTTGGCACACCTGCTTTGAGTGGTGCTCAACAAGGAGTGGTAAGTCCAACGGTAAATGCAAATCAATTTGAGATTAAGCCTTCATTGTTATAAATGATTCAAAATAGTATACAATTCTATGGTTTGGCAAATGAGGATCCAAATGCTCATTTGGCCAACTTTCTTGAAATATGTGATACCTTTAAGATCAATGGGGTTTCGGCTGATGCAATCAAGCTTAGGCTTTTTCCATTCACTTTGAAGGATAAAGCAAAGGCTTGGTTGAATTCATTGACAAGGGGATCTATAACCACTTGGGACCAATTGGCCCAAGCATTTTTATCAAAATATTTTCCATTGGCCAAAACTGCAAAAATCATAAAGGATATTACTACATTTGTTCAAAATGATAATGAATCATTATATGAGGCTTGGGAAAGATTCAAGGAATTGCAAAGGATGTGTCCACACCACAACCTTCTAAGGGAGCTTTTGATGCAGACTTTTTATAATGGTGTAAATCCAACTACAAGAGGTACAATAGATGCTGCATCTGGTGGATCTTTAATGAGAAAAACAACTGAAGTAGCATTTGAGATTTTGGAAGAAATGGCAATGAACAATTGTTTGTGGCCAACTGATAGAGTAAGAGAATCTAACTCAAGTGTTAAGGGTGTGCATTCAGTTGATTCTATGGTTGTCTTGCAAGCTCAAGTTGAGGCTTTAACTCATAGAGTTAATAGCCTAGGCATGGGAGGTAATATATCAAATGCATGCAATGTGTGTGGTCAAAATGGACATGTTAGTGGCAATTGCACTTTAGGCATAGCTAATAAAGAGCAAGTTAATTTTCTTCAAAGCCAAGGTCGTGGAAATCCTTATTCTAACACCTATAATTCTGGTTGGAGAAACCATCCTAACCTTTCATGGGGGAATAATAATGTTAACAACCAAAATAGAGGTGTAGGATACCAACAACCACAAGATAGATTTGGGACCTTTGAGGTTAAAATTGATAAGTTCATTGAAGAAATTAATTGTAAAATGCATTCTCAAGATGAAAGTCAAAAGAAACTTGAAGAAAAATTTGATCAAATTGCTAAAAATCATTCTGCTACTATTCATAATCTTGAGGTTCAATTAGGCCAACTTGCTAGTTCTTTATCTTCTAGAAATTTAGGATGTCTTCCAAGTAATACCGAGGAGAATCCTAGGGATCCTCTAAAGCCATGATATGCCTAGTTCTTTATTTAGGTTACTTAGTTGTATTTTCTTTCTAAATATATTTTATGTTGTGTTAGATTCGTATAGATAGATTTATGTATTAACTTGTGTATTCTAGTTTCTTATGTTAATAGCACATTTGATTTTTATGTTACAGCTAAGTTAGGAAGATTAGAGTAGTTTAATTTAATTTATAAAAATAAATAAATAAATAAATAATATTTCGTAGCGTTCTGTCGCGAGCGTGGCATCATCGCTCTCGCGACAGGGAGGATTTGCAGGCAAACTCAAATGGAGCATCCGAGACGAACAGGAGAATCCGAGTAGGACGCCAGAACACGAGTCGTGCTGGTATGTCCGACTCGTGCTGGTTGCTCAGAATCCTTTTAATCGCTGAGCCAGTGGAGGAATCACAGGTACCTATTTCTACTGCTCTTGGTGCCAATTTTCTAATCCATTCAGCTGAAGAAGGTAATCGTTTCCTAACTCTTCAGGACAGAGGTGCATTGCAATGTAGGTTTTTTCCTACAAATTTGCTTGAACAATCTAATTTGCTTAATGTTGTGAATGAAATGCTTGCTGGTTGTGGCTTGTCTAGATTTGCTGATATGCATGAACCCTTTTATCCTGATGTTGTGTTTGAATTTTACACTACCTTGCAACAAAATGAACAAAATGATAGGCTATTAGATTTTTGCCTAGAAGGTAGGCCATACACACTTACATATTTTATTATGCATAGGATTTATGGCTTTTCACAAAATGGATTAACAGAATTTCCTAGATCCTTTAACCCGGATGAGTTTTGGACTTATTTGACTGATATACAAACATCTTTCAAAACTAGGAATGCTAAATCCATGTTTATCAAAGATTTAAGATTTTAGATTTTGCACAAAATTTTAGCTTCCTATGTTTTTAATTGGATGGAGTTTAATCGGGTTTCTTTGAATGAATTATTTCTCATGTGGTGTGTGCATAAAGGTAAGCCTATTTGTTGGTCATATTGGATATTCAATGAATTGTTGCAATGTGTTAACAAGAAAGGTTCACCTCTTACCCATGGGCATATCATTGCTGCTATTGCTAAACATTTACATGTTTCTGTTCGTGTCTTTGCTAATATACTTCCTTGTAAATATTTTACTAAGCATTTATTTGTGCGAGGAGGTGTTGTTAATAATGATTTTTAGGAAATTCCACCTTGCTTGAGATCTTGTTGGAGGGATTTTGCAGGTCCCTCTGCACAACAAGAAGAAGAGGGTGAGGAGGAACCTAGTGGTCATGCATCAATGCATAAGGTTCCTACTGCACCTGAAGTTGGATCATCAAGCTCCAATATTCCAGCCATGTTTGATCAGATTCTTAGTAACCTGCACCACATACAAGATCAACAAACCGTTTTAGCTAGAAGACAAAGAAGGTTGGAGTACAAATTTGATAACTTCATGAATCAAGTTGGGTTTCGTGTGCCATCACCTCCACCATCACCATGATAGGGGAGTTCTCTTCTCTTACTTTTTCTTTATTTATTTGTTTATTGTGTGTCATTCCTTCACATTGAGGACAATGTGTGTTTTAAGTGTGGGGGAGTGTGTTTATTGGTTTGTGTTTGTGTATGTGTTCTCATTATGTATATATATATATATTGTGCATGTTAATTGTATGATTGTTTTATGAGTATGCTTATAGGTTATGTGTATGTTTTGATTAGGCTTTTGAGTAAGCTTTATTATAAAGTATTGTTCTTTTGGCATGTTATATAGGTTGTGAAGTCATTTATTTTTTATGCTCATTTTTACCAATTTTTCAAAATTTTTGGTATGTGTTTTGAGTTTTTCAAGTTAATTTGTTTTACTTATTTCAACATTATAGATTATTTAGTCTTTTTACTAACCATGTTTTTAAAGTTAGAATTTGTTCATTTAGTTAAAGTTTTAGGTTTCTAGTTGCCTATGGAAACTATAACCATAATACTTGCCCTTATTTCTTTTCAATAATGGATGAGGACTTAGAAAAATAAAAAGAGAAGTCAAAAGTGGGATGGAGCATAAAATGCACCCAGCAAGTTCAACAATAAATAGCAAGATGTACATCTAAAATTGCAAAAATATGGGATGGAGCGTAAAACGCACCCATATTACCTTCTCTTGCTATACATGGGATTCAATAAAAAGTTATACCCATGTGAAAGAAAAAGAAAAAATTTGAAAAGAAAAAATAAGAAGAAAAAGTAAAGTCTAAAAATGCCATGAGATTAGAATAAGGGTGAGTGAGCTTACATTGGTCTTAAAAAGCAACTAGAAAACTTAGAATTTTTAACTTTATGATCAAATTTCACTCTTTAGTTCATGATTAGTTTTTTTAGCCTTAGTATTCTTTATGTTGGAGTTAGTAAAGTTGAGTAACTTGTTGAATTTTCAATGCATATGTTGAACTTTGATTTATTGGCATTTGTGAGTATTTGGGATAGTTGATCTTTGCAACTCTAGTGTATATGCTGAATGGACATTGCTTTGTAATTATGTTTACTAGCTATTAAATTTGCTCATGACTTTTGTCTTGCTTGGGGACAAGCAAGGTTTAAGTGTGGGGGAATTTGATAGGAGCTTAGTTAATGTATAATTGAGTATATGTTTTGTATGAGATTGGGATATTAATTGTGCAATTATCTGTATATTAGATGTCATGTGTGTTAGATTATGTGTATATCTGTTTGTATGTGTGATTGCTATGTTTACAGGTCTTTTTGAGCATTAAATTAAGCAAACAAGCTATGATGGTGAGAAAATAGGAGGTACTGGAGGTGGAGCACGAGAAGAGCAGAGCAGGATCCAACTAGGATGGGAAAGCACGAGTCGGACAGGCTTTGAGTAGAGAAAGAAAGAAGAAGAAAAGGGAAGAGGAAGTAAGCATCCGAGTAGGACAATTCATCCTACTAGGATTGTGGAGTACGGGTCGGATGGGTATAGTAGAATGAAGAAGAGTACGAGTGGAAAAGGAGGAGCATCCGACTAGGACAGGCTTTGAGTAGAAAAAGAAAGAAGAGAAGAAGAGAAGGAGGGCACGACTAGGACCGAAGTGGAACACGACCAGGAGGATGCGTCCGACTCGGACAGAGTAGCACGAGTCGTGCTAAAGCAGAGATAAACCGAGAGGAAAGAATAAAAGAAAGAAGGAAAAAGAAAGAGTGCGTTCTGTCGCGATCGTGGCAACGTCGCGATCGCGACAGAGAGTACCGTTGGACAGTTTTTTGAGCCAAAAGTCATTTGAAAAGCCACCTTCTTCCACCAAAATTTGTAACTATTCTCAAGGGACGTTTTCAAGGGACACAACTTTCAAATTAACATCTATAAATATTAGTTTAATTGTAAATGATAGAGGAGAGATGATATGAAATTTTAGTTAAGTGATTTTCTGTATTTTGTAGACAGTTTTCTTTAGTTTTAATTTCTTATTTAGTCTTATGATTTGAAGGAGAAGATCAAGGAGAAGATAACTTGTTTCAAGAGATTGAGAAAAGGGTTGAAAGGCTTCTATCTTATTCTCTCATTTTTAATTCTTCTCCAATATTTCTATGAATATCATTTCAATGAATTTGCATGTTATAATTCTTTCTATTTCCATCTACTTTTATGATCTTTCAATGTAGATTCTCTATTAGTATATTTTGCATGATCTTTACAAGTTAAAGTAATTCGAGAGTTTGCTTTATCTGACATCTATTAGAGTTTCATTATCAAGGTATATTTTGAGAAATCGGTATATTGAGATAATTGCTATAGGTTGGTGATTATTTTTAAAATATGTCATTAGAAACCTCTAATTCATTAATGAAAATTGTGAGTTAGAATTTTAATTGTATATTTTAGGCATTTTAATTTATGTCGAGAGAGTAAATTAGAACTTTAGTTCAACTTGGCTTGCATGAAAGATGAATAAATGTTAATCAAAATGATGGATCAAATTCATTATTTTTAGTTCTTCATTCATATATCCTTTATCTTCTTCTGATAAACATAAATTAGGTTTAATTAGTTATTATAATAAAGTAGTTCAAATTTAACCATCAAATTTATTACCATTGTAAACAAGATTAAAATTGATTAGTAATAGTGTGTAAAAAACGTTCCTCGTGGGATTGACATCTTAAGTACTATTCCGGTACACCGTATACTTGCGGTCAATAAGCATATATAAAAAAATGCTCAACAGGCAGCATCATCCCTTCCCTTACCGATCTCCTTCACGTCGGCGAGTGCTGTTGATCGGTGGCCACCGCCGGTTTCGTCTGGCCCCGCTCGTTCCACTGGTGGCGCGCGTGCGCCGGTCTGGCGCCGAGGCTGGCCGGCGGCGTCCCCGTTCCGTCTTCTCTTTTTCTCCTCTTTTTCCAGCGTGTCCCTGTGTTTCCGTTGGCCCTTCTCCTCTATTTTCTTTGTTTCCTTTTTTCCTTTTCTATTTGCTTTTGATTCTTTCTTTGGCCCTCTTGCTCTCTGTCTCTTTTTTCTCTTTTTATTCTTTCGTTCTTTTTGATTTTTCCTAGTTCTCTGTTCTTGCTCCCTCTTTTCCTTTTTTTTTCTTTCTATTTTCTTTCTCTTTGTTTCTTGTTGCCGAAAGCCCCCTTAATTTGCTCCATCATTTTCCTTTTATACCCCCTAATTAGGGTTTTCTCCATATTTTATTTATTATTTTTTACTTTTTAATTCTATTTTAATTTACTTAAATTATCACACACATTTAATTAATTAAACAATCCATTAATTAACCATATTTTCCTTTTTTTCAATTTTAATTATCCTACAATACTAACTAATACATTAACTAATTAATTTTTAATTATAAATACATATATATATATATATATATTTATTTATTTATTTTTAAGTTTTTATATATATTTTTTGGAGAAATTATTAAGGAGCATGGAGAGCCAAAATTGCCATTTTCATTTTATTCATTTTTTTTAAATCTTGACTTGAGGCCCGGTGTCTACACTTATCCAAAAAAAAGAAAAATATAAAGAACAGAACAAAAAAAAAGAACCAAAAAAAGGAACAAAAAAAGAAGAGAGAGAGAGAGAGAAGGAAAAGAAATGATATGTAGGTGGCCAAAAATTATTGATATTGGGCAAAGGAAAGTCATCATTGGGGCAAGTACTGTTCAAATCCCATTAATCTACACATACTTATACTTTGCCATTCTTCTTGGCTATCGAAAAAGGACCAAAAGACTGATTTGCAAGCTGTCTTCTTGGTTTATCTATATAAGGGGTGTACTATACAAACGACAAGTCAACGACATTCAGTTGAGAAGTGTGGATGAGAAAGGAGCTAATAAGGTCACGGAAGAAATTCATGCAAGAATTTGTGAAGCCCATATGAATGGATTAATGCTAGCAGAAAAGATCATTAGACAAGGGCTCTATTGGCTTACAATAGATATGGATTTCCTGAGCTTGGGGAATGGACATCATGGGGGAAGCATGTTCTATGACCTCCAACGGACATAGGTTCACCATAGGTTTTATTACCTATTTCACCAAGTGGGTAGAAGCTAAGTCCTTCAAGAAAGTCAACACTCGGGAAAGGAATCTGATAACGGGGTGCAATTTATGACTAAAAATAGGAAGCTTTTGTAGAAGTATGGCTTTGAGCATCACAAGTTTTCATCATATGGCCCGAAGCTGATGGGACAGTAGAGGCTACTAATGAGAATGCCAAGAAGATTTTGGTCGAGATAGTTCAGAACCACAAGGATTGGGCAGAGAAGTTTCCTTTTGCACTTTGGAGCTAGAGAACCACCGTTAGAATCTCAACAGGAGCCACGCCTTATTCCTTAGTATATGGGATGGCAGCAGTGTTGCCTATTGAAGTAGAACTCAAGTCTTCAAGGGTAGTTATGGAAGCTCAAATTCCAAAAAATAATTGGGACCAACAACGATTGCTGCAGCTAAACATGCTAGACGAGAACAGATTGCGAGCCTATTATTACAGCCAAATCTACTAGAAAAGGCTTGTTCGGTCATTCGAAAAATATTCAAAAGGCAACCACTAAAGGAGGGAGATTTAGTCCTTAAGCAAATAAGACCAATTGTTCCAGACATACGAGGGAAGGTCCATTTGTTCTTAAGAAGTAGTTATCCAAGGGGGCAGCGATTCTGACAAATAGTGATGAGAAAGAGTTCAAAAAACTGGTCAATATTGACAGACTCAAGAGGTTCCATGGCTAAAAGACTAAAATCAAAAGAAGAGAATAGAAGCCCGTGGGTTAAAAATCGAAAAAAGGCAGCCTTGCTAAAAATGGGCACCTCGTCAGGGTGAAAACAGAAAAAAGGCATCCTGGGCAAAAATTAGAGGCTCGAGAGAAAATGTCCAATAAAAAAAACCAAGAGGGCTGATTGGAAATAGGACTTTGATGCTTACAAGATCTACTTTGAGATTAGATGTGGCTTTTCATTTTGAATCGATGTTAGATAATGATCATGTATAGAGAAATCACACCGAAATGTACACAATCTTTGCAAATACATGGGTGCATTATTTTCTAGTTCCTTTATAAAAAGAGAAACGTCGTTCATTACTGAATGCACCTAATCTAAATAACTACACTCTACTACTGCTCTTATTGGCCAGATGTATAAGTCAATGGGCCCTGTTATCAACGGTGAGACTTAGCACCCACCTCTTGTGGGCCCTCGTAAGAAGCAAAGGTGCGATCTCCATTTTGTGATGTAATAGTCTTTACAGGTAGTTGTGTCCAGAGACTATGGTACCTAGGGGTAAAGGCCAAAGATAAGGTGCCACCTTGGAAAGATAGGGGATGCCTCACTACATTGTTAATCCCTCTGAACTATCGAGCACAATGGGTGGTAATGTAAAAAGCAGCCTCATGAAGCCCTAAAAAACCCGATCCTCATCCACCACCTCACCCAATCTAGCAACACATTCATCGAGAGAGGTAAAGGAATGCAACCGATGCATAGGGAGAAGATGCCTCAGTGAGTAACTACTGAATACTCTAGAATGGGGCTTTAATAGTAGTTTCAACAGTCATACCCTCAAAAAAAAAAAGAAGAGGACGTTAGAGTTGAAAACCGTAATTGGCTCTCTAAGCAAAAGTTAAGCCAAAAGGCAAGGTAAAAACCAGGAAACAGGCAGTCTGTCCTACAAAAAAAATGAATAAAAGCCGTTAGAGTGGGTTGGATCCATTCCAGGCAAAAATTAGGCACAGGGTTATGTGAAAATCGCTAAAGGGACGCATTTCCCGCTAAGAAAAGCTAGTGTGAAAATCTACAAGGGACGCACTACCTTTAAAATAATGACTTTCGATGCCTGGAGTGTCACACCCCGATTTCCCCCTAGTAGTTTGAGCCATAGGTATGTGTGCATGTGTGAGTGTGGGTTGGCATGTGTTAATTGTATTTTGGGGTTATATGCATGTTTTGTGGATTTTAATAGAGTGTGCATGCTCATAGGGAAGTAGTGTATGCATTAGTGAGGATTAGTCTTGTGTGTAGTGTGTGCATGTGTGTTTGTAAGGTGTGAGTGGTCAAGTTCCACCAATTACAAGATGAAATGTGGCAAGGATTTAGAGAGGGGTATATAAGGCAAGGAAAGAGAAAGAGAGAGCAGAAATTCTGCCCTAGCTCTCCCGTTCTCCTCCACACGCCTCTTCCTCTCCTTCTCTTCTTCTTTCCTCTTTGCTCCATCTTGATTTCTCCTCTTTGGCTGTAATTGGTGGGAACTGATCTACTCTAAAGGTCTTTTGGTAAGTTTTGTTGAGTCTTTTCTCATTTTTTATCTCTCCTCTTGATTTTGGTTAGAATGTATTTTGATCTAGGGTTTTTGTCATTGTGTGATCTTTGGGTGTTTTGTTTGAGGTGCCTCCTCGTGATCCCAAGGGGAAAGAGAAGGCAAGTGGGAGTGGTGCTCATTAATTCTGGAGCTTAGGAGCTAAGGTTTGGGAATTTACTTTTATTCATTTTTATGATTTTTGTATCTTTGATGGAATTTCTGAAAATTTGGTGTTTAAGGAGGTTCATGTTAGTGTAAATGTTATGGGTTTTGTTTGATTTGAGTTGTGATGCTTGATTGATGATTTATTGAAGCAAAATTGAAATGGGATGAGTTTTACTGTAATTTTTCTGAGTATTGGCACTTTTCGAATTTTGATTATGTTAATTCATGATTTGAATGTGTTAATTGTTGTAAAAGTTGTGTTTTATGTTATTTT
This sequence comes from Excoecaria cochinchinensis, assembly GCA_947683425.1. NCBI lineage: Eukaryota > Viridiplantae > Streptophyta > Magnoliopsida > Malpighiales > Euphorbiaceae > Excoecaria > Excoecaria cochinchinensis. The sequence goes on from CANTUQ010000021.1 coordinate 11,229,458, forward strand.
TTTTATAAATGGGAGGTTGATTTTGAGGTAAGATGAAGTTGGGTTGATTTGGGTAAGTTTGAGTTTGATTTTGAAATTTTGGGTTTTTCCTGCATTTTGGCTGGAAATTGGAAGTCACGACGCTGCCGCGAGCCCAACATCTTTGTGAGCGCGATAAAATCGTAAAATCCAGTTCTCAAGGCAAAAATGCACTACAAGGCGTGATGTTCCGACTAGTGAGAGGCAGCACGAGTCGTGAAGCCTCCGGCATGCACGAGTCGTGAAGCTAGTCATGATTCGGCATGGAGCAATCACCTTCACGAGTCATGAAGCATTTCATGAATCGTGAAGGATGCTCGTGACTCATGAAGGAAGAGAACACGATTTGTGCTTACTGGGGAGCCAAGTCACAAGTCGTGCACTAGAGCACGACTCGTGACAGGGCAGTGGGCATCGACATGAGTCGTGTCGTCCTGCACGACTCATGTCCCTTGCCCTTCCTCTCGGGCATGGCCTTCTGGCCACTGTCGTGATCGCGACAGTGACCCCTATCCCTGTCTGTCCTGTTTTCTGAAAGCAAATTTTATGTTTTGTTTTCACGGGTTCTCTCTAATGTATGGTATGTAACTTTATTTATGCATGTATAATATTATGATTCCCTTATCATAAGATATATGTTATGCTTCGGATGTGATTTGTATTATGCATGGATAATGTTATGAAACCACATGAATAAATTATGTTATCGTTTTAATGAATGATATTGCAATTATTCCTAATTGTTTAATGCTTTTTCATATGAAAGATAATTTAATGTTAGCTTAATGATTAATGCAAATATATCAATGCATGTGTCTATGTGATTCATAAAAAGGATGATGCAAGTGTTTACTAGAATAGGTATAGATATGTGAAGAATTTAATAATGATATGGAAAATTTAGCCTGTGTCAGTCAATTCGTGGATAGATAGGCATGTCTATAGAGTTCTGATGCTGCAGCCCTTTGTTCTGTTCCAGACCCTGATCAGGTCCCCATTTGCTTTTGTGACGTGCGCCGAACTTAGCAAAGGCCCTCTTTTAACCCGCTTTTAGGGCACGAGGGATTGGTTCGCGTCTTTTTGATCTTGGATATCATAAGTCATTTTGGATGCCTCCCTCCCAATAGAACATTGGAAAGAATCATCTAGCCTCACAACGACTTTAGTCACCTTTTCAGGTATTTTGGAGTCGCCACCCAATTTACAAGAAATTGGGAAAGGTCTCTAACCTCTATTGGTCTAAACCAGAGATGGTGTTCGGAACTTCACTCTTATTAATGACTTAAGTCAAGTTTATAAATTAGTTTTTAAGAAATCAAAATCCCATATCTTATCTCACTTGATTGTGCATTGAATTTGAAGCGCATTTGCAAGCATATTGAAAGCGATAAATACAGCGGTAAGTAAATAAATAAATTACAAACGGAAATTGGGACAGAACAATCCCCCAAAAATAAATTACAAAACAAAAAATGGGACAGAACAATCCCCCAAAATAAAATAATAAAGTATAATAAAACTTGCCCCAAAATTAAATACAAGGGCCTAAAAAAAATAAATAAACGCATTCAAAATAAATAATTAAAAATACATCACACATAAATCAGGTCATTTATTATTTTTTAGGAACATTGGTTCCTTTTTGTTAAGTTAAAAAATTAAAGAAGTATTTTTTTGGGTATTGATTGAGAAAACTGGGATGAGTGATCCCATTTTACGAAAATTAGTTCTTCATTTGAAAGTGAGATTTTATTAGCTAAAATAGGGCATTGGTCCAATTTATTAAGAAAAGTCCCAAGTTATTAGTTATTAAAAAATGTTATTTTCTATAATACGGATAATAAAAAGAATACATTTTGCATACAATACATTAAAATAATAGAATAAAAGGAAATACGAAATTTAAAATGCAAAACCTAAAATCAAAGGTCCTTTATCTCCGATCCTCCGACCCAAGCACGAATGTAACTCGTGAAGATAAATAATTTTTGAGACAACAAAACAAAAATAAAATGAATGTTAGTAAAGTAAAGTAAATAATTAATGAACACATAAATTAATTGAATAAAATAATTAAAACAATTAAAAGATCAATCAAATAATAATTAGTTAAACTAATTAAATATAAATAATTAAGTAAGTGGAAATAAATAAACATAAAATAGTTGCATTAAAGAAAATAAAATAAATAAAATAAAATAAAGCAAAGGCAGCACACAGGGAATAATAGAAAACGAAAGAATGGAACAGAGTGAAAAACACAGCTGTGTTTTCCAAAGGAACACGACTGTGTTTTTCAACCAGCATTGCGCGCAGTGTAGAAACACAGCTATATTTCTTGCGAAACACAGCTGTGTTTTTGCTCGGTCACGTAAAAATGGCTTCGTTCTGACAGAAAAACATGGGTTTTAATTTCAAAACACTACAATCAACAAAACTAGACCAAAAGGCATGCATTTACTAATTAAATTAAATGAACACAACATGAACAAACATTTGAAAAGACACCAGTAAAGAGAAAGAATTAAATAAACTAAAAGGAAAGATTAAATGACGATCGGAATACAATCCGAGGAGATTAATTGAGCAAGAAAAAACCATAGATTAACAAAGCGAACCGAGACTGAAACATACAAGATAAAAACAAAGCAAATCACATTATGTTATATACATTATGCTCAGACGGTCGGACAAAACAGGGGAGAAAAAAAAAATGAAAGGGGGAAAAGATCGGGCACTGCACAATTGCACGACTCGTGCATGCACTGCAGGACATGCACTATTCGTGCATGCACTGCACGAGTCATGCGATGAGCGCACGACTCCTGCAATCACTGCACAGATCGTGCAATCGGATCGGGAAATAGAGGGACGACGATGCGAAAGAACGGCCAAAAGACAAAGGAACTATCTAATCGGGAAACCAAACCAATAATACAATCCAATCGGGAGGTTAGGATCCGATAGGGAAATAGAGAAAAAGAATAGAAAATGGCCCTGTAGACATCGGGTCCCGAGGCGGTCTAAGATCAAAATTATCCGATGATGAAAGTGATACTTGCCACAAGTAGAGGTGTCAATAATGATGTTTTCCTTGTCGAAAATCTCCCTTGTTCTTCTAAAAATTTTAATTCAAAAATGTACATTTTTACTCTTATTTTTTATTTTTATTTTATTTTTTTTATTTTATTTTTTCGCATGACACGCATGCGGGAGCGGCGTGGCCTGCGGGCGCGTACGTTGTGGAAACGATGCGCGCTTGCGGGTGCGAACGCCGCGAGAGCTACGCGTGCCTGCGGGTGTGCCCGCCCCCTGGAACGTGCGTGCGTGCCGGACAAGCCCCTGGGGCGCGCGTCGCCTGCCTCCACACGTGGCCATTTTTTGCCGCTGTTGTTTTCTTCTCTACGTTTTCTGAATTTTTTTCAGTCCGATTTTTTCGGTTTCTTTCACGTTTTTATATTTTTTTCGGTTAACTAAAAATGAAATATCCTTTGTCTCTTTCCGTTTTTGGACGAGGCAGAAATTAAAAGGATTTCTGGATTCTTTTCTAAGGGGGAGCTGCATTTTTTCACAAAAGAAAAAATAGAGAATTTTCTCTCAAGAACCAAGAGCAGCCGAGGGTTTTTTCAAAACAAGAATACTAAGATTTTCAATTTTTAATTCTTCTTTTCTTCTTCTTTTTTCTGAAAAATATTTTTCATTCGGGGATTTGATTTAAGTAAGGAAAATCAATTTCCTTTAGTCTTGGATTATCCCTCAAAAAATATTTTCTTGATTTCATTTGTTTAAAACGTAGATCCTTATATTTTCTTTGTGTCTATCACCATAAAAATCGACAAGTGGAACAGATTGAGACATCTTATTTCCGATCTATAAATTCTGAGGGTAAACATTTTTGGACCCGTTCTCATTTATTTTTGTTCACCATTTATTATCGTTAATATTATTATTTTTGCTATTATTACCATGTCTATCATTTGTTTTTAGCATTTTAATGTGTTAATATTACTATTGATATATTATTTGTTCATTTTAATTTCATTTCTTTGTTACTCTCACATTGCTATTATTATTATTATTATTATTATTATTATTATTATTATTATTATTATTATTATTATTATTATTATTATTATTATTATTATTATTATTATTATTATTATTATTATTATTATTATTATCTTGTCTCTCTATTATTATTATTATTATTATTATTATTATTATTATTATCATTTGAGGGTATTATCATTATTATTATCTGGTGTTTATTTTCATATATTATCATCATCATCATCATCATTATTATTATTATTATTATTATTATTATTATTATTATTATTATTATTATTATTATTATTATTATTATTATTATTGTTATTATTATGTTGCCATAATAATAATTATTATTGTTATAATAATTTTATTGTTATTATAATTTTATTATTGTTTTGTCATTAACCTTGGATTTGTGCATGACTTATTTTATTCCTTTTGCATGTAAATCATTTGTATACTAAATTAATATGTCCTATATTTACTTTGCCTTTATTTGATTAATTTTGTTTAGAATTATTACTAACATTTCTAATATTATTTTTTCTGTCTGAGATTTGATTTGAGTCGCATTATGTGAGTGTCCCCGTGGCTCCCCGGATGGGTCACGACGCGTGGAGGATCACGTCGGTTTGGTGAGACTTTTCTTGTTTCACTCTCTTTATGTTGTGCTTATTTGTAAATAATGATTTTATTTATGTATGCGTGAGATAAAAAGTCGCAAAAATGTTTCTATAATTAAATTGGAATTTTCGCTATTCAAATTGGAACCAATGTCTCGCGTTTTAGCCAATGAGTGTAAAATGTCACAATAAAACGAAGAGTTAATTTTCTCCAAAAATGATATCACTCATCCCGGTTTTCAATCCATCAATCAAACAACTCTTCGACTCCCTTTCAAATAAGCGAGAAGGAACCAATGTTCCAAAACCTTCAAATAAGTGCGAAGGAACCAATGTTCCTAAATCAAACGAATGCCCCGATTTATGTATGTCCTTCTTTATGTTAAGTTTTGTTTGTTTTAAATTTATATTCAAGTATTTTCCTTTGGGCCCTTGTAATTAATTTTGGGGCAATATTTTTTAATTAGGGATTGTATTCCGTCCCAATTTACCCTTTTATCTTCTTTTAATGGGGTTATATTCTGCCCCAATTTCCATGTAATTATGTACTTGCGTGTTTATTGCTTTCCTTTATCGCTTTATTTACCGCTTTTCTTTATAGCTTTTATTTATTTATTTTGAATGTTTGCAATACGCTTTTAATTAAATGCATCGATCGTGTGAGATAAGAAGTAGAATTTTAGGAAATTAAAGACTCATTTATAATGAACCAAAACATAAATAAGAGTGAAGTTCCGAACACCAATCTGTGGTCTAAACTAATAAGAGGTTAGAGACCTTTTCAAATTTCTTGTAAATTAGGTGGCGACTCCAAAATACCTCAATGGTGCCTAAAGGCGTCGTGAAGCTAGATGATCCTTTCCAATATCCTATTGGGAAGGAGGCATCCAAGATGTCTCATGGCACCTAAGATCAAAAGACGCGAACCAATCCCTCGAGCCCTAAAAGCGGGTTCAAACGAGGGCCTTTGCTAGGTTCGGCGGACGTCACAGGCCCGATCGAAAAGGAAAGGAAAAGAAAGCAAGAGCATGACTCGATCAGGGCAGTCATGACACGGACAAACAAAGGCTCAACTCAGACAAAATTAAAAATAGGGACGAACAGAGGACTAATAATGGGCTAAAAAACACAACAAGATACCACCAAAACATACATAACAATACAACAAAACATGCTTATTTAATCATAACAGCAACAAACATACGATAAACAAGTTAATAAGATCAAATAAGAAATGTAAATACAATATGTACAATGAACAGAGTTAACTAGCACAACAAAATGAAGAAAAGAAATAAAAAGAAAAAAAGAAGGAAGAAAGAAAAGGAATAGAGAGATGGCTATTCAGTATTTACCCTCAGATATTGATCTTTGATCTGCAAATGAAAGATTTCTGGTTTCCCTCTTTGCTCTTCTTGAAATGGTGGTTAAAACAGAGACTCAAAAACTTTTTAACGAAAATCACGTTGATGAAAAAGAACCAAAATGATGGACTTTTCAAATGTTAAGAACTTGTTTCTTTTTTCTCAAAACAAATCTCAGAATGTTTTTTTTCTTTTCTTTCTTTTCCGTTCTTTTCTTCCTCTCTAAGCTTTTCTCTCTGTGTTTTCTATTTTTTCAGTTCAGCTCCCTCCAATAATTCTCTCCCTCCAGTTTCTTAACTTTTTCTTTTTATATCTCAAAGAAGGTTAGGTCGTTTCCCACCAAAGCCAACATAAACCCATGTTTTCAAACCAAATCCCCACGAAAAATGGGATAGGAGGAGGAGGAGCACGTGAGGTAGGTAAGATGTTCATCTCACCTGTAAGATGGGCCTCACGTGGTGAGGCTGCATCTCACCAACGTGAGATAGGCCTCACAACGTGAGGCTTCATCTCACATGGGTGAGATGGGCCTCACGCCCACAGGCCCTAGAAAACCCTTTTCCTGTGGGTTTTTTTTTTAAAAAAATGAAAAGCATTTCCGAGTAAACCATCACTTTCATTTGTCTCTTTTACCCATGAAAAGGCATCATTTTCGTCATTGGGTAACTTCGGTTTGGGCTGCCTCAGGACCCAGTGTCTACAGTTGCCCCCAGTTTTGGGGAACATAGTGCCTGGGTGCCTAGGTGAGCCAAAACTCAAAGAAGGAAAGAAGAAGCACGTACATGAGGCAGCTGTCTTCCTGAATTGGGTGGTGCGCCGAGTCTGCTCTAGACTTACAAAATGCGAGGGTTGTTCTTCTAAGCTGCACCGAGTCTGCTCTAGACTTACAAAGTGCGAGGTTGTTCTTCTGAACTGCTCCGGGCTTACAAAGTGCGGGGATTCCATCTTCTGATGGTGATGCGCTGAGTCTACTCCAGACTTAGAAAACATGAGGGTTGCTCTCTGAGCTACACCGAGTCTGCTCCAAACTTACAAAGTGCAAGGTTTGCTCTTCTGAGCTGTGAAGTGGTAGTGCCATGGTCGTGCTAACCCTCCATGGAGTGGTAGTGCCGCCATCGTGCTAACCCTTCTGAGATATGAAGTGGTAGTACCGTGGTCGTGCTAACCTTTCATAGAATGGTAGTGCCGCCATCGTGCTAACCCCTCTGAGATATGAAGTGGTAGTACCGTGGTCGTGCTAACCTTCCATACAATGGTAGTGTCGCCATCCTGCTAACCCCTCTGAGATAGTGGTAGTGCCGTGGTCGTGCTAACCTTCCGTAGAATTGTAGTGTCGCTATCGTACTAACCCCTCTGAGATATGAAGTGGTAGTGTCGTCGTCGTGTTAACAAACCATAGAATGGTAGTGCTGCCATCGTGCTAACCCTTCTGAAGTTGTGCTCTCTGTGAGCTCTTTGATTGATTGCCCCCTGAGAGGTCTTTAGTTGGTTGTTGTATTGGTATTTTGACTGATGTCATCACTCGCCTTTTGTCGGTGTCCGCCTCGAATCTCTCTTGCTGCAAAATTAAAAAATCGAATATGCAGGAAAAATAGTGAGCATGCACATGAAATGCATGAGTTATGCAAAAATATAGGATAAGAATTCATCTAAGTGGACTCAGAGATGACAGCCGGTCTGGCTGCAATTTACAATTGGATTAATGCCTTTTGAAGCTGCTTTTGCATTTCATGCCTTTGGGATCATGAAGTTCTCTTCTGATACATGTAGTCATTCTTTTAAGGTAGTGTGTCACTTATGGATTTTCACACTAGCTTTTCTTAGCGGGAAATGCGTCCTTTTGGATATTCACATAACCCTATGTCTTATTTTTGCCTGGAATGGACCCGACCCAATCTAGCAGCTTTTATTCATTTCATTTTTTTTGTAGGACAGACTGCCTGTTCCCAGGTTTTCACCCTGCCCTTTGGCCTAACTTTTGCTTAGAACGCCAATTATGGTTTTCATCTCTAACGTCCGTTTTTTTTAAGAGAAGCTAAAGTAGTCGTCAAAGATCTTTCAGGTATAACCAGCACATACTTAAGCCTTAGATCATGGTTGCTTGAGCTTGGTTCTTATCATAAAGGCGCTGTAGGATTGGTTTCACAGTTGATAACAGGATGAGTCGACTGAAAGACCCGAGTGATGAGAGTGGCAGAGGGTAGATAGTAACAATGCGCTAGACAACTTTGGATATGCAAAATGAACTGCTCTGGTCATATCAACATATTATAGCGTAAATGCACATGTTTCAGTTTGATTTCATTACACATGATCATTATTTGGCATTAATCTCAAAAATACAGAACCTCATCTAATCTCGGGATGGATCTTTAAAGCATCAAACTCCTGTTATCAATCAGTCCTCTCGGGTTTTCATGATTGAATATTTTCTTTCAGCCCTTAATTTTTTTTTTAACACGGATTACGTTGGGGATGAGACTTAACTCAAATGCATGAATGCACTCGTGGCTCCCCGCTTGAAGTTCAAGAAATATCATATGCCTCTTCCTACGTACCAAACCTTATTAGAAGGTCATCTCCACTAATTGGATAAGACTGAACCAAGAATCAAGAGGTCTTACTTTGGTTGCAACGTTAGGCTTAGGTAGATGGCTGTCAAAGAAGGATCAGGTTGCTAGAGAAAAATGACTGCAATATTTACTCGACTGATGGGTGAACCGTTCTCAGCTCAGTTGCATATACAAAGGTATTCTTGAATTTGGGTTTGATAACATTCTAGCTCATCAAGATCAGAATAACAATTAAAAAGATAATCGTTGAAACTTCTTAAGTGGTTACTATCTTGAGCACTATTTCTTTCTTTCTTTCTTTTTTTTTTTATTTTTTTTTACCATGCCAAATTTGTGAATAATTAAACCCTCTTCCCTATGTGTAAACTCATCCTTATCTAAGCGAATTTTGATAGCCCAAAAGATTATCAATAAAGTACATCCGTCCTTATTAAAGCAGCCATTCTTCTAAGGGGAGATAAAAATCATTTTAGGCGAATGGTAGTTTCAACATGTGTAACAATAAAATCGGTACGCATTTAGTATACCAAAATAAAGGCTCAACGGGCTAGCAAGCGATTGCAAAATAAGGGTAGGAAATGGTCATTTAGAGAGCTATACAGAGAAATGGCTGCCTAAATCATTTTCTAGGTTCCGTCTTATCAAAGGATCGCTTTGATGGGTAATCAGAAAGGTTCTAGTGCTCTTAGTGAGTTTTCATCCAATCCCCTAATTGCAACTAGTTTTTCTTTTATCACTTTTTCCTATTTTTATTTTCAGCTCTCAGAATTTTTCTCTCTCCAGGAGTTATATCAGATGCTTTCAAGATTTTCTTTGGGTTTTCCAAAGTTTTGAGATTAAATGTAATCATATTAATTGAATTAATATCAAAAAATGAATGCATCGTCATCATGAGAAATGAAATCATTAGAGACACTATACAAATACGCAAAATTATTCATTTTATTAAAATAACCAACATTGTTGTAAGAAGTTCTTGAAATAAAAAGAAACAAAGCATCTAAAACATAGTCTTCTTCTCATTTCCCCTAGCATAGGTGCTATAGTCAATGTCCCATTATTATTCATGAGAACCGTCTTCCCCACCTCTTAGCTCCTCATCAATGAGGCCTTGAATAATCTTCTTTAGAGTTCGGCACCCATCAGTCTCATGCCCAGTATGCTGATGGTAGGCACAATATCGATCCACTCGATGGTTAGGAAGTCCCTGGCTCTTGGCGGGTCTCATAGGCTTTGGCTGTAACTTCCCCTTATCAATGAAATGAAAGAAATGCTCAGATAAAGACTTATCCCAGATGGAATAGTAGCCTTGAGTAGTTCTAATGGTTGAAACCTTGGAGGCTCTAATATCTCTCATAATATCCTCATCAGGGCACAAGTTCTCATGATTACTTCCTCCCATGCCATTGCTCCCTCCTTCGAGGATTACCAGCTGCTCGTCATTAATGGGGTCTTGGACCTGACCTTTTAGGGCTAGGCAATCGCCGATTGGATGGCCGGTGTGCTGATGATGGTCTAGTTGCCTCTGACCTCTAGTTAGCCTAGTTAAACCTGGTCGCGGGTTTCTCTCTAATGCTTGAGGCAAAGATCTACCTATGCCAAAACCACACTTCTTGGCTGTTCTGATTGCTGATACTTCTTCCGTTCCCCAAGTGCCGACACGGCTGTTACACCCATGTAGTCTACCTCTCTTTTCTAAGTTCACCGAGACTTCCTTGCGAGTAGCCAGGGTAGTCGCAAGTTTGGCCTTTGAAATTTCTTCCTCGAGGATGTCTATCCTTCTTTTCGGGCCTCGTGCCACTGCCAAAAACTCATTCTCTGAAGCATGCCCTTTACCATTTTGCTCAGATGACGGAGCAACAGGCGATTCTCCTCTAGACTCAATGGGTGGTATGCATGCTTCTTTAGTTGGATCATACTCTTTCTGGGGCATGGTAGGAGCAATAGACTGCTGCTCGGTAGGTGGCACTACGGAGGCGACTAAATTGTCCATGATAGCCGTCGTCCGGGCTTTGAACTTTCCAAACCTCCCTTCTATCCTCTTCCATATTGCGTCCTCAACTTGTGGCATTTCACCCTTTATTGGGGTTGAGTTCTCTAAGTCTTCCTCAAAGAAATTGTCATCAAGTTATACAACCTTTTTAGGTTTGGGTGCACCCCTAGGCTCAGTCACTAGTGGGAGTACAATCACCAAAGGATCCTTTCTAACTGGATCTGATTTCTCTGGTCCTAATGTAGGAGCAGTTAGTGGCTGCCCAATGGGCTGGGCCGTTGTAGCAATTAGATCCCTCATTATGGCTATCATCCTATTCTCGAATTCCTCTAATCTCCTACTTACTTCCTCGGTAATCAAGGCACGAATCACCTCCATTTCTCTTGAAAGATCAGCAATTCTAAACTCTATCAAAAGGTCTAAATGTAAAGTTTCACCGCCCTTCGAAAGTGAATCTGAACCCCCAAACTGATACCCTTCTTAGCAACTCGAAGATAGGTTTTTTGGTCAGCCATCCACTGGAATCCTTAGACCACCTAGATGAATTTATGATGGCTGCAGGACACACCTCTATTAGGATGATGCATGATTGAAGTGCAATGTATGGTCCTACTAATGCAACATAGACAAACACATGCAAGCAGATAGATCCTTCCAACCTTATTTCTCCCACACACGGGGTAGTGCGGTCTCTTTCCTAGGTGGGCTTGATCCAAGAGTTAACAGGGGACCCATTGGACACATATAGTGCACGGCAAAAAATCTGCAGCACAACATCTCTTGCCTAATGTACATATGTATGGGTGTTTGGCCATTATGTATTTAAATAATTCAACTAAATTAAGATGGGCCTATCGGGGCATAAAAGCCTTTGATGAAGACCATTTAATTTAATTGATTTTATCCAATATATAAAGGCCCAAATAGCAAGCGCGGTATTATGGTAAATTTCACCTAGTAGGAGTATCTATTACCATTATATGGGCTTCGATCAAAGGTGGCATTACTTTAGGTCTACCTAAGCATGGTCCCTGCCAATGGGTCTAGCTCATCACGAGCATAGCGACCAATCGGGTCTCCATTTGATATACCATTTGATAGTACGAGGCTTGAGCTGGTGATTATCCCGAGCACTTCCCTATAATGAGTGAAAGTAGGGTCGTGTTTTAGGAACGTAACGGGGTAGATAGGGGACCAACTAACATAATTTTAAGGCTCTAATGTATGTAATGCAATTTCGATTAGAAATGGAATTTTTGATTCTTAATAACTCAATTATAATTTTAACTTCAGTCACTTTCGAAGTGAAGTTTCAATCAGTCCCCAGTGGAGTCGCCACTGTGACGTGCGCCGAACCTAGCAAAGGCCCTCTTTGAACCCGCTTTTAGGGCTTGAGGGATTAGTTCGCATCTTTTTGATCTTAGGCATCATAAGTCATTTTGGATGCCTCCTTCCCAATAGAAAATTGGAAAGGATCATCTAGCATCACAACGCCTTTAGGTACCTTTTGAGGTATTTTGGAGTCGCTACTCAATTTACATGAAATTAGGAAAGGTCTCTAACCTCTATTGGTCTAAACCAGAGATGGTGTTTGGAACTTCACTCTTATTAATGACTTAAGTCAAGTTTATAAATAAGTTTTTAAGAAATCAAAATCCCATATCTTATCTCACTCGATTGTGCATTAAATTTAAAGCGCATTTGCAAGCATATTGAAAGCGATAAATAAAGCGATAAGTAAATAAATAAAATATGAACGAAAATTGGGATAGAACAATCCCCCAAAAATAAATTACAAAACAAAAAATGGGATAGAACAATCTCCCAAAATAAAATAAGAAAGCATAATAAAACTTGCCCCAAAATTAAATACAAGAGCCTAAAAAAAATAAATAAACACATTCAAAATAAATAATTAAAAATGCATCATACATAAATCGGGTCATTTATTATTTTTTAGGAACATTGGTTCGTTTTTGTTAACTTAAAAAATTAGAGAACTATTTTTTTGGTTATTGATTGAGAAAACTGGAATGAGTGATCCCATTTTATGAAAATTAGTTCTCCATTTGAAAGTGAGATTTTATTGGCTAAAATAGGACATTGGTCCAATTTATTGAGAAAAGTCCCAAGTTATTAGTTATTAAAAAATGTGATTTTCTATAATATGGATAATAAAAAGAATACATTTTACATACAATACATAAAAATAATTGAATAAAAGAAAATACTAAATTTAAAATGCATACCCTAAAATCAAAGGTCCTTTATCCCGAGCACGAATGTAACTCGTAAAGATAAATAATTTTTGAGACAACAAAAATAATATAAAATGAATGTTAGTAAAGTAAAGTAAATAATTAATGAACACATAAATTAGTTGAATAAAATAATTAAAATGATTAAAAGATCAATCTAATAATAATTTGTTAAACTAATTAAATATAAACAATTAAGTAAGTGGAAATAAATAGACATAAAATAGTTGCATTAAAGAAAATAAAATAAATAAAATAAAATAAAACAAAGCACATAGGGAATAACAGAAAACGAAAGAATGGAACAAAGTGAAAAACACAGCTTTGTGTTTTCCAAAGGAACACGGCTGTGTTTTTCAACTAGCGTTGGTTGCAGTGTAGAAACACAGTTGTATTTCTTGCGAAACACAGCTGTGTTTTTGGTCGGTCACGCAAAAACAGCTTCATTCCAACAGAAAAACATGGGTTTTAATTTCAAAACACTACAATCAACAAAACTAGATCAAATGGCATGCATTTACTAATTAAATTAAATGAACACAACACGAACAAACATTTGAGAAGACACCAGCAAAGAGAAAGAATTAAATAAAATAAAAGGAAAGATTAAATGACGACCGAAATACAATCCGAGGATATTAATTGAGCAAAAAAAAAAACCATAGATTAACAAAGCGAACCGAGACTGAAACATACAAGATAAAAACAAAGCAAATCACATTATGCTCAGACAGTCGGACAAAATAGGGGAGAAAAAAAATGAAAGGGGGAAAAGATCAGGAGTCGTGCAGTGCATGCACAACTGCATTGCACAACTCGTGCATGCAGTGTGAGAGTCGTGCATTGCATGCATGAGTCGTGCAATGAGCGCACGACTCGTGCAATCACTGCACAAATCGTGCAATCCGATCGGGAAATAGAGGGATGACGACGTGAAAGAACGGTCAAAAGACAAAGGAACTATCTGATCGGGAAACCAAACCAATAATACGATCCAATCGGGAGGTTAGGATCCGATCGGGAAATAGAGAAAAAGAACAAAAAATGGCCCGATTTGAAAGGAAAGGAAAAGAAAGCAAGAGCACGACTCGATCAGGGAAGTCACGACACGGACAAACAAAGGCTCAACTAAGACAAACTTAAAAATAGGGACGAACAGAGGACTAATAATAGGTTAATAAACACAACAAGATACCACCAAAACATACATAACAATACAACAAAACATGCTTATTTAATCATAACAGCAACAAATATGCGATAAATAAGCTAATAAGATCAAATAAGAAATATATATACAATATGTACAATGAACAGAGTTTGCTAGCACAACAAAATGAAGAAAAGAAATAAAAAGAAAAAAAAAGGAAGAAAGAAAAGGAATAAAGAGATGGCTATTCAGTATTTACCCTCAGATATTGATCTTTGATCTGCAAATGAAAGATTTTTGGTTTCCCTCTTTGCTCTTCTTGAAATGGTGGTTAAAACATAGACTCAAAAACTTAACGAAAATCACGCTGATGAAAAAGAACCAAAACGATGGACTTTTCAAACGTTAAGAACTTGTTTCTTTTTTCTCAAAACAAATCTCATAATGTTTTTTTCTTTTCTTTCATTTCCATTCCTTTTCTCCTCTCTAAGCTTTTCTCTCTGTGCTTTCGCTTTTTTGAGTTCAGCTCCCTCTAATAATTCTCTCCCTCCAGTTTCTTAACTTTTTCTTTTTATATCTCAGAGAAGGTTAGGTCGTTTCCCACCAAATCCAACATACACCCATGTTTTCAAACCAAATCCCAACAAAAAATGGGATATGAGGAGCAGAAGCGCGCGAGGCAGGTAAGACGTTCATCTCACCTGTGAGATGGGCCTCACGTGGTGAGGCTGCACCTCACCAACATGAGATGGGCCTCACAACATGAGGCTTCATCTCACATGGGTGAGATGGGCCTGACCCCACAGGCCCTAGAAAACCCTTTTCCTGCGGGTTTTTTTTTAAAAAAAAAATGAAAAGCATTTCCAAGTTAGCCATCACTTTCATTTGTCTCTTTTGCCCGTGAACAGGCATCATTTTTGTCATTGGGTAATTTTTGTCTGGGCTGCCTCAGGACCCGGTGTCTATAGGTTCCTTGTGAACCTCAATGTGTATAGATCTTGTTTAAGATCCCACAATGTAAAAATGTTTTCGAATGATAAAATGAAAGATGTTTCTGTTCGATTGTACCCTTAGGTATCCCCAATGTGTTCTGTTACTCGCTTATCCACCCTTTGACTTAGCAGGCAATTAAAAGAATAACAGAATGTGAATGAATTGATAAGTTTTGTGATGATGTGCAAAGAGCTATGTGAATAAGCGTTTGATAGTGTTTACGAAAATGTTAAGCCTATGCTTTACGCACTCAAATGTTCTGGATCCTTGATTGACTCGAATGTGAAATGTGTGGTATCTTTGGGTACCTCTATGTTTTGATTATTAAAGCAATGTCTGTTAAATGTTAAGAGATCAAATAAATAATGTTTATTCAAATATACGTGTGTGTATAATCTTGATTTCATGTGAATTCGTGTCTGGATAATACATGTTATAAATCTGTTTAAAGGTTAAGAGTATGATGGTCTGTATGAAGTCTTTTAGATGGATTCTGATTCTGTTCGAGGGTCGCTTGAGGGGTCCACTGAAAGTGTGAATCCCCAAGCAGTTGATCCTTCAGTGTCTGTGTTGGCTTAACCTGCTAGGGTGCAATCCGAGGCTGCAACCATGCCCTTTGAGGTCATGTTGAAGATTTTGCAGGACATGGCTAGGGTCATTGAGAGTGTGACCGCTCCTAGAGTCCCTACTGAGAATTTGAGAAAGGCTGGCGCAGAAGACTTCTATGGGACTAGTTTGGATGAATCAAAATATGCTGAGAAGTGGTTAGAGAAGGTAGAGCGAGCCTTGGATGAGATTCGGTGTCCTCAGGAGAGGCGGGTAGAGTGTGTTGTGGCCCTGTTGCAAGGATCCGCCTTCGACTGGTGGAAGTTGGTTCAAAGGCATCCCCAGTTTCCTGACTCAGTCATATGGGAGTTCTTCGATCGGGAATTTATAAGTAAGTATGTGACTTGGGAGTACAAGGATGCCAAGTGGGCATAGTTTTTGAGTTTGAAGCAGAGGGCAATGACGGTTTCAGAATTTGAGAAGGAGTTTAACAGATTGGCTAAGTATGCGCCTGAAGGTGTTCTGACTGAGGAGTTTTGATGTAGGCATTTTGAGACTGGATTGAATTAATCTTTGAGGGTTATGCTAATTTCGCTGATGAGTACTCTGAGTGTTGGGTATTATCAGATAGTGCAAGCGGCTGTGCGAGCTGAGAGGTCTGAGTCTGTTCTGAGAGAGAGAGCTCAGAGGAGGAATCCCCCTCGTGGTGGATTTGGATCGTTATCATCCTCGGGTAAGAGGTCCCAAAACCAGCAGGATGAGTCATCTTCAGGCCCAACTTTGAGAGATAGGAGGCAGGGTTCAGCCATGAGTATGGGTTCTGGCAGAGGTGGTTCTGGAAATAGGACGAATGTTATGCCTGAGTGTTCTCACTGCAGGAAGCGCCAATGGGGTGAGTGTAGGTGGCTCACAGGTGGTTGTTTCAGGTGTGGTAGTACTGATCATTTCCTGGCTAACTGTCCAAAGTTGAGTGAGCTTTCTGGTGATCAGAGAGAGGCCAGTAGAGTGCAATCGAATGCTCCGCAGGCAAGTCATGGTAGAGGCTGAGGTAGAGGTCGAGGTGGTCGACCTAGAGATGGAGCTGCATCTGAGTCAGTTGAGCATCCCATGGCAGTGCCAGCTAGAGCCTATGCTGTGAGAGCTCGGGAGGAGCAGGATGCTCTAGATGTGATAGCCGGTAAGTTTCTACTCCTTGACACTGAATTATATGCTCTAATTGACTTTGGTTCCACACACTATATTTGTGCATGGATAAGTTAAGTAATAAGTTGTATGATGTAGATTTGTTAGACTATGAGATTTGTGTGACCAGTCCTTTAGGGCATAGTGTCAATGTGAGTAGGGTTCATAGGAATTGTCCTCTTTTGGTTGAAGGGGCCGAGTTTCCCGCATATTTGATTGAGTTGCCTTTTAGAGAGTTTGATTTGATTTTGGGTATGGAATGGCTTAGTAAGCATCGGGTTGTTGTGGATTGTCATAGGAAGGTGGTTGTGCTTTGGGATAAAGTTCAGTCTTCTGTGGTTGTTAATAGCTTAGGTCCTAGTTCTTTGAGTAACGTGATATCCGCCATGCAAGCAAAGAGGTTTATAAGAAAAGGTTGTGAGGCATTCTTAACAGTTGTTTTGGATTTGAAGCGTGATCAGGTTAAGATTGAGGATATCCCCGTTGTTAAGGAGTTTAGTGATGTGTTTCCTAGTGAATTGCCTGGTTTGCCTCCAGAGAGAGAAGTGGAGTTGTCCATAGAGATTATGGCGAGTACTTTGCCCATTTCGAAAGCACCTTATCGGATGACTCCTATAGAGTTGAGAGAACTCAAAACTCAGCTACAAGAGTGTAGACACCGGGTCCTGAGTAAGCCTAGATCGAAGTTACCCAATGATGATAATTGCCTTCACAGGCTTAAAAGGTTAAAAGTGATGGTTTTCTCGTCAAATTTGCATTTTAGAGTGAAAAATTAGAAAATAATAAAAAATATTTAAAAAATTAATGTTGAAAAATGGGGGCTTAAAATTATGGTGTTTTTAGTCAATTTAAAAAAATAAAAAAAATAAAAAAAAATTTCGGACCGCGAGTGTCGGGCGAGGCAGCGCGCAGGCGCGCTGGCGCCCAGCACGCAGACGCCAAGGCGCCCAGTGCGCTGGGCGCGATTTGGCGACGCGCTGCGTCACCAATGCCGCGCGTCGCTAAAGAGCGACGCGCAGCGTTGCGCGCCGCACCGTGCGCTGAGGCGCGCGATTTCCGCGCCTCTGCGCGCGGATTTCGTGCGCCTCGCAGCTTAAGTGCCCGTCGCTCAATAGCGACGGGCGGCGTCCCTCTGTAGCGACGGGCTTCCTGGCGGTCGGTACAGGGTCTGATGCCCTATTTTCCTCTTTTCAGCCTTTTTCCGATTTTTTCACCCAAAAATCCGTTTTTTATCCCATTTTTTTGGGGTTTTTGACTTCAAATTAAATTCTAAAATGTTTTTGTAGGTAATTAAATAATAAAACTTGATTTTATCATTAAAAATAAAATAATTTTGGGTTAAAATAGGTTTTTTCCTTAATTAAATTAGGGCAACCTATTTTATCTTATAAATACTTTATGATGAAATCAAAAGGGGCTCCTCCACACATTTTTTTAGACCTAAAAATTTCTCTTCATCTTGTTCTTCTTCCACTAAAATTCCAGATTTATTCCCCAACCAAAAATCAAAAAAGAAATCAAATGTTTAATTTTTTCCAACATAATTTCTTCTAAACATATTTTTTAGAGGAAATTTTGTTGTTGGATTCAATTTTTGAGACAAATAGAATAATTATTTGTTCTCAAAATTGTTTTTAATCTTTTATTTTGGGTTCAATAAACTTTTTCATTGATTTTGTTTTGAATCTCTTTTTGATAAAAAATTGATTTTGAGACAAATAAAATAATTGTTTGTCATCAAAGTCTAATTTTTATTTGATTTTCTTAAATAAAACTTCAATCAATTTGATATGAACAAAGTGATTGATTGTTCTTGAAATCATTTTTCTTTATTTTAATCAATAAAAACCTTTTTTTTTTTATCAAAAACATTTCTTTAGGCAAAGGTATCAATTCTTTGTTCTTAAAGAATTTTTGATCATTTTTTTTCATGTTTCTTGGAATAAAATTCCAACATTTTCATCATATTTCACTCTAATATTGTGAATCATCAAACAAAGAAATCGATCATCTTTTCCTTCATCAAATCCAATATTCTGAGGGTCAATATTCTTGGCTCCATTTCTATTTTATTCTATTCTATTTTTATTTAATTTATTCATGTATATTTTATTGTTTTTATTGATTTATTTATTGTTTTCATCTATTCATTTGTTGTATTGATCTTATATTTGTTCCATTTAATTGTTTATATATGATTTGATCTTTATTCATGTGAATATTGTTTTCTTTTAATTCCTAACATGTTATAATTTATTTTATTGTGATTCCAAATTATTTTTAACATGCAAATAATTAACTTAAATTAATCTTTTTGCAATGTAAATAGTTTTAATTAATTATGAACACATCAATTAACCTTGTTATACATCATCATTATTTTCATCATTCATTTGTTTACTAATTTTTATTATTCTTTTTATCATTGTTACATGATTTGATTATTATTTGTTTATTTATTCATTTATTATTTTCCACTTTTCATCATGTGTATATTTTCATGTATTATTTAAGTAACATGTTTTATTTTATTTTCATCACATCATTTAATCATTTGTCATACATAATGCATGTTTCTCATTTATTTTGGTTTGTTAACATTTTGATTACATTATCATTCTTTTCATATCATCTTATCTTATTTTAATTTGTTATTCATTATTTTGTATATTTAATTGAATTAATTGATTTAATTACTAACATTATTTTATTTGTATTTTGTTTTTATGTCTAAACTCATTTTTCGCTTGGGCGTTTTTGCGAGCACATCGGGAGGTCCAAAAAGGCTCATTTGGTTCATATGTTTATTTTCTTTATTTGTAATATTTAATTTTGCCATATAATTTTCTTGTAAAATTCTTTATTTAGGCACGCTAAAAAGAAAATCACAAAAACGTTTTTATTAATTAACTTGACATTTTTTTAAATAAAAGGGGACCAATGTCCTAGTTTTTCATACCCAAATAAATCATCACATCAAAATTGTTTCATAATAAATATGCATGCGAGAACCAATGTTCTCACTATTAATGAATAACCCGTTTTATGCATGTATTTCACTTTTATAAATGGGAGTTGTATTCCGCTCCTAGTGTTATTGTAATTTGTTTTTGAATGCTTTATTTTGGATTTTGCTTACATTTACCGCTTTTGATATGAATGATTGCGCCTTTAAATTAAAATTGCATTGTGTGGAAAGTTGATGAAACAATGAATTCAAAACTTAATTATAATATTAATCAAGGTATAAATAAATGAGAAGTCCCGAACCAGCTCTGGTCTTTGGGCTCAAGAGGTTAGAGGTTATCCTCCAAGATACTTCTTGTGTCACGAGGCTTTAGCGTTAATCCTAGGCTCCTTTGGCTGGCCCAAAATGGATACTAAGCGCAGTCTTAGGCTCTCCGAGGCGAGAGAAACTTTCCCAATGTTCTATTGGGTGGCGACTCCATGAAACCTCCTTGTTGCTCAACATAGACGCACTTGCGATTTATTGCAAGCTGTCAACGGACGCACAAATGCCCCGATCGCCCACGTGCGAGCGGTCGAACGGGCGGCCGCGGGGATCCGGAGGCGCGTCACAAAGAGCTATTGGATAAGGGATTTATTAGACCTAGCATATCTCCATGGGGAGCTCCGGTGTTGTTTGTGAAGAAGAAAGATGGTTCTTTAAGGATGTGTATCGACTATAGGCAAATTAATAAGGTCACAGTGAAGAACAAGTATCCTTTGCCTAGAGTCGAGGATTTGTTTGATCAGCTTAGAGGTATGGGAGTCTTTTCGAAGATTGACCTTCAGTCGTGTTATTATCAGTTGCGAGTTCAAGATGCGGATGTGGTTAAGACTGCGTTTTGGACTCGGTATGGCCATTATGAGTTTTTAGTGATGTCGTTTGGTTTGACCAATGCACCTGCGGCTTTCATGGATTTGATGAACCGAGTGTTTAGGCCATACCTTGATCGATTTATAGTGGTGTTTATAGAGGACATATTGGTTTACTCCAGAGATGAGAGTGAGCATGCGGAGCATCTCCGGTTGGTTTTGCAAGTGTTGAGGGACATTGGTTGTTTGCGAAGCTTAGCAAGTGTGACTTCTGGCTTCGGGAAGTGTCTTTCTTAGGGCATATTGTTTCAGCTCAGGGTATCCAAGTTGATCCGTCTAAGATTGAGGCGATTGTTAATTGGAAAGCGCCTAGGAATGTTTCGAAAGTGAGAAGCTTTCTCGGTTTGGCTGGCTACTACCGTCGGTTTATTAAGTTTTTCGATCATTGTTGCTCCGATGACTAGATTATTGAGGGAAGGAGTTAGATTTGAATGGTCAGATAAGTTTCAAGCCTATTTTGAGAAGTTGAAGAGGTTGTTAGTCGAAACTCCTATACTTACTCAACCCATCTCGGGTAAAGAGTTTGTGATGTACAGCGATGCTTCCGGTGTTGGACTTGGTTGTGTGTTCATGCAAGAGGGTAAAGTAGTGGCTTATGCTTCCCGTCAGTTAAAGCTACATAAGAGGAATTATCCGACATACGATTTGGAATTAGCGGCTGTGATCTTTGCCTTGAAGATTTGGCGTCATTATCTGTATGGGGAGAAGTGTAGGATCTTTACGGATCATAAGAGTTTAAAGTATCTCCTCATGCAGAAAGAGTTGAATATGAGGTAACGCCAATGGTTAGAGTTGTTCAAGGACTATGACTGCATTATGAATTACCATCCAGGTAAGGCCAATGTGGTTGCAGATGCTCTAAGTAAAAAGTCAGTTTTGGCTTTGTTCTTGAGACAGTTCAGATGGAGATTTGATTCGGATGGGGCTTTGGTTGCCCAATTGAGAGTGAAGCCAACTTTGAGACAGTTGATAGTGGATGCTAAGAAGGATGATGTTAGATTGCAACAGACTTTGCTAGAGGTCCAGCAGGGTAAGCAGTCAGAGTTCTTGATTTTGGATGGGGTGCTTAGGTATAGGAATCGTTTGTGTGTGCTCGAGAATGTTGAGTTAAGGAGATAGCTTTTGAGTGAGGCAGACACTACAGTTTTCACTATGCATCCTGGTAGTGAGAAGATGTATTGGGACATGAAGCAATTTTATTGGTGGTCTGGCATGAAGAGAGACATTGTGGATTTTATGGCCAAGTGTTTGACCTGTCAGCAGGTAAAGGCTAAGCATCAAGTCCCTTCGGGATTGCTCACTTCTTTGCCTGTTCCTGAGTGGAAACGAGATGACATCACTATGGATTTCGTGTCGGGTTTGCCGTTGACTCAGAGGAAGCATGATTCGGTTTGGGTTATTATGGATCGACTTACGAAGTCAGCTCATTTTCTGCCGGTTAGAGTGGATTATCCGATGGATAAGTTAGCCAGTATCTATGTGGATGAGGTGGTCAGATTGCATGGAGTGCCATTGTCTATAGTGTCAGATCGGGATCCAAGGTTCATATCAAAGTTTTGGAAGGAGTTGCAGAGAGCTTTAGGTACCAAGTTGAATTTTAGTACAGCATTTCATCCTCAGACAGATGGGCAGTCAGAGAGGGTAATTCAGATTTTGGAGGATATGTTGCGGGCTTTTGCTTTGGAATTTTCGGGTAGTTGGGATCGATATGTGCAGCTTATGGAGTTTGCCTACAACAACAGTTATCAGTTGAGCATCGGTATGTCACCGTATGAGGCTTTGTATAGTCGACCATGTAGGACTCCAGTTTGTTGGATAGAGTTGACCGAGCATTCCGTTGTTGGGCCAGAGTTGGTTAGAGATACTGAGGAGAAGATCAGAGTTGTGCAGCAGAATCTGAAAGTGGCTAAGGATCGACATAAGTCATATGCTAACCTAAAGAGGAAAGATATTCGGTTTGAGGTCGGGGATAAAGTTTTCCTTAAGGTTTCACCTTGGAGAAAAGTGCTGAGATTTTGTAAGAAGGGTAAGCTTAGCCTCGGTTTATTGGACCATATGAGGTGTTAGCTAAGGTTGGTCCGGTAGCCTATAGGTTGGCTTTACCGATGGAGTTGGCGAAGTTGCACAATGTTTTTCATGTTTCCATGCTTCGTCGGTATCGATCAGACCCTTCGCATGTGTTGTCAGTTCAAGATGTACAAGTGCAGTTGGATTATTCTTATGATGAGGAATTGAAGGCCGTTTTAGCCCGGGAAGTGAGGCAGTTAAGGAATAAGCAAGTCCCTTTAGTTAGGGTGTTATGGCATCATTATGGAGTTGAGGAAGCAACTTGGGAACTAGAGGCAACGATGAGGGCTCAGTATCCACATCTATTCAGTTCAGGTGAGAATTTTGAGGACGAAATTCTTGTTAGTAGGGGAGAGTTGTAACACCCCATTTGCCCCCGAGAAGTTGGAACCAATTGTGCATGTGTGCATTATGTGTGTGAAGGCATGTGATAAGGGTATTTTGGGTAAAATGCATGTTTTGTGGGTATTATTATAGTGTGAGTGCATGTAGAGTTGTAGGATGTGAGTGTGTGGGTGCCATTAGTGTGTGCATGCTCACATGTTGGTAGGGTGTGCATTAGTGAGGATAGCCTTGTATGTGTGCTGTGCATGCTTGTTGGGTATGAGTGGTTAATCTCCACCAATGAGGAAATGACATGTGTCTAGGGTTAGGAAAAGAATTAGAGTAAGAAAGAGAAAAGGGGAAAAAGCAGAAATTGTTCTTCATTTCCCCTTTTTCGCTTCTCTCTACCCTTCTTCTTCCTTTTCTCTTCTCTTAGAGTGCCCTAGCTTGGATCCAAGGAAGAGTGGTGGAATTAATCATCTCTTGACGTCAATTGGTAAGTTTTGTAGCATTTCTTATTCTTCATCTTCTGTTCTTCTTCTCTTATTCTTGCTTTTGGTTAGATTGGGTTTTTAATTTAGGTTTTGTGTTTGTTTGGATTTTGGGTGTTCTTGATTAGTTGAGCCTCCTCGCGATCCCAAAGGTAAAGAGAATGCGAGTGGAAGTGGTACCAAGTAGATTTGGAGCTAAGGAATTTTAGGTTTGGGAATTTATTGATTTTGTGCATTTTGTTATTTTTGTGTTTACATGAGAATTTTTGGAAAATTGATGTTTGATGGGGTATATTATGGTGTTGATATTATGGGTATTGAACTGATTTGAGTTGGTATGGATGATTGTTGAACTATTGAAGCAAATTTGATGTTTGATGAGTTTTTGGTTGAACATTCTGGGTTTGTGATCTTGAGAAGTTGATTATGTTCATGTATGTTTTTGATTGGGTTAATCATTAGAAAAGTTGTATTTTATGTCTCTTGTAACGCATGGAAGGTTGATTTTAGGTAAGTTGATGTTTGGGTTGAGTTGTAGTTGAGATTAAAGATTTGGGTGCTTTGATTTTGCAAAAATTATGCAGAAAATTGCATAAGAACTGGAAATCCCGATGCTGTCGCGATTGCAAAATTGTCGCGACAGAGTTCAGTGAAGCCAGCTCCTGCGCGTGACCGAGCGGAAGTGGGTAGTCGAGCCGATCGCAGCAGAGCTCACTGTCACAATCGCGACGCATGTCGCAAACACGATAGGGCGCTCAACTGCCGAGCGGCGCAGCAGAGCCCACTATCGCGATCGCGATGCATATCGCGAGCGTGATAGAGCACTCAGCTTCTGACCGCTGGGTACTCCCCTATCGCGAGCATGCACGTCTATGCGAGGTCGCGACAGCCTTTGTGGCCCGTCACTATCGCGAGCGCAACGGACATCGCGATCGCTATAGTAACCCTCTTTATGCCCTGTTTTTCCAATTTTGCCTTTCCTTCCAAAATGAATTTTGTATCACTTATTTTTGGGTTTTTTTACTACTCAATGAGAATGATTATGTTTATATATGTGTACTATTATGATTTCTCCATGATAAATTATATGATACACTTTGAGCATGAATTGTATTATGCATGACCTGCGAGAGTCAGTCTAGTGGATAGTTAGGCATGCCTAAAAGAGTCCTTTTGCTGCAGCCTCTGTAATATTCTGGATCCTGATCAGGTCCCTGTTTAGTTCCTCGCGAACTTCTACATGTTTGAATCTTGTTTAAGATTCCTCTGTAAAATGTTTTGAAAAGACATAAGGTGATACTATTTTCCGATTCGTACCTGTAAGGTACCGTACCGCTATGTGGCAATTCGTACCCGTAAGGTACCTCTACGCGTTTACTCATTATCCACTACTTTGAGTCAGCAGACGTTATGGTTTATTCTGATATGATCATAAGTATGCAAATCCAAATGACTCTGATATGAGTATATGAATCTATTGGCATATGAATATGTTATTGAACCTTTGAATGGTTATAAATGTAATTCTATTGTGTTTATATCTTATGATATTCAGCATATGCCATTATGAATGTGTATTGCCTTGATGACCATTATGAATGGCCGTCCATATATTATTGTTGTGTTCCCCACTAAGCGTTATCGCTTAGCACGGTGTTTTCATCCGTGCAGGTGCGAAAGGTGTATAGCTTTTGGGAAAGTCGCCACCAGTCAAGCCAACACAGAGGGATTAGTGTTAGGGCTTTATTTTTGTAGCATGATTCTTTTGTATTAGAACTCTTTTTGTATTTTATATTTTGTTCAGCTTCCGCTATGTATCTCTGACAGTTGTAACTATTTTGTAATATCCGTTTTTGATCAGAACATTATTGTAATGAATGCTATCATATTAATGCATGATCATTCTGATGCTTCCAAAGTTTTTAATTTCTGCTATTCGTATGTATGTTTATATCATGTAATTGGATGATGGTGTACTGTTCTGTTTGGTGACACCCTTACTCATACTAGTCTCACTCCCTTATGGATGGGTTCTCCTACATATGGGAAGGGGGTGTTACAAATCCCCTCTAAGAACCTATCCATTTTAACCTCTAAAGCTCTAAACCTATCTTGAGGTGGTTGGAATCCTACACCCCTATTTTGGTTACTACCATTTCCCCATGAAAAATTAGGATGGTTTCTCCAACCAGGATTGTATGTATTTGAGTATGGATTACCTCTTCCTTGCCCTTGGATAAAACTAACTTGTTCCTCCAAATTACTTATTCCCAAATTACATACCTCACTTGTATGACCTTGTTGGCCACAAATAGTGCATACCTTTTGTGAACTACCCCCACTCCTAAGTTACTAACCTTTTGAGTTAAAGCTTCAATTTGGGCTTGTAAAGCTACAACAGAATCTATGGCTTGAATCCCCCTAGCATTAGAATTAGATTCTCTTACTCTTTCAGTGGGCCACATACAATTGTTCATAGCTATCTCTTCTAGCAATTCAAAGGCAGCTTCTATTGTTTTCCTCATCAAAGAGCCACCAGCTGTAGGATCAAGAGTACCCCTAGTTGTTGGGTTCACTCCATTATAAAAAGTCTGCATGAGCAACTCCCTTGGAAGGTTATGGTGAGGACACATTCTCTGCAATTCTTTAAATCTCTCCCAAGCTTCATACAAAGATTCATTTTCATTTTGCACAAAAGTTGTGATATCTTTTATAATTTTTACAGTTTTGGCTAGAGGAAAGTATTTGGATAAAAATGCTTAGGCCAATTGGTCCCAAGTGGTTATTGACCCTCTAGTTAATGAATTCAACCAAGCCTTGGCTTTATCCATCAAAGTGAAAGGAAAAAATCTAAGCTTAATTGCATCATTAGAAACTCCATTAATTTTAAAAGTATCACATATCTCTAGAAAATTTGCCAAATGAGCATTAGGATCCTCATTTGCTAAACCATAAAACTGAATGCTATTTTGAATCATTTGCAAAAGAGAAGGTTTAATTTTAAATTGGTTAGCATTTACCGTAGGCCTTACCACACCTTGTTGAGCACCACTCAATGCGGGTGTAGCAAAATTCATCAACCTTGGTGGATTTTCCTCGTCAGCCATGATTAGTTTTTTATTTTTATTCTTCTTTTTACTGGATTTCCAGTTACTTGACAAATATCTCTCTATTTTAGGATTCAAAGGTTCAAGTTCTTCTTGAGAACTCCTTGTACTAGGCATGAACTAATGAACCCTGTAAAAACAACACAAAACAAAACTAAGTCAATTAAACAAACAAACAAACAGAATGAAATAAATATTGTAATCCAAAATCATAATCAAGTTTCATAATAGAAATAAATAAAACATCATTCCCCGGCAACGGCGCCAAAAACTTGTTAGCCTATTTCTAAGTGCTAATTCCGCAAGTATACGGTGTACCGGTTATACTACAAAAGATGTCGATCCCACAAGGAATGTGATAATTATTACATACTATTACTACTTAATTTTATTCTTGTTTACAATGATCATTAATTTATGAATAAAAGTGGAAATACTATGTTTAATATTATCTAATCTAGTTATAGATAATCGGAGAAGATAAAAGATTAATGATTATAAAATAATAAATAGAACTTGAATTAATTATTCTTGATTATGAATATATTCTTGTCATGCAAGTCAAGTTGAATAAGATTCTAATTTACTCTCTCAATATAAACTAGAGTGCCTAAAACATGCACTTATAAATCTAACTCACAATTTTCATTAATGAATTAGAGTGTTATTCATGCAAATTTCAGGAATAATAAACAGCCTATAACAACCATTTAATATTATGATTTCTCAAATAATACTTCAATGATGAAATTCTATTAGATTTATGTAAGAATTTATCTTTCAATTAAATACTTTCTTATAATGATCATGCATAAAAATACTAATAGAAAATTCTACAAGCAAAAATATTAAATTGATATGAATAATAAAATATAGCATTAAATATTCAAGTTCATAAATTCATCATTAAATAATTACAAAGAAGAAGTAAAAGATGAGAAATGAAGAAAGAGATCTTTCAACCCTTTTCCCTTCCACAAAGGATATCTTCTTCTTTGCAAGTAATCTTCTCTTCAAAACATAAAAATTCTAACTTAAAAACTTTAACTAAAATGTACTCTCAAACTTACAGAAATTCTTAATAATAATATTCAACTCAACTATTCAACCTTAAAAATTACAGTTAAGTGTTATATTTATAAAGTTCTAAAAGATATGTCCTTTGAAGTGTCTCTTAGAAGGGTTGCAAGACTTGGTGGAAAGTCATACTTCTTCAAGGCAAAATTTGAATTCAACTCCAACCGGTCCTCTCTGTCGCGATCGCGACGTCTATCGCGCTCGCGACAAAATATGCCTTCATCTTCGCTCCACTTTCCTCGCGCTGGCTTTCCTCCGCGCCATGTCACGACCTCACGATAGGCTGCCTTGCTCGCGATAATGCACACCATCTCCCTTTCTCCTTCTCTTTGGCTCCCTTCAATTGTGCGTCCAGTTGCGGTCACAACGTCCATCGCGCTCGCGACAGATTACTTCTCTCCTTTGCTTTCTCTCTTTATTCTTTCTCTCTTTGCTTGGCGCTTCCTGTTGCGCTCGCGATAGATTGATTCTTCCTTAGTTCATTTTTGCTCCTTTTCTCTAATCTTCTCCATTTTCTCCTACACACACAAAACTCAAACAAAAACATAAAACACACCTAATTCTAACACAATTAACTACACATTATTTTAAACCTAAAACATGGATTAAATATGAGCTATTTAAACTCATATTAACAGGAAACACATGCAAAGGATTAATGTAAAAAATTATGTGTACAAAACTACACGCGTAAAGGATTGAATGCAGGTGAATGCATGTGCAAAGAATTATGCGTTACAGGTATGCAAAAAATTATGTACATGGAATGTGTGTAAAGAATTGCACATGCAAAATATATACAAAGTTCAAGCATGTGTGAATACATGTCGGGTATCATGAAAGGCTATGCACGTGTAAAGTTATGCAGGGGGATATGCAAAATATTTATGAATGTGAGATGCATGTGAGATGTAAAAATGGATAGACCACATCCTAGGTGGTTAAGAGATTCATTGAGGGTACTGCTCGGCTGCTCACATTGTCTGATGCCCCCAAGTACCTAGAAAAGCGCTGTCTTGACTTTAGGGACTCTGACCCATAATTTTTTCAAAGAGAACTGACCCGTGTGCATCTTTGCCCCGCGGTTAATGGGCATTTTGCCCCCAAAACATTAACTCGAGTCCTGAGTTATGCACTATATGCCTAAAGGGAAGTAATGCCGCCTTATTGCTCTAGGCTTCAAAAGTCATTATTTTAAAGGTAGCGTGTCCCTTGTGAATTTTCATACTAGCTTTTCTTAGTGGGAAATGCATCCCTTTGGGGATTTTCACATAACCCTGTGGCTAATTTTTGCCTGGAATGGACCCAACCCACTCCAGCGGCTTTTACTCATTTTTTTGTAGGACAGACTGCCTATTTCCAAGTTTTCACCCTGTCCTTTGGCCTAACTTTTGCTTAGAGAGCCAATTACGGTTTTCAACTCTAACGGCCTTTTTTTTTAAGGGTATGACTGCAAGAAAAGTTGAAGCTACTATCAGAGCCCCCTTCTAGAGTAATTGGCAGTTGTTCACTGAGGCATTTTCTCCCTAGGCATCGGTTACATTCCTTTGCCTCTCTCTATGAATGTGTTTCTAGATTGGGTGAGGTAGCGGATGAGGATCGGGTTCTTTAGGGCTTCATGAGGCTGCCTTTTACATTACCACCCATTGTGCTCGATAGTTCAGAGGGATTAACAATGTAGTGAGGCATCCCTATCTTTCCAAGGTGGACCTTTATCTTCGACATTTACCTCCAGACACCATAGCCTCTAGGCAAGCTACTGGTGAAGACTATTATACCATCTATCGGGGATTGTTCTTTTACTCTCACTAATGCATTCAAGAGATAGGTGCTTAGTCCTGCAATTGATAACAGAACTCATCGACTTAGACATCTGGACGGTGAGAGCAATAGAAGAGTGTACTCATTTAGATTTCATGCATTTAGGAATGAATGATGTTTCTCTTTTTATAAACAAACTAGAAAATAATGAACACATGTATTTGCAAAGATTGTGTACATTTCGGTATGATTTCTCTAAACATGACTATTATCTAATATAGATTCAAAATGCAAAGATACATTTATTCTCAGAGTAGTTCTTGTAAGCATCAAACTCCTGTCTCCAATCAGCCCTCTCGGGTTTTCTTGATTGGAAATTTTCTCTCAAGCCTCTAATTTTTGCCCAGGGTGTCTTTTTTTCGATTTTCTCCCTGAAGAGGCGCTCATTTTTAGCAAGGCCGCCTTTTTTCGATTTTCGACCCGTGGGGCTTTTATTCTCTTCTTTTCATTTTTAGTCTTTAGCCATGAAACTTCTTGGGTCTATCGATGTTGATTGGTTTTTTAAAGTCATCTTCATCGCTGTCTGTTGGAAACACTGCTCCCTTGGACACTAACTTCTCAAGAACAAATGGGCCTTCCTACACTGGTCTGAATTTGCCTCATTCGTCTGGAACATTCAGACTCATTTGCTTACAGATTAAATCTCCCTCTGTCAATAGGTGCTTTCTGACTTCCTTCCCAGATGATCGAGCAGAGTGTTTTTTGATAGATCTAATTGCAGTGGTAATCCCATGATATGTCCTCGTCTGACATGTTTAACTGATGCTGCCATCGCTACGTCCTGTCGGCTTTCAAAATCTGGGCCTCCATGACTATCCTTAAAGATTTGGGTTCTACTTTGATCAGCTATACTACTTCTGCCCTGTGTATCGAGGAATAAAAGGTGACTCTTGTAGAGGTTCCGATGGTGGTTCTCTAGCCTCAAAGTGCAAAAGAGCCATTTCTCTGCCCAATCCTTGTAGTTTTGAACCATCTTGACCAAGATCTTTTTGTTAGCAGCCTCTCCTACCCCATTGGTTTGAAGGCAATATAGAGAGGAGTTGTGGTCTTTAATGACATACCTTTATAGCAACTCCCTAGCCTTAGCCATAAATTGTCCTTCCGTCCTTGAACCCTACATGGTGCGGGAGACCATATTGACATATCAGATTCCTTTCGATGACGTTGTCCGTTGGAGGCCATAGGGCGCACCTCCCCTATGATGTATATTCCCAAGCTCGAGCAACCCGTATCCATTGTGAGTCAATAGACCCTTTTGGTCGTTTTCGGAAGTCAAGAAAAATGGCAAAGTATGGGCATATGTAGATCAATGGGATTTGATCAAAGCTTGCCCCTAGGATGACTTTCCAATCTACATATTGATTCTTTTCCTTCCCCTTTTTTTTCCCTTTTTTTCTTTTTTTCTTTTCTGTTCCTTTTTTTTATGTTCTTCTTCTTTTTTTTTTGTTTTTTTTTGTGGACAAGCTTTATTCAAATCCTGATAGCTTGTACTTTTTCGTTCTTCTTGACTATTGGGATGACGCTGACCAACCAAGCCGGGTGTTGTATAAAAAATTTTGGCTTCATCTCTGCTTGTAGATCCCCTTTTTTTTTAACCTTCTCTACCCATTTTGGCCTAGGTCTTCTGAGCTTCTGCTTGATTGGTCCATGATCAGGGTATGTTGGAATGGTGTGCTCGGCGATTCCGCAATCAACTCTTAGCATGTCTTCATAGGTCTAGGCAAAGACTTTTTTATATTTTCTTGAATTTTTCTTAAGTTTTGATCTCTCTTCAGGAGTTACATTAGATGCTATCAAGATTTTCTTTGGGTTTTTCAAAGTTCTGAGATTAAATGGAATGGCGTCAATTGAATCAATGTCAAATATGAATGAGTCATAATCATCATTATGCATAGTAAAATTATAAGAAATATTGCACAAGTAAGCAAAAATGTTCATCTTATTAATAAAACTAGAATGTCATTATTAAACAGTTCAAAAATAAAAAGAACATTCTAAATAGGTAATCATTTTCCATTCTTGCCAACACATATGTTACAGTCGATGGTCCATTGTCATCCTTAAGAACCGTCCTCCCTTTCCCACTTAGGCACTTAATCTGTTTTATTCTTTATCCTTCGCTCTTCTAGGTTAGAGATCTGTTTAGAGTCAATCAGATCTTGAATAGCATGTCTCAAGGCCTTGCAATCATCTGTGGTATGCCTGGTGTGCTGGTGGAAGGAACAATACTAATCCCCCTTATGATTAGGCTGTCCCTGGTTTCTGGCGGGTCTAGTCGGCAATGGTTGTAGCATCCCCTCCTTCATTAGACTCGTAAGGACCCAAGACAAGGATCTGCCCAAATTAGAAAAATGCCTTCGATTCACTTTCGCGGTTGGTGTTTTTCCTGTCCTTCGGGCGCCATTGCTATTATCATAACAACCCACTCTTACACTTGCGGGGCTAGTAATAGTTTTATTGAGAGGCCCTCGGGTAGTTACAAGCTTGGACTTCATAATTTCTTCTTCAAGATCAGCTAGCCCTTTTTTCGTGCTTGAGGACCTAGGGATGCCTATTGACTGTGAAGGCTCTGTTCTTTCTGCCTTTCTTACTTATTCTTGTAACTGCATCAAATATCCCTCTGATGTTTCACCTAAGTGTGAACCTGAGCCTGACCTTAAATCATATTCTACCCTTGGCGGTTTACTATTCAGAGCTTCCATCACTACTGAAATGTCTTCCTTTTCAGGAATACAGTTGTACTCTAGAGCAGGCTTCTTGTCTCTTCCTTGCTCGACTGGCAAAATAAAGGGCACCTTGACTCTGGGTTCGAAAGCAAAAGGAGACATTACGGTCGTCGTGGTATAGGCCTTCTTGACAATGGCCGACTCAACTTGGTTAAGAGCTGTCGCCATAAGCTGAGCTTGAAGAACCAGTGCCATGGCATCCATTCTTTCTTTAATCGTGGCCAACAGCCTTTTTTCAAGCTCTTCAAACCTTCTATCCATCTCCTGGGCGATTAGGGCACGAGTCTGTTCAGTCTGTTGTGAAAGGCTAGCCATTTCTAATACCTTCAGCTGCTCTAGTAAAGATGCTAAATCTTTGTCAGCCAACTCGAACTCTAATCGTTCTTTAGACAACTATCGGGATCCCTAAACCACCCAAGCAAATGGTCTACAATGGCTAAAAAGCAAGGGGTCAGAATGATGTATGAATAACATGCTATGCATGGTCGTGTTGTGTAACAAATGGTATACAATGGCTAAAAAAATCAAAGAGGTTAGAATGATATATGCAATGCATGGAATAAATTTATGCATGGGGTGATATGTACATGTAAAGATTATATGCACATAATATAATGTACACACGCGAAATGAAATGTATATGTTTTTTTTTTAACATGTATGAATGACATGCGATACATGAGCATGCTGTGCAACATCCACAACCACATGCAAGCAAGTAGACCCTTCCAACCTTATCTCTCCTACACACGAGGTCGTGCAATCTCTTTCCTAGGTGGGCTTGATCCATGGGTTAACAGGGGACCCAATGGACGCATATGGTGCACGGTGGAAAATCAGCAGCATAACCTCTCTTATCTAATGTACATACACATGGGTTTTGACCATTGTGTATTTAGGCAGTCCGAATAAATCGATATGGGCCTATCAGGGCTTGAAAGCCTTTAATAAAGTGACCAATCAAATTATCTGGGTTTGTCCAATACATAATGATCCATATAACAAGCATAATATTATGGTTCATACCACCTAGGGGACACTACAAGAAATTGTAGTTTTCGCGACGGAAATTTAGCGACGGAACAATTTTCGTCGCTAATTTGTGATGGAAAGGACATTCCGTCGCTAATTAGCAATGGAAAAAGAATTTCATCGCTAATTAGGGATGGCAAAAAAATTCCGACACTAAAATTATTAAAAAAAAATAATTTATATTATTAGAGTCAGATTTCACTTTTCGTCGCTAAAATTTCCCTATAAAATCTAACTTTTCTCTCTCCTTCCCCTCTCTCCTCCATCTCCCCTCCCTCCCGATGCCCCCTCCTCTGCGCCTCTGCCCACCGCCGCCCTCCTCCGGTGTGCCTCCACCGGCAGATCTGACCTTCCCATCGACGTCAGCTGCCGATCCGACCCGCACCACCCACCTCCAGCCTCCTCCTGTTCGTCCCCTCCCTCTCCCCTTCCTTTCCAGCTCCACCTCTCCTCCTCCGCGCGTGGCCGCGTTTCTTCCAGCGTCGGCGGTTGTTGCTCTGGCGTGGTGGATGTCCAGTCCCTTATATCCATAAATGATACAAATACCAGAGTCACAACACTGCACTAACAAGCACTACAATGCACTCGATTGTTCTATAGGCATTTTTTTTTAAACAAACACAAATATGCACACACTAAAATAGAATAATATCATATACCTAATATTCTCACTAAATTACATTTAAGTCCTTATTTTATCACTGTTCCACTTATTTACTATTTTATTCTCGGAATTTATCACAATTATGATTTTGCCCTTACATTTACACTTTCCATCTAACTTTCTCACTTTTTACTAACTTTTTACAAAATTACCATTTTACCCTTAAACTTTCTATTTATCACATTTTAGTCCATTTTTCACTCATTTTCACTTTTATCACTATTTTAACCATATTTATCACATATATATCATTGTGCCCCTAGTATGGACCCGGTAAAAAATCTACTGATCGGATATGCGGGACATGGACCCCACAGACCCATTACACTATGAAATGATCCCAATAGGACCATTTCTCACTGCACTGCACTACACCGAACACTGATTTACACTGAACACTGAAATAAGCCGTCATTGGCTTATCAATATCGAGTCGCCATGACTCGTACCGCGGTGTGGAATCCCTATGGCTAGCCAATTATATCCTGAACTACATTTCACTACCAGTCAATTACTAAGGGCAATATTTCATCATCATTCATACAATACCACACTTTATCACTATGCACATTTTAACATACATATTATATTAATTTATAATTTTGCATACACATTCATTTATCAATACTTAATCACTTTATGCCATCACATTCCATTAATTGTCAAAAATACATACTTACATCTTTTAGATTACCATTCGGCCAACAAGTCACTTTTCCACATTATGCACTGTAATTTCAATTAATCACTCATTCATACTCTTTATATATTAATCATACTCTAAATATCATTTACGTGTCACAATTCATCACATATCTTAAATAAACCCACGATATACCATTCGGCCACTACACTATCTTTCTCTTTAGTTCACTTTAATTCCACTTAATCATTCAATCATTTAATTTACATATTGTATTAGTCATAAACATTATTTATTTGCCATGTTACACAACATATCTCATTATTTTATTTAATATCCCATTCGGCCAAAACATTAGATTTTCTTTATGTGTTCTTTAATTTCTTTCAATCACTCTATCATGCCTTAAACATGTTATACATATAATAACCATCAATTATAAGCCATAAACTTCATTTAATCTTCATAAAATCCATAATATACTATTCGGCCTACATTAGGTTTTTCATACCTCTTAGTTTTAATTTCATCTAATCATACTTTTATACTATTTTAGGTCCACTAATCACATATATTAAGTTAGATTCAATTATTCATGGATTTTTCACATACACACAATATAAACATAACCTAAAATCATGCCTCTACCATGGAAAAGAAATGGTATTGTATCCACTAACCTCATTTCCATGCTCTCCACCACTTTAGCTTGCTTTCCATGCCTTATCTCCTTAAAACTCCATCTTCTCCATAAAAATCCTATGGTGGCCGAATTTAGACATCAATATTTTCTCAAATCCTTACTTCCTTTTTGAAATATAATTACATAATCATCATCTACATACCCAAAAATACCTATTTGAACCATTAGATAAAATTATAGAACTCAAAATCTCTTACGTCAAATTTAGGGCATAACCTTGAACACTTGGTTTTCCCACTTTCTTCACTCCAAAAGAGCTTTTGAGACCATCATCAATGAAAAGAGAGACTATAATTTACTTAGAAAGGTTGGATTTAGGGAGAACTTTGAAGAAAGAAGAAGAAAATTCAAGAGAAAGTGAGGAGGTGGAGTTTGGCCAAGAAGAGGGGGAAGAAGGGTGGAGAGAATTCTGGAAATTGGGAGATTTTTCTGCCTTTTAGATGTGTCTTGAGTGGGCTTGGGCTTGGTTCAACCTATTGGGCCAACCCTAAAGCCCATTTAGGTTATTAAGCCCATTTTCCATCCAAAAATTATTTTCCTCACTTTCCAAGCTAAATTTCTCCCAAAATGAATTCCATATTCGGCTCAATCGGAGACCGTTTTCCAGTCCGCTAATTTCTTACCAGTCCGATAACTCAATTTTCTGTCTTACCGTAAAATTTATTTTTCCTTACCAATTGATTCTCCATAATATTCCAAGCACAATCATGCTTCCAAATGATTTTTCTGAGGTCCAAAACTTCATTTGAAGTCCAGTCAAACTTTGGTCAAACCTAATCAAACCAAAGTCAACTGGTCCGGTCCGACCAGTTCGATTCACTGGTTGAACTGGTTCGGTTCACTTTTCACCCTTAATATCATTTTCACTCTTATATATCCATTAGTCCTTAATTCCATCTCAATTAGGTTCACTATTTGGTCCGGTTCACTAATTTCCCAGTGTCTCCATAAAATTTCTTTTTCACCATCAACTGTTCTATATACTATTATAAGTCCATCTATACCTTCAAATAATTTTTCAGAGGTCATTTACTATATTTAGAGCCTCGGTCAAACTTGGTTACTATTTGAATCGAACCGGATGCTTCCTTCAAACTGACTTTCGGAGGTCGTTTTAGCTCCGTATTCAGTTCCGATTTCACCACTAGACTCCTTACGACCCACAGATCATTTTCGCGAAATCAAAATTTTTCGGGCGCCGGACAGCCGGGTTTGCTGTATAGCCACCTCGGTGTTACCCATATCGAAACCGCTATATTTTTAGCACACTTATCAATAAGTTTTGACACTGACAAACTCACTCCTTACACTGTTCGACGCTGCGATCATCATAATAATACTAAAATTATGCACTATCACTTCTAAGCCGGTATTTGGACCACTACAATTCTCCCCCACTAATAAAAATTTCATCCTCGAAATTTCCTTTATGCATCACAGGCACGCATCATTACCACTAAACTGAGAGGACATCCAACACAGGAAGTCCATTTATTTCCCATCAGTCATCCTACTTTACATTCTATAGGTCTGCACTATTCTTATGTCTCCTTCGATACTTTCACTCACTTCCATCATCAATACTAATTCATGACATGTATCCGTATCACTTCATCCTTATTGCACTAACTCCGATCTTTGGACCACCTAAACCTTTGCTCTGATACCAAAATAAATGTAACACCCTTATATCCGTAAATGATACGGATACCGGATGTCACAACACTGCACTGACAAGCACTACAATGCACTCGATTGTTCTGTAGGAATTTAATTGTAATTGACTATTATAAGATAAGGTTGAGACATAAATGTCAGTAATGAGAAATTAACTAATAGTGAAGTGAAGAAAATATTGATTTAAATATACATAAGTCAATAAGACGAGGACACAGAAATAAATAGACTAGTAATGTAAATAGTAATGATAATAGTAATACAAGTACAATAGAAATTAATGAATTTGTCAATGAGCATAATAATAGCATTAATTAAGTGAAATGTTTGAAGAATAAATCGGAAATTTTTTATGAAGAGATAATTTAGGGGCCATAGTGAATTAAATTACAGTGCAAGATTTGTGAATAAGGTTATAAAGAATTAATAAATTTGATGGTGTGTTTTAATAAGTAATAATATAGAAAGAGTTTAAATAAAAGTAATACGAAATAATAAATGAAAATTTAAAAATGATAGATTTTAGTATCAGCGATAAGAAAGTGATAAAATGAAAGGAATTTATAGATCCGTTATAATGGTAATTGTATAAGTGAATAGAATTTAAATGGAAGGTATGTATTAATAATGAGACTGTAAGTATGAAGATAATGTCAGTAAATATAGAAATAACATTGATTAAGAAATAAAATAAAGCAAGTCATAATAGTAAGTCAGTGTTATGAATTTTGAAACAATGACTATTTAATAAGAAGATACAGAAATAAAATAAGATAATGTCAAGGGGCGTTAATGGAATCGAATGATAAGTGATAAACTAATCGTAGTGTTATAATGCAAAATGGTTACTATTAATTAATAATGAAATTGATAATCGAATGGTAAAGTGTTAGGATATAATTATAAGACTGCAAACAAGAGATAAAATGATAATCGACTAAAACTAGAATGTAATAGATAAATATTGTAAGAAGTTATATATAGTAAAAGTTAATAGTGTAGTAATAATGTAAGTGGCAGTGAAAATGATAGTGAAGGTGAGAGTGATGGTGATATTGATAACAGTAGTAAAAAAATAAATAATTAAAGCAATAACAGTGATAGTAAAAAAAATAAAGATGGCGAACACCGTGAAAGTGTGTAATAATCATTCAAATCTCAAAAATTAATACCCTTATAATTTAAATAAAGTACAAGAACTATATGTGTGTGCATACATGTGTTAGTTGTGTGAAAAACTTAGGATACGTATTCACCACTGGGCATTTTAATGCTCAGCGCGTAAGTGTTATTGCGCGCAGGTTAAGATAATAGATTTTGATATGGCCAAAGATGTAGTATTGTCTGGACGAAGATTATGGCAGCAAAGATCGGTGTTTGGCATGGCATGTATACGACCGCGGAACAAAAATATAAGGTATATGGTAATATTCTGTTTTAGTGTGTGCATTTTTGTGTTTATTTAAAAAATAAATAAAAAATCCTGCAGAACAATCGAGTGCATTATAGTGCTTGTCAGTGCAGTGTTGTGACATCCGGTATCCGTATCATTTACGGATATAAGGGTGTTACATTTATTACGATTTTGCCCTTACATTTACACTTTCCATCTAACTTTCTCACTTTTTACTAACTTTTTACAAAATTACCATTTTACCCTTAAACTTTCTATTTATCACATTTTAGTCCATTTTCACTCATTTTCACTTTTATCACTATTTTAACCATATTTATCACATATATATCATTGTGCCCCTAGTATGGACCCGGTAAAAAATCTACTGGTCGGATATGCGGGACATGGGCCCCACAGACCCATTACACTATGAAATGATCCCAATAGGACCATTTCTCACTGCACTGCACTACACCGTACACTGATTTACACTGCACACTGAAATAAGCCATCACTGGCTTGTCAATATCGAGTCGGCATGACTCGTACCGCGGTGTGGAATCCCTACGGCTAGCCAATTATATCATGGACTAGATTTCACTACCAGTCAATTACTAAGGGCAATATTTCATAATCATTCATACAATATCACACTTTATCATTATGCACATTTTAACATACATATTATATTCATTTATAATTTTGCATACACATTCGTTTATCAATACTTAATCATTTTATGCCATCGCATTCCATTAATTGTCAAAAATACATACTTACATCTCTTAGATTACCATTCGGCCAATAAGTCACTTTTCCACATTATTCACTTTAATTTCAATTAATCACTCATTCATACTCTTTATATATTAATCATACTATAAATATCATTTATGTGTCATAATTCATCACATATCTTAAATAAACCCTTGATATACCATTCGGCCACTACACTATCTTTCTCTTTAGTTCACTTCAATTCAACTTAATCATTCAATCATTTAATTTACATATTGTATTAGTCATAAACATCATTTATTTGCCATGTTACACAACATATCTCATTATTTTATTTAATATCCCATTCGGCCACAATATTAGATTTTCTTTATGTGTTCTTTAATTTCTTTCAATCACTCTATCATTCCTTAAACATGCTATGCATATAATAACCATCAATTATAAGCCATAAACTTCATTTAATCTCATAAAATCCATAATATACTATTCGGCCCACATTAGGTTTTTCATACCTCTTAGTTTTAATTTCATCTAATCATACTTTTACACTATTTTAGGTCCACTAATCACATATATTAAGTTAGATTCAATTATTCATGCATTTTTCACATACACACAATACAAACATAACCTAAAATCATGCCTCTACCATGGAAAAGAAAGGATATTGTATCCACTAACCTTATTTCCATGCTCTCCACCACTTTAGCTTGCTTTCCATGACTTATCTCCTTAAAACTCCATCTTCTCCATAAAAATCCTAAGGTGGCCAAATTTAAACATCAATATTTTCTCATATCCTTACTTCCTTTTTGCAATATAATTACACAATCATCATCTACATACCCAAAAATACCTATTTTAACCATTAGATAAAATTATAGAACTCAAAATCTCTTACCACAAATTTAGGGCATCACCTTGAACACTTAGTTTTTCCCACTTTCTTCACTCCAAAAGAGCTTTTGAGACCATCATCAATGAAAAGAGAGGCTATAATTTACTTAAAAAGGTTGGATTTAGGGAGAACTTTGAAGAAAGAAGAAGAAAATTCAAGAGAAAGTGAG
Source organism: Excoecaria cochinchinensis (assembly GCA_947683425.1). Taxonomy (NCBI): domain Eukaryota; kingdom Viridiplantae; phylum Streptophyta; class Magnoliopsida; order Malpighiales; family Euphorbiaceae; genus Excoecaria; species Excoecaria cochinchinensis. The sequence continues at coordinate 11,269,626 of CANTUQ010000021.1, forward strand.
GAGGTGGAGTTCGGCCAAGAAGAGGGGGAAGAAGGGTGGAGAGAATTCTTGAAATTGGGAGATTTTTTCTGCCTTTTAGATGTTTCTTGAGTGGGCTTGGGCTTGGTTCAACCTATTGGGCCAACCCTAAAGCCCATTTAGGTTATTAAGCCCATTTTCCATCAAAAAATTATTGTCCTCACTTCCAAAGCTCAATTTCTTCCAAAATCAATTCCACAATTCTCAAAGTGTATAATTTAGCCTCTACATAAAATTTTGGCTCAATCGAAAACCGTTACCTGGTCCGCTAATTTCTTACCAGTCCGATAACTCAATTTTCTGTCTTACCGTAAAATTTATTTTTCTTTACCAATTGATTCTCCATAATATTCCAAGTACAATCATGCTTCCAGATAATTTTTCTGAGGTCCAGAACTCCATTTAGAGTTTAGTCAAACTTTGGTCAAACCAAAGTCAATTGGTCCAGTCCGACCGGTCCGATTCACTGGTTGAACCGGTTCGATTCACTTTTCACCCTTAATATCATTTTCACTCTTATATATCCATTAGACCTTAATTCCATCTCAATTAGGTTCACTATTTGGTCCGGTTCAATTAAACCGATCCGGTTCACTAATTTCCCAGTGTCTCCATAAAATTTCTTTTTTACCATCAACTGTTCTACACACTAATTTGAGTCCATCTATACCTTCAAATAATTTTTCAGATGTCATTTACTATATTTAGAGTCTCAGTCAAACTTGGTTACTATTTGAATCGAACCGTAGGCTTCCTTAAAACTTACTTTCGGAGGTCATTTTATCTCCGTTTTCAGTTCCAATTTCACAACTAGACTCCATACGACCCACAGATCATTTTCGCGAAATCAGAATTTTTTGGGCGCCAGACAGCCGGGTTTGCTGTATAGCCACCCCGGTGTTACCTATATCGTAACCGCTATATTTTTAGCACACTTATCAATAAGTTTTGACACTGACAAACTCAATACTTACACTGTTTTACGCTGCGATCATCATGATAACACTAAAATTATGCATTGTCACTTCTAAGCCGGTATTTGGACCTAGGGGTATGCAACGATCGGTTTGGTTCAATAATCGAATCGAAATAACCGAAAACCGAAATTACAAGATTTTACGAAACCGAACTGAAATTTTGTGATAACCGAACCGATATTTTCGGTCGGTTTGGTTCGGTTAACCGATAAAAATAAAATTTTAAAATTATAATTAAAAAAATTGTCTAAAAATTATATAAAATAATAAATCAGAAAATTAAAATAAAAAAATTCAAATTAAAAATGTACATATATTTAATTTGAGTTAAACCCATTTATATTGAATTAAAAAGTATAAAAATAAAGTTTATTTTTGTAAAAAATGAAAAAAATAACATATATTAATACAAGTTCGGTCGGTTCGGTTTTTGCCTTTCAAAATCGAACCAAACCGAAATTAACTTATTTTTGAAACCGAAACCGAACCGAAAAATCGAACCAAATTAAAAAATTCGGTCAGTTTTGTACGATTTTTCGGTTTGAACCGAAATTTGCTCACCCCTATTTGGACCACTACATCCAGTCAGCTTTGGCTTCCCTTGCCTTCCCTCCTCCTCCGGCAGCCTCAGGTAAGGAAGTTGTTGCTTTTTTTAATTAATTAATTAATTATTATTATTATTATTATTATTATTATTATTTAAAAGGTTAATATTATTAAATAAAATTCTGAATTACTTATTAGTGTTATTGTTGTTAGAATTTATATTTTTTATTTATGTTAATTAAACATTTCATTATTGTTAAATAATAATATGAAAATAATTTTGAAGAATATATTATTATTAGTATTAGTTAGATTATTGTTAAATAATTAAATGGAATATTTATTAGTGTTAGTATTATTAGAAAATAATAAACTTAATAATTTATTTGAGGATATTAGTAGTGTTAATATTGTTGAGTAATAATAAATTGCGAATATATTGAAAATTAAGTGGTTGATTAATATTATTATTGTTAATGTGGATTGTTATTGTTGTTAGAATAATTGTTATCTATTTATGTTAAATAAACATTATTTTGAAAATTTAACTTTAATTGATTATAACAAATATTAAAATATAATCATAAATTGATATATGGTCTGATATTTTATTAAATGCCGATTAAGTATTATAAATGATAGCGATTTTAATTGTTTGTAAAGTCAAATAAATTGGAGCATTCATATGACCATATCATTTGTGGTTATACCTTTGATATATATGGAATGTAAATATAGATTTTATTGACAAATAACTTATTACTTTAATAGTGAATATTGATTTTTTATGAATGAATAACAGCATTTAAACTATGAAAATAACACACTAATTTATGTTTTTCGGATGTGAAATAAAATGCTTGATATGATTGTTAAATTAAGGCAAATTATCTAATAATCGCATTCCAATATTTTAATTAATTGGTCACTAACGTAAATTTCCAGTAAAGACTAAAGAGCTATTGCTTGTGAATATTTTAATAAGATATATATATATATATATATTTTAAATGCAATAAGAAACAGTAAATTGTAATAATAATTTATTAATAAATTCACACATGATGATCGATTTGATTTAAACAAGATTCAATTCTAAAACATAAAATACTAACATGATAAACTTTGCTTAATTTTATGGAAAAAAGGGAACAAAATGAAATTGAGTAGGGCCATAGGAAAATAATAAAAACCCTAGTCGGAATTTCACTTTATGTTAATTTGTATTGTTGCTATTATTTTTTTGTTAGATAATAATATGAATAATTAACATAAATAAATTGATTAATATTATTATTATTATTATTATTATTATTATTATTATTATTATTATTATTATTATTATTATTATTATGTAGATTATTATTAAATAATATTCTTATAAAATTATTTTTTTTATTATTATTGTTGATTTTATTGTTGTTGTAATGAAGATGACTATAATATGACAATTTGTGTTTTTCTTTTTATTTAGCATAATAATCAGTATAATTATTGTTTAAATGACTAGCAATTGTCTTAAATAATTTTGCAATTTTTGTAATAATAGTTGTATTTTGAATTTCTAGTTTTATTAACTAATATATTAACTTTTTTTTTTGGGAATTAGATATACATAATTCTAATTAAGATGTCACATTGTTCGTGTAACAGTTTTGGAATTAATTATGAGTAACGTAGATAGATCTTGGATGTATAGAAGAAAAACAAAGGATGGTTACATTAATCCTGAATTTGTGGAAGGGGTTCAGTCATTTATTGAATATGCAAGTTCTCAACCTGCACATATGGACGGGGCTAAAATAAGATGTCCATGTAAAAAGTGCAAACACCTTAGTTATTTTCCAGTTGATGAAGTGTATTTTCATTTGTTAAGAAAGGGATTTGTCCAAAATTATTTTGAGTGGACACGATATGGGGAACCATCAATATGTAGCACCTCGATGGGAAATATGGGTAACATGTCGGCAACTGAGAGTCAATTTGAAAGAGAGGGGGAATTTACTACATATGATGTAGGGGTCACCGATAATCCATACGTTCAAATGGTTTACGATGCAACTGGCCGTGATTTTAGGGATCGAAGTTTTGATAAAATTCTTGCTTGGTAAAATGAATCATTGCCTTCTAACCATAAAATGGTTGATAATTTGTACAGTGTGAAGAAAATGATCAGTGGTTTAGGTTTGCCTGCTGAGAAAATTGACTGTTGCCGGTTGGGATGTATGTTGTTTTGGAGGGATGATGTGAATTTACAAGAGTGCAAATTTTACAGTCAACCTAGGTACAAACCCAGGAATTGCAGCAATAAGAAGAAATTGGTATCTTGGAAACGTATGTATTTTTTTCCATTAACTCCTAAGCTTCAAAGACTATATGCATCTGAAGTTACTGCACCTCACATGAGATGGCATGATGAGCACGAAAGCATAGGTGGAATAATGAGCCATCCATCAGATGCAGTTGCATGGAAACATTTCAATAACACCCATCTTGATTTTGCTGCTGAATCTCGAAATGTTCGGTTGTGTTTGAGCACTGATGGATTTCAACCTTTTGGTCAATCAGGGCAACAATATTCGTCCTGGCCAATCATAATTACTCCTTATAATTTGCCTCCATGGATGTGTATTAATGAGGCATATATGTTCTTGACAATTATTATTCTAGGACCTAGAAATTCGAAGCAAAAAATTGATGTATATTTGCAGCCGTTGATTTATGAATTGCAACGGCTTTGGGATATCGTTGTTGAAACATATGATGCATCACTTAAACAGAATTTTATGATGAAAACAGCATTAATGTGGACGGTAAGTGACTTCCCCGCCTATGCTATGTTGTCCGATAGGAGCACGGCTGGAAAACTAGCTTGTCCTTACTGTGGCGATGATTCAGATGCGTTTTATCTTCAAAATGGTTGCAAAACTTCTTAGTTTGACAACCACAGGAAATTCCTTCCAACTGATCACCCATTCCGATAGAATAAGAACAGGTTTATTAAGAATAGAGTTGTATAAGCTAGTCCTCCTGTTATCAGAAGTAGTGAGCAAACTTTACAAGACATTGATGAATTGGGTTTACTTACAGTAACAGAACTTGATGCTGATGAAGTTAATGGAAGAATCAACAAAAACTTTGGTTGGAGGAAAAAAAGTATTTTTTGGGATTTGCCGTATTAGAAGACTAATTTATTACGGCATAATCTAGATGTGATGCACATTGAAAAAAAATATTTTTGATAATGTGTTCAACACCATTATGAATAGAGAAGGGAAGACCAAGGACAATGCAAAATCACGGGCAGATTTAAAGTTGTTATGTAGAAGGCCTGAATTAGATAAAGATTACATAAACAGAAAATATTCTAAAGCATGCTACACTTTGGACAAAAAACAAAAGGAAGTCTTGTGTGAGTGGTTAAAAGGACTAAAGTTTTCGGATGGTTACGTATCGAACTTGGCAAGGTGCGTCGACATGAGAAAGTACAAATTATTCGGTATGAAAAGTCATGATTATCACGTTTTTATGCAGAGGCTACTCCCAATAGCATTTCGAGAGTTATTGCTGACAAAAGTGTGGGAAGCTATAACTGAGCTAAGTATTTTCTTCAGAACTTTAACATCATGTGAGATAAATGCGGCAGATATGGTAAGATTAGAAATAGAAATTCCAGTAATTCTGTGCAAACTTGAAGCAATTTTTCCTCCAAGCTTCTTCGACTATATGGAGCATCTGCCCATGCATTTAGCACATGAGGTGAAACTTGCTGGTCCTGTTCAATATCATTGGATATATCCATTTGAGCAGTAACTATCTATGATATGCAATTGCAGTTTTATTATAATTTGTTATGGTAATTAATGTCAATCAAAAATATCATGTAGGTATTTGTTTCACTTGAAGAAAAATGTTAAAAATAAAGCTAGAGTTGAAGTTCAATATATAATGTGTATTTGATCGAAGAAGCAAGTACATTTTGTTCGCATTATTTTGAGCCGCATGTACACACAAGACAGCGGAAAATACCACGTAATGATGATGGTGGGGAAACAAGTAATCAGGACGAAAACTTATCCATATTTATGTATCCTGGGCGTTTACATGGCCGTTCAATAAGGAAAATGCTAACAGAGGCAGAATTAATAGCGGCCCATAGTTATATTTTATTGAATTGCAAAGAAGTTCAGTGTTTTGTGCGATAAGTTTAATATATACACCAAATTGCTCATTTGATTTACTATGTGAAGGGTGTAATAAAACGCTGTATATGGGCATTTTAGATTATTTGAGGAATGGATACGGGAGCTAATGCCTGAAAGAAATGAAAATGAGGTGAACAAGGAAGTCGAAAAGCACTTTCATCATTTGTTTAAGACATATGTAAGTTGTGACCTTCAATAATGCAATCTATTTATACAATTATATATGAAATATTCATTTAAATGCTGTTAGAATATTTGAATATGTAGGCATTAACAAATTCAATTGACAACAAGTACATCATGGATCTTGCAAAAGGACCTTTGCGATATGTTAAATTGTATCCGGTGTATTTCATGAATGGATACAAATTCCATACACAGAGTCGTGGTCATAACAAGGAAACGGCAAACAGTGGGGTTTGTATTCAAGGAGAGTTGATGGATTATTATGGGAAAATTATTAATATACTTGAATTGGAGTACCCCGCATTGCCAATAAAATGTTGTGTATTATTTAAGTGCGAATGGTTTGATCCAACTAATAACATTGGAACAAAAATATATACCTGATAATTTTTAGTTGAAGTAAACCAACGTAGAAGATTTAGTAACTTTGAACCTTTTGCATTGGCAATGCAAGTGATCCAAGTATATTATGTCTCTTATCCAAACTTAAAACGTGACAACTCGGAATGGTTAGCAGCATGCAAAGTAAAACGAAGAGGCATTTTTGAAAGGAAAGCCGCCGAACAAAGTGATCGCTCTGAAAATAATGGTGCATTTCAAGAGGAACAACCGGAAGTTCATAAAATAAATGAATCTCTGAAGTATGATGATAATGAAACATTGAACTATGCAAACAATGAATTTATTGAAATTTCCTGTGAGGATGATGAGGAAACTTTGGTTGGCAAGTGATCCGATAACGAGCCTAAATTTGATTTTTCTTCATCGAAAAATGAGGATGGTTGTGATTACGATTTACAGCTTAGATATGATAGCGAATAATTTGTTTACCAAATTTTATATCATGTAAGAACAATTAATACTGCACTGTTTTATTTTTTTATTTTAAATGTTTATTATAATGTGATTATTTTCTATTATCTAACAATATGCAATTTTTTCATAATGTCAGGTTCAAAAAATGTTTAAGCGAAAGAAGAGTAAAATGATTCCTCCGCGTCTCAGGGTGCATGATGGAGGTGACAGTATTGGTGATGGAGCATCCCCATTGCCTGGTTTCAATGCTAGCACTCAGGCTGGCGCATCACTGACCATCCCTACTGTTGCACCATCTACCACTCCCTCTACTGAATCGACTCCTATGGCACACACCAAATCTATGCCAACTCAGGTATCAGGAACAGATGCAATGGAACAGCCTATGCCTGGCTCAGTTGGAGTTGATGGAAGAATCTATATCACCATTACAGCTGGGGGGTAAGTGATTAATATTTAACTTTGTATTGATTTTAATAATAGCTGTTAATTTTATTAACTTTATTAGGATTGTTGTATATTAGTTTGAATCCTTCAGGAAAGTGCTCACGCAACATGACAACCACGTTCAAGAACAGAATAGATTATGATTGTTATGTCTAGAAGAAGGTGTCACAAGAAATAAAGAATTTTTATTTTGAAGAATTCAAGGTAATAAATTATGATAACATTTATTACAGCTCAAATTATAGTTTACACTTACTTATAGTTTGTTTTTTGTTCATTCTCATAAGAAACAATTTTATTGGGACTCGGAGTTTGACGACATCATGTATTCTGCATGGGAGAGTCGTGCTCGAGCACTTACAAGGACTTAGTGTACTTGCTACACACTGTGGTGTACGACCTCGTTACATAACCGAAGATATATGGGCATATTGGGAACAATATTGGACGACGCCCGAGGCCCTTTCTATTTTAGAGCGGAATTCTAATAATAGACAGGGAGGACTTGAGGGAGTCAGTTCATGCTTGCATACTGGAGGATCAATGTCCCATCGGGAACATGTAGATAAACTTGTAAGTATTACAAAATATTACTGTTATTACTATAATTAATGTTATTAATGTTTAAGATTTATCTTATTAACATAGAGGAGGATGGGAATGTTAATTGTGTGAGGAGTTTGCATTGTTGTTGGATGTTGGATGCAAGCATAACAATAAATTTGAAGTGTTTTTCTGTCTTTTTGTACAGGAGGTATGGTTAAAATATAGGGAAAACTCTGCTGAAATTTTAGTAAAAACTTGTACAAATACTCAATAAATTATAGTTCACCTATAATTCTTTTTATGTTTGCAGGAAGGATCGGTGGATATTATTATAATTTACTATTATTACTGTAATTAATGTTATTACTATTTAAGATTTATCTCATTAATATAGAGGAGGATGGGAATGTTAATTGTGTGAGGAGTTTGCATTGTTATTAGATGTTGGATGCAAGCATAACAATAAATTTGAATTGTTTTTCTGTCTTTGTATACAGGAGGTATGGTTAAAATATAGGGAAAACTCTGCCGAAATTTTAGTAAAAACTTGTACGAGTACTCAATAAATTATAGTTCACCTATAATTCTTTTTATGTTTGCAGGAAGTATCGATGGGTAGACTGCCTACCTATGGTGAGGTCTTTATACATACCCACACCAAAAATCATGATGGTCAAACATTCGTCAATTCTTGGTCAAGACTTTTACATGTATGTCAAAAGTATTATAATTTACAAATATTTAATATTAGTTATTATTAATCGTTACTTATTATAAAACATTTGTTTTACGGCAGGAACAAGTTCAAGAGAAAATTCAGCAACGTTCACAGAGTTCCGATAATGTTGATGCGAATCAGATTTATTATGAAGTGGCTGGTGGTAGAGACCAGCGAGGACGGGTATTTAGCTTTGGTTCTTTGGCCCAGTCCTATTACTCGCATTCGTCAAACTCAAGTACAGCTGCATCTAATAGACGGTCTACCTCCAGGGAAGTACATGAACTTCGGAATACTGTTAGTGAGCTGGGATCTGAATTCCAACAATCACAAGCTCGATGGCAAGACTCAGAAGCTCGATGGCAAGACTCAGAAGCTCGGTGGTGACAATCTCTCGACTTCATATCTGAGCTACGCAATGAGATGGCTAATTTGAAAGGAATGGTCGCCTCATCATCGCAGTAGTCTGATCGTACTTGTCAGCCGCCGCCATCATCTTAGTTAGGAATTTGTAACAGACATATGTAACTATTATGATCTTCCTAAATAATTATTAACTTTATGATTAGTACAATTATTATATTCAATTATTATTGGATATTAAAATTTAGATATTATCTTCATTTTTTTATTATTTTGCAATTAATATTACAGGTTAAATCTATAGCATGAAATAAATAATTAAAAAATTAAATTTAAAATTTTTATTAAATTTCCCGAAGGAAATAAAATTTTCGTCATTAATATTCCCGACGAAAATAATTCCGTCGGGAAAAATTACCTATGATTACTCTCCATCGGGAACTTAGTTTCCCGACGGAAATTGCTTATTTTCCGTCGGGAAATCAATTTTTCCTTGTAGTGGGAAGTATCTATTTCCATTACATGAGCTTTGGTCAGGGTGATGATACTTTAGGTCTACCCAAGCATGGTCCCTGCCAACAAGTCTAGCTCATCACGAGCGTAAAGACCGGTCGGGTCTCCATTTAATATACCAAACGGTACGAGGCTTGGGCTGGTGAATATCCTTAACACTTCCCTACATTGAGTGAACGTAAGGTCATGCTTTGAGAACACATCAGGGTTAAAAGAGTGACCAAACTATCATAGATCTAAGGCTCTAATGATATGCAATGCAATTTCAAAAAGGGATGAAAATAATAAATTAAAACTCAATTATATGTTTTAATCAAGGTACTTTCAAAGTGAAGTCTCATTTAAGTCCCCAGCGAAGTCGCCACTGTGACGCGCACTGAACCCTAGGAGGCACCGAAAGGCCGCTCTTAGGTCGATCGAGAGAGATTCGTGAAAACTTGTAAAAAATTACAAGTACGTCTATTTTGAGCAACAAGAAGGTTTCTTGGAGTCACTACCCAATAGAACTTTGGGAAAGGTCGTCTAGCCTCAGTGAGTCTAAGACAGCGCATATGCATCCATTTTGGGCAAGCCAGAGATATTTTGGAGGCCCCACCCCAATAGAAGATTGGGATGGTCCTCTAACCTCATGGAGCCTAGGACTATGCAAATTGGGCCTTTTTGGGCAATAAGAGATATTTTGGAGGCCCACCCCAATGAGATATTGAGATGGTCCTCTAACCTCGTTGAGCCTAAGACCAGAGATGGTTCGGGACTTCCCATTTATTCATACCTTGATTAAATTACAATTGAGTTTTGAATTTAAGATTTCATCCCTTTTCTCATTCATTTAAATGCAGTAATTTAATGCACATGTCAATCACATAATGAAAGCGGTAAATAAAACAAGATTAAAATAAAGTAAATAAGAGTATAATAAATTACAATAAAACTAGGAGCGGAATACAACACCCATTGTAAATAAAATATAAATTATACATAAAATTGGATATTTATTAAAGATGAGGACATTGGTACTCGCATGGATGGTTAAAGAAAATAATTTGAATGTGACAATTTATTTTTGATGGAAAAACTGGGACATTGGTCCCATTTTTATTAGAAAAAGTTCCAAGTTTAATTAATAGAAATATTTTTGTGATTTTCTTTTTAAACGTGCATAAAGTAAACAATTTTATTAAGAATTACATGGCAAAATAAATGAAAAAGTCAAATAAATGAAAAAGTCAAATAATGCAAATAAATGGTCAAACCAAATGAGCCTCCTGGATCTCCTCGTTTGCTCGCGAGAATGCCCAAGCAAAGAAAATAAGTATTAGAATAAAAAACAAACACAAATAAAATAATGTTAGTATTTAAATCAATTAAATATATAATAAATAATAAAACAAAACAAAATAAAATAAGATGATGTCAAAATGACAAATGAATTAAAATGTTAATAAATAAATAAATGAAAAAAAATGCATTATGAATGACAAAAGAATTAAATGATATGATTGAAATAAATAAAACAACATGTTAATGAATTAATATATTAAATAATAATAATAATAATAATAATAATAATAATAATAATAATAATAATAATAATAATAATAATAATAATAATAATAATAATAATTAAATAATTATAATAATTAAATGATAATAATAATATATAAACATATTAAATAAAACAAATATACAAACAATAGAATAAATAAATAAATGAAAACGATAAAAATTTACATGTTAAATCAATTAAACATGAACAAAAATAAATAAAATAAAATAAAAAAAAGAGATCAAGCCTAAAATGTTTACCTTCAGAGTTCAAATTCGATGAAGGGAAAAAAGATAATTGATTTCCTTCCTTTGTTTTGCAAAATTAGAATTGAAGATGATAAAAATTGGAATTTTATTCCAAAAAAGTAACTTGCAAAAAAATGAAATCAACTAAAAATTCTTAAGAACAAAATATGAATTTCTTTGTCTAAATAATGATATTTATTGATCAAAGAAATAAAAATGATCTTAAGAACAAACAATTATTTTTTGTTTGTCTCAAGAAAAAAAATGAAAAATCTTGTTTTTTTTTTTAGAAAATAAAATAAAAAATTGAATTTTAAGAACAAATAATTATTTTTTGTTTGCCCCAAAATCCATTTTTTTATCAATAAGGGATTCAAATAAAAATCTTTAAGAAAACTCAAGTAAAAATAATTAAAAGATAAAAGTAAGAAAATTGGATTTTTAAGAACAAACAATCATCTTATTTGTCTCAAAAATCAATTTCTCATTAACAAAATTCCATCTAAAATATTTAGAAGGTATTCTATTGGAAAAGAAGAAGAAGAAGAATTGAACTTTTTAACTTTTTGCAATTTTTATATTTTTTTTAAGAGAAAACCTAAGAAAAACATAGAGAGAATTTTGAAGAAGGAGAAGAGAAAAATTAAAGAAGAAACCCTAAAAAATGAATCCCCCTTTTTTTGTTTCATCTTTTTCTATTTATATCAAGAAGAAAAAGGAAAAAATAATTAAGGAAAAACTAATTAATTAATTAATTAAAATATTATTTATATATATTTAAAAATGGAAAAAATCATGAAAAACTTTTTAAAATGGGATAAAAAATCAAATTTGGTGAAAAAATCCCGAAAAAATAAAATTTGGGCAAAAAATTAGCATTTTTGGCGGAATAGGGGCGACCGATGCCCGTCGGTGCGCGCGGTCTCCCAACACGCAGCAGCGCGCGGAGCGACGCCCCGCAAGTCGCCCGTGCACGGATGCCGACCGCTGGTGCTCCGCGCTGCGCCGGGCGCCCGCGAGCCTGCGGGCTGCCGCCGCGGCCGACATCCGATTTTTTTTTTGTTTTTTTTTTAATTTCCAAATTTAACTAAAAACACTATAATTTTCAAACTCCATTTTTCAAATTTAATTTTTTATACATTTTTATTATTTTTATGTTTTTACTCTAAAATGCAAATTTGACAAGGAAATTATCACTTTCAACCTTTTTACTTGTGAACAGGAATCTTATCATCATTGGATAACTCTGATCAGGGCTATTTTAGGACTCAGTGTCTACATGGACTCTAAATAATATGTAAGAAATTTTGGTAGTGAAAAGGGAATTTTTCGAGAACACCGAAAATTTACTGATAGGACCGATTTGATTGAACCAGACTAAAAATGGACTCTGATTGAGGTGAAAGTTTGTGTACAGCCTAGTTCTCACATGATATGAATTATGGAATCAAATTTGGGATGAATTGGAACTCGAAAGTGAGAAAAATATAGAAAATTTCATAATGGGCTAAAATGGCAAATTGGGCTTTATAGGTTGTACCACTGGTTGGACCAAGGTTGAACTAATTTTGGTCCACTATAAAAGCAATTAAATGGCAGATTGGTTGGTGATTAATCCTTATCTCCTCAGCTCTTTTCTTCCTCTTGGTTGGCCGAAGTCCATCCCTCTCCCTCATTCTCTTAATTTCTTCAAGTTTTGCTCAATTTCTCCCTAAATTCAAGCACCCTAAATGTAATTCAGCCCTTCTATGAGAGTATAGCAGCCTCTAGTATCCATTTGATGGATGAAAAGCAAGAAAAAACAAGGATTTGAGCTTATGTCTTCAAATGGTGGTAAGAGGAATAAGTTCATTTAATTTGATTTCTTGGTTTTAGATGATAGATTAGGATGTATTAAGAGTGTTTATGAGGTTATATGTGATAAAAGAAGGAAATTAATGGATGTTTTATTGTTGTGTATTTTTTGTCATAATGAGGAAATCAAGAGGAAAAGCTATTTCAAAGGTTAAGGATCAAGATTGAGGAGGTTATGAAGGTTAAAGCATGGATATAAGGTTTGTGATCACCTAATCTAATTATTTTCATGTGAAAATTAGGGTTTTATATTATATTTGAATAGAGATTGTATGTAAAAATGCATGTGTAATTGAAATTGGAGTGATAAGTGAGTTTAAGGAGGTTAAATAGACTAATTGGAATAATTAAACTGAAAGAAAACTAAGTGTAAGTCTTGATTATAGTGAAACATAATGGTATCTATAGGTATATGTTTAGTATATCTTGTGATTTAGAGTGAAGAATAGGTTTATACATGTGAATTGAGACTTAATTTAGTGGAATAAGTGACAAGAGAATCAAAAGCAAAATGTTACGGTAAAATACTAGTGGTGGGTGAATGGTTTAGTAAGGAAAACGTGATAGATTATATGGTATTTATGATTTGTGAGTGATAATTCAGACAAATGAATGAATTATAAGTAAAAAAGGAAGATTAATGAAAAGAATTACATGAAAATCGAATAATTTACATAATGAATCAAAGATATAATTAGCTTAATTAATGGCATTAAGGCCATAAAATGATTATGTATATGATTTGAAAGTGTGTGAACTTAATTGAAATTATAAGAAATTAATTAAGTATTTTTGAAAATGTTTTCCCGTTATGTCCATGGTGGAAAATATTGACAAATATTGAAATTAGATATATATTTGATATGACTTTTGATTAAATGAACAATTGAAGTGAAATGATAAGAAAATAATGAACGTGGCTTTGAAGTAAATTCATGGCCGTTTAATGACAAAAGCATACCTATTATGTAAAATAAGTATATAATATGAAATGTGCAATGTTGATGAAAAGGTTGTGTAATTAGTAAAATGAAATGGAAATGTAAATGAAAGTGTTAAGCATGAAAAGTGGATTTGAAAGTCATTTGAAAAAGTACTGCCCTTAGTAGTGTCTGGCGGTTTAAATCTATTTCAGGATATATTTTGCTGGCCATAGGGACACCCATATTGCAGTGTAAGTCATGACGACTTGCTTTACTATGGCATATTTGCAATGGTCTCCCATAGTGCATAGATATGTTCGATGTTTAGTATTCATTGATAGTGTTGGAGTGGTCCTTTGGGATCATTCCCCAATGCAATATAGTGGACCTGTGGGGTCCACATCCCGTATATGCAGTCTGTAGATTTTCTGCTAGGATTGTACTAGGGCCATAATATAATGTTAAAGTGATATGAAATGCAAAAAGAAAAATGAAATGAGAATTGAAAAGAAAAAGGACGTAAATGAAAGAAATGAAAAGTTTAGGGTGAAAAAGGTAATTTATCCAAATAATAAGTTAAGCGGGTAATAATAGTAAAATGACATGAAAATGTAAAAAGTGAACTGAAAACAATAATTTGAGTGAAAATGGACTCACATGAAACAAGATGAAAATTTAAGGACTAAAACGTAATTTAACGAAAAAAATAATTAGTTGAAAGACTAATTGATAAATTATAAGCTAAGAAGTGAATAAATGTGAAAATGTGGTAAATAAATGATAAAATGGTAAGTAAACGTTAAAAGAAGGGTAAAGTGGTAAATTAGTAAAAGTTTAGGGGCAAACAGTAATTAAGTGTAAAAGTAGGTTAATAAATGATACGTAAAAGAAATGTGAAATTAAAATGGCACATATGCAAAGAATGTAAAGTTTAGGACTAAAACGTAATTTGACATGAGAACGTTAAATTAAGGACTATTATGTAATTTGTAAGCATAATGAATGAATAATTTGTTTAATTTCAATGTAAAAGCTTAATAAGAGCTAACAGGTAAAATAGACCTAAAAGTAACAAATGGAGGACTAAACTGTAATTTCATAAAGGAATAGTGAATTCAATAGCGTAAAGCGTGCAACTAGTGGCAAAGTCGTAAATAAAATGAACCAAAGAGTATTTTAGTAAATTATTGAAAAATTAAGGACCAAAGAGTAACTTTATAAGTGAATATTGAAATAATGGCATTTTGGTAAATAATTGAACGTAAATGATACAATTGTAATGTAATGAACTTTAAAGGATTAATGGATAATTAAGTTATCTTCAGGATAAATATGTAAATTGTCACCGATTAAAAGTAAATAATGGATATGTAGTAGAAAGTGAAGATTTTAAAAGAAAATAAGTTAGAAATTTGTTAGGTCAAGTAAGTAAGATAAATTAGTGAAAGACGTCGAAATAGTAATTGATATGGAAATTGTATCAAAGGTGAGATGGAAATGCTATTACATGTGATGTTGACATGAATTGAAATGGATATTGAAGGAATGAGGGATAGAAAGAAGTGAAAGGAAAACCGAGGTTTAAATGTAAAATGAAATTTAGGAATTTATTAAAGTAAAATGCATTAAGAAAGTATATGAAGTGAATTGAAGTGAATGAAGTAATTGTATTATAGAAGTGAAAAATGTTAAAGTAAGGATTCTAAGAGTGATAAGTCAAAGGGTAAATTCGGGATTTAAGCAAAATGAGAGATCAGATAGTAATACGACAGTGTTTAGTCTAAAAGTAAGGGCTAAAGTAATGTGCATGTATGTGTGTGTAGGTACATGTATGTCTAAGCTAGAGTTGGAAATTTTTAGATTCGTAATTACCATTGAGCATATTTAATGCTCAGCACATAGTTATTTGACTGCGTGTAGGTATGGAGTGAGATGTTTGAGGAGCAGGCATGCTATCAGCTTAGAGATCATATAGGACCTCCGGATTGAAGATAAGAGTAGTATATATATTATTGCTGGCATGTATATGTAATAGTTTAGGATTGATTATATACTATGTATTATAGCTATGGAAAATGTTTTAGATTATGTTTAAATGATACGATGTGATGATTGAAATAAATTAAATGTAATATGTTAGTGACGTGACAGTTTAAAAGAATAAATTAAAAGCAAAAAAAAAAATTTACCGCATTTGCCATAAGTATCGATTAAATGGTAATTAAGCAAACATGATAATAGTATAAGCAATGTAATGTATGTAGTGTATGGAAGCGATAAGGGTGTTACAAATTAGCTTCGGGTTTCTCCTAGACATATTTAGGTATGGAAGTTACTTTACAACCCAATTAGAACCATGCAATTTGGATCACTACAACTCTTATATTGATTAATTTAAATTTCCTATTGCATACTTATTCGATTGATATTTTATCATACATAGCTTAATGAATACTTAACAATTTTCATTTGTTCAAATTATTAACATTTTACCTTATCTATCTTAAAGAAGATACAGAATTATCTATACAAATCTAAATAAGATTCGTGCATATAAATATATATAACAAAAATCTTACATAGGATGATAATCATATATGAAATGAATTGTAAATAAAATTCTAGTATTAAAACATTTCACAATTCCAATATTCACATAACATATCTCACCTACAAATAATTCCTAACCTACACATTAGTGTACATCGTATATTTTATGATACTAACCATTGCATTTATCAGAACTTACTAGATGCATCAGAATATTTCTTATATTCTCAATATTCACATTATTAATCATATATATATATATATGTATATACACTTAATTCAGAAAACAATCTAAACATATTGAATATAACTATAACAAATAACCATTACAATTATTTATATATGAAATGCTTATTTTTAAATTAACTTTTAATAACACTAGTTATATGTTCAGCTAAGGTTTATACATGTATAAGAACTTATTTAAACATTACTCATAAACATTCTCAACATATTAAACACAAATTATAGAAAATGCCCAATTATATTACCTATAGATGAAATATTTGTTTCCATATTAACATTTCAAAACTTACAAGTTTATACAATCACTCATGCGTATAAATTGCATAAGCATTTATCATAATACACATTCAAAGTTTGTACATATAAATACACTTATTTACTGATTTGTATTCCATGTTCTACACGTAATATTTTTTTACTTAATTGTTGCCTGCATTTCCAAGATGGTGGATAAGGGGAATTAAAATGCATAGAGGGTACTAGTGTCGTATTAATAACAATTACACATAGGGATCCAATCGGGATCCAAAACACATAGGGACCCCAACAGGGTCCAAAAATGCATAGGCTGCAGCCAAAGAGGTCTCTATAGGTATGCCTATCTATCCACGACTCGTCACTCTTAGGACACTCATATCGGTATCGCATTCCACATATTCACAACACTCATTATGATAATACAACGATCATATACACTTGTATACTCATAATATAAGATTCTCGTATAAAATTCTTCATTTGTACTACTCAACCAAAAGATCCGTCCATATTATTATTACATCTTTCATATTATGTGTCACAATTCCAAATAATGCATCAACGTAACTCTATTAAACATTGCATAACCATGCTGAGCAAATTCCACAATCATTTGATCTCCTACAAATATGCTGATATTAGTCACACCAACATCAAGAGTATAGTTCACATCTTACATAGTCATTTACTATAGGTATACATATTTTTATCATATGCCTAGAAAATTCATGTTTCCTATCTCACAAGTTAACACATAACCTCACATAACCCATAAGTCTAGATGTATCAAGTACACACATATTTACCTTTATAATACTCAATATATATCAATGCATTCACACATGATATAACATTTAACAATGTCAAACAATTATTGTAACTATAATAACAAACATTTCCATGTGTTCTTTATATACTTAGCAAAATTTACACTATTAATTCTTATATAGTACGTAGAAATTATTGCTTTTAAATCATTTGTGATCATACAGTCATCATGCAAAGTCAATAACATATGCCGGGTTATATACAATTATTATGATAATAATATTGTCTATATCCTCAATATGATTACACTAATAGCATACCACTTTACCATATTAAATTAGCATTGATATCAATACACATTTTTAACATGCCAATAATTATTCATACATAGTCAATATAACATCCTAAGTCGCTTCTAGTTTTATTCGATACTTTTCAATTAATTATACGATTAATTACTTTATTAATTATTTTTATTCATCATTTTAATCACTTAGGTTTCCAATTAGTAACCACTCATATATTCATTACATAGTTCTAAACATGTGTCGGATAAGGTCCGAAAAGTTTCGATAAAGTTCGGGTTTAAATCGGGAAGGAAAATGCATAATATAGGTAAAAAAATAAGGGGAGTCAGGAGTGGCATTGATTGGTTTAATGACCGCAATATCGGGTTAGCCGTGAATAGTATTTCTCAGTCGTGAATAGTGCACCCCAGGCAGAAATTGCACCCGGAGATGAAAAATATTTTACTTGACCATCGAAAAATACTAGTCATGGTGAGTACAGTGGTAAAATTTGGTGTGCAAATGAGCTTAAATAGATGTCCAAAAGTCAAAAATAAGAAAAATCCTAGATCGTGTTTATGGACCCCTGTTTGACCAAAAATTGACTGGGGTTCTAAAAATAGTAAATGACTTCCAAAAATTATTTTTAAAGTATAGACAAGCTTAGAATAATATTTAAAAATTTTTGGTAAAGAAAAATTTATTTTACGGTAACACTGAAAATTACCGAATCAGACCGGTTAGAGTAAGCCAGTCCCGAAAATGAATTCCGATTGGGCTGAAAATTGTTTTGAATGCTTAATTTATTATTTGGGAAATTTTGGAACTGGTTTGGAGTGAATTAGAGATCGGGAAGGTGGAGAATTAAATTGGGTTTGGTTAATGGGCTTAATTTTGGGTCCAACCACTTTGGTTGGACCGGCCCAACCCAAAATTGAGGGTATAAAAGGGCTGAAAAAACAGAAATCTAGAGATAACTCCTGAATTCTTCAGTCCTTTCCACCCCTCTCCTTGGCCGAATCCCACTCTCCATTTTTCTCTCAAAATTTCTTCGTTCTCCTCCAATTTCTCCTCCAAATCAAGCTCCTCTAATATAATGCAGCCCCTCTACAGCATTATTTCAGCCTATAACCTCCAATTTGAGTGAAAGAATTGGGAAAATCCAAGGGTGCAAAGGTTAGGGATCAAATTGAGGTAAGAGAAATTGATCGGAAAAAATTTATTTAATGGTTCTGAGATGTAATTTAGTGTGTGTACGTTACATTTATGCCATAATATTATAAAAAGAATAAAGATTAATCATGGTTTTAATGGATGGTAAATTCAGCCATATATAGGAAATAAGGAAGGTGAAGGCACTTCAAGAGCTAAAAGCAAAGGGAAGGAAGCTTTAGAAGAGTAAAGCAAGGAAATAAAGTGAGTGGTTACATATTTTAATTATTTTCATTGATTTAGGGTGAATTTATGTTATGTTTTGATGGTAACTAGGGGAAATATGTATGTTTAATTGAAATAAATGTTATAATCATGACTTAGGATGTTAGAAATGATAAATTGAGGGATTAAATGAGGAAGAAATAAATTGTAGGGTAGAGAATCCAAGTTGGCCGCATGGTATATTAATTGGACTTAGGGTATATTTTAAGTATAGTATTGAATTAAAAGTGTATATATGTAAATTTAAGTATAAAGTGATTTAATTAATAAGAAAGGCATGAAAAGAAATATTTAAGTTGAATATTTAATGTTGGCCGAATGATTAAGGTGGGCATTTTAATGTATAACTTAGTTATTTGCTAAAAGTAATGGTATAAAATGAAAGTAAGATAAAAATTGAGCACACGATAATTTATTTGGAATTTAATATGCATAAATGAAAATTTTAAAGTAAGTTAGTATATTATGTTAATATTAAAAATCAAGTTAAATGTGTATTTTAGTTGAAAGTATGGCATAAAATTAATATAGAATAAAAATTGAGGACATGGTAATTTACTTAGAATTTATTGAGTAAAAACAAATATTTTAGAATATTTTGGTATGTTATGTTTATAATAAAAATGAAGTAAATGGTTTAATTTTAATGGAATTATGATATGATGACTAAGCCATTAAATAAATAGTGGAATAAAGGTGATTTAGTAAGAAAAGAATGAATATTATGATGTTTGATTTTGTTGGCATAATGATATATTATAATAAAATAATGTGATAATTTATTTATCTTGCCCTTAGTAATAGTCTAGTAGTTAAATTTAGTTGAGGATATAATTGGCTAGCCATAAGGACAGTAAAACCACGGTGTGAGTCATGGCGACTCACTACTAGTAGGCCAATAGCGGTATACAAAATGAATGAATATTTAAAATGTCAAATGTAATGGAATGTAAATGTATTAGTGGTCCTACGGGGTTACTTTGGAATGATGTGGATCTGTGGGGTCCACGTCCCGCATATCCGGTTCAAAAATTTCTACTGGACCGATACTAGGGGCAAAATAGTAAAATAAATAAAATTCATTGGAACTGGACTAATGGGTGAAAAAGGACTAAAATGAAATAAATTATGTAGTTTTAGGGACTAATTGATAAAAAATAATGTTAACATGGTAAAATATATAGTTAAATTGAAGGAAAGAAGTTTAATTGGTAGGAATATTAAATTAAATATTTAATTGAGAACAAAAAGGTAATTAGCTATGAAAATGGTAAGGTGATGAATAAATAATAAATTATAGGTTAAACAATGATTTTGAATTAAGAAATAGAATAATTAATAGTAATTGATATAATTTAATGAAATAGACTAGTAAACTAAGAAGTAATTGAAAGTTAGATAAATAATTAACTAGTGAGGTTATAAGTAAACTAAATGATAAATATTAGTGGGAGTTAATTGAATAACATTAAAGTTTATATTGGTTAAAATTTGGAATTTAAATATTTTAGCATTAACTAAATACTAATTAGATAGATGAAAATTTTTAGAATTGCAACCACCGCTGAGCATATTTAATTCTCAGCACTTAGTTTTATTGACTGCGTGTAGATACAGGCTAGACGTGGGAGCAAGCATACGAGGTTTTGGAAGCTGTAAGGACTAAGTTTGTACAAGATATCTTTTGTAGGTTATTAACTATGGCATGTATATACCTTTATTTTTGGAAGATGTAATTTTGCTTTGTGTATTTATGATGTGTAATGGACATTATTACTTAGTGAGTATTATGAGACTAATTGTGGTGAATGGATGATGAGAAAATATTATTTCATGTAGTTGTGCCCGTGTGGGCTATGGTTTTGTTGACTTTGCAGGTTTATGTAGGTTAAAATTATAGCCGTTATACTGCCGAAATTTTTATAGACTGGATTATTAAACTGGACAGTTACAGGTCATCGATTAAGCATAACAAGTTATAATTAAAATAGTTAAGCAAAAATTTAACTGAAACAAATTTATTCACATACCCACATTAGTAACAGAATTAGTTAACGTCATAACCGCTATACGTACATAAAGAAAAGTTGTTCAAGGGTATTACAATTAGTGCCTGCCATGACCCATGACTTTTAAGACAATTTTGAAAACAGAGGCATACCTCATGGGTTGCACTGATTGTGTAACGCCCCAATGCCCCCTGGAAGGACAAGGGAGCGCTACACAACACTAAACACGCTATAGTTAAATTCAATTAACTACATTAATCTACTCATTATCCTTTAGTCGATATAATTGTCCTTATGACCGATAATTATCTCTATTCACTATCACTATATTATCACTATTCCATACACTAGCACTTGTTCACTATTGGTTACTGTTTAGGTTACAAATTACATATTACAATACATAATTAAATGGACATAACTATACATGCTTTACTTATACAAAATAGAAATTACGATAAGATATCATCATTACAATACCATAACTTACTGACAACTCCCAGCTCTTATAGTGGCCTGCAGATATGCCTCCAAACATGATCTCCACGCTATAGATCTACACGGGAGACAAGTACCCGTGCTAAGCAATAACTCTTAGCGGGGATATACAAACAAGCACTAGCACGACATTGACAAGGCACAATACAATAGAGAGCATGCTTAACATATATCATACTTCATTTACCATCACTAGCTTATTAATTACACTAGCATGCCAATATTCCATAGTTCATATCAAATATAACATCATACAATATTCGTTACACTATTCACAAATGCACTATAAATAAGAGCACACATAGCACTCAAGGCAACTCATTTATAATCACTATATCAATATTACATTAGTATACCAATATACAATAACTCTTATGGTACCTTTAACACACTCTGAATCATTATTCAATGTCATGCTCAATGATCACTTCACTAGGCTGATAAAGGCATCAATATCTATACACTAATTTCACTAGCATGGTATGAACATTGCACTATCATTGTACACACTATCAGTACTATATATATAACACAATCATAGTCAACATATTAATAATATCAATCATTTAAATGCGTCCATTACATGCTTTTTCACTCTTCACTTATCAAGATCAATATTCACTTCACTATGTCAATGAAGAACAATAAGTCACTATCAATCAATAATCATGTACACTGCTCATTAGTCACTACACTAAGCTAATTGTAGGCTCACTGCACTAACACTAATTCAATAGCATGGCATAAATATCACACTATCATTAAGAACAATAATACCAATACATATTTATCACAAACACATTCAATATCTTTATCATTCGTTAACAGCCTGTATAGTCTTAGAGATGGATACGAGTACACTAATCAATAACACTAGAAACCGAGGTCTCGAACATTATATCACTAGAGACAGAAGTCTCGAACACTATATCACTGGATACCCGTCGGTATCAATCACTAGACACCCGTCGTGTCACACTAGCAGCCGCAATTCACTAGCCCTTCATAAGAATGCTTATTTATCCATGACTCGACTACAGGCTTATAGGTTTATTCATTCATTCACTATATATACATGTCCATGGCAATATTCATTTACATATTAGTTTATCACATGTTATAGCTATCCGTATAATAGATTCTATTCACATGATATTGTTCACTCACATACCAATAGTCATTCACATGCTGAAATCCCAGCACATAAGTTAACTTACCTCATGCAATTTGTTCCACATTGTGATGCAATCAAGCTTAGTTAGGCTAATCATGCATCTTCAAGTCGCATAGTGGTATGTTCACATAATGATGCATTCAAGCTTAGTTAGGCCATCATGCATTTCTCATTCGCATAATCATATATTCGCATTATGATATGTTCACATTTCCATCTTATTAGTATGCTTATAAACTTCATTTAACACTTATGTAATGCTCATACAATAAGGTTCCCAATCATAGATAAGATTGCACTAAGTACACATTCATATTCAAGACTGTTCGCATTCATGATTTATCATATTCGCATTCATGGTTTATCATCCTTATTTATACCCATTCACATACTTAATTCATCACTCTTAGAACACTTAAAGCTCATACATATTTATATACATTAGCATGCATAGTTCATCATGCTTAAGATACTCATTTTATAATGATAAACATGGATTGGACAAGCTATGAGAACTCGTAGTGAATTTCAGGAAGAAAAACACCCTAAATAAACAAAACAGGGAGGGGTCACAGTGGTAACCACTTGGTTGTCACCGTGAGGTCCATTTGCATGCGATTCTGCCCTCTCTGGGCACTGGTCATGGTAGTAATGAATTGGTTGCCATCGTGACATACTAAATTAAGCAAAACAGAAGCTAACTTTCGAGACTGGTTCACACCACAATTTTGTACAGCCAAAAAGGATGTCTTACACTCAATTTTAGGCAAAGGTCCCTTCATAAAAGTTCTTCCTATATGTCTTATCTTTCAAATAGGACAAGTTTCAGGTCGTTTGAACTTATAAATCATTAGTTATTAATTAAAAAATACAGACTGTTCTAGTGAACCCGCCAAGATAAAGACACTTCTGATTTTTCCATATTTAGGGGTCTTAGAGAAAGAATTAGCTCATAGTCATTCTGTATCTTTTGTATATATGGAAGTAATGATTCAAATGGTGCAACAAACAGTCAATTTAGAGTTCTCAAACTCTATTTATGATCAAACTAGTACATGGAGGTCTGGTGAGATATAAGCAAAATTTTTCCTAACACTAGGGTTCATACTTGATCACATACAATACTCATGGCAATTCACTTAACACTTCAATATACATCCATTTTACATTTCAACTATACCAAACATCAATTAACACATACAATTCAAATACAGAAACACATTAAACATGCATCAATGCAAATACAATCCCAAACCTCTTGAAGCTCTCTTTCAATCTCTTAGCTCAAACAACCCTCTCTTCCTCTTAGCTTGTCTACTTGGTTCTCCAACTAATAATTCAATACACACACATACAATACTCAATTAGAACCATACTCATGAATTCAAATTCCAAGTCAGAAGAAGAAGAAGAAGAGACTGAACTTAAGCTTACCTTTTTATGTTGGATCTAACATAGCATTCAAATAAACTCACTCGTGATTAATCTAGCTAACCCCACGGATGAAGAATTTGTTTTAGAGAATGAGGTAGAAGAAAGAGAAGATAAAGATACAGACTTCCTCCAAAACTAGCCGACCAAATGAATAACACAAAGGACAGATTTGCTTTCTCAAACCACATATACATGTGCATGCATTAACTAGGTGGCAAAAGATGGTTTTGACACAGAAAATTCCACTACACAAATTTGACACCTAGAATTCCACTAGTTTTTAATTAACTTTAATTAATCCCAATTAACTTTAATCTAACCCTTCACTTAACTTAATCAAGCAAAATTACACTTTGGTCACTACAATACTTTATTTTCTTACAATTAAGTCCCTCATTCCAATTTCAATTTGATCCAAATCTGTAAACCCTAATTATCACGCACACAATTACACTAATGACACTTAATTCTACTAGGGTGATTTTTGGGATGTTACAGATTGATGCCAGCTGTGACCCTTGTTTTGTTACCTTCCCAAAACAGAACTACACAGGTCAGTTCCTTAACTCCAATTTGTACCACCAATACCAAAGGGTAAACCACATTTTTAGGAAAAGTTTTCTTCTAAAAAAATGTTCCCTAAGATGTTAACTTTCTAATCACAAAAAGTTTAGTTCAATTGAACATATAGAACTCCAGATACAGCTCAAACAACAGACTACTTCTATGACCCCTCCAAAGAAGAAATGCTTTTGTTTTGGCTATTTTTGGGACACTGACAGCTAGAATTAGCTCTAGGAATTTTCTAGACATATTTAGGTATTGAAGTTAGCTTTCCAACCCAACTAGAACCATGCAGTTTGGGTCACTACAACTCTACTTATAATTAATTTACTCTCATATATTGGCCCGCATGATTACTTAATTCATTTAATTTAATCCATCAGTGTAAAATGACCAAATTGCCCTTAGCCTTTTTACTGAATACCGATTATGTCCTCCACTTCATTTTACTACTTTAATAATCCAATTTTACATTTAACTTTTTAATTAACTTAATTCTATTCATATTCATATCAAGTAGCTCATTTCTTGCCTTTAAGTCCATAAATGTCAAATTACTAATTTATCCTCAACTTTTAATTAATACCGGATACGTCCTTTATTACACTTAACTGCTTTAATCATCCAATTTTGCAATTTCGGTCACCATTATGACCTAGACATGTACGAATCCATCTAGGGTACATTTTGGATCATTACAATTTATATCAGAGATTTGACTGGGGTTTGTACAAGACGATCAGGCAGATTGTTGGTGCATAGAAACATGTTGATATGCGATCTTTAATGGAACCAGTTGAGAAAGTAGAAATCATTTAGTTAGATAAAGTCAATAGACAGTCACGGTTTCAACAGATGAAGGAAGCCAGGACGGTCCAGTGGTATAAGAGGAGAGAGTAAGAAATCTAGAGAGCCTCCACCTTTACAGAGTCGTGCATCTACTGCACAATCATGTAGCCAGAGAGCTCTAGGTCGCAGTAATGTCCCTGCTACTTCCATAGGCAGGATACCCTAAGTCAGAGGAAGAGGTGACCCCAACTTATGACCATTATTGTAAACCTGGTGAATGTAGATACTTGACTGGAGCCGCTTCAAACGTGGATCTAAAGATCATCAAGTAAGGGATTGTCTAGTAGCTTAGGCCTCTACAACCACATCTCCTACACTAGGCGCTGCACCTGCTGCATTTAGAGTTCGAGGCAGGGGAGCAGTTGTAAACACCAAGTTCTGAGGTAGGCCGAATCAAAGTTACCTAATAATGATTAGATGCCTGTTCACAGGCAAAAAAATTGAAAATGATGATTTTCTTGTCAAATTTGCATTTTTGAGTAAAAAATAAAAAAAATAATAAAAAATGTAGTAAAAATTAAATTTGAAAAATGAAGTTTGAAAATTATAATATTTTTAGTTAAATTTGAATATTTGAAAAAAAAAAATGGATGTCGGCCGCGTCGGCGCGCTGCGGCAACCTGCAGGGGCACACGGCGCAGCGCGCGGAGCGCCTGTGCGAGCGATGCGTGGGCTGTTGCTCCACGTCGGGCCAGCGCGCCCACCAAAAGGGCGTCGGTCGCCCCAGTTCCACCCAAAATGCTGATTTTGGCCCAAAATTGATTTTTTCGGGATTTTTTTCAACAAATTTGATTTTTTTATCCCATTTTTTAAAGGTTTTTCATGATTTTTTCCATTTTTAAAATATAGATAAATAATATTTGAATTAATTAAGGGTTCCTTCCTTAATTAATAATATTTTCCTTTTTTTTCTTGATATAAATAGAAAAAGATGAAACAAAAAAGGGGGGGAATTCATTTTTTAGGGTTTTTCTTTATTTTTCTCTTCTTCTCTTCTTCAACAAAAATCCTCTCTAAATTTTTAGGTTTTTTTCTGGAAATAAAAATTCTTTTAAGTTAAAAAGTTTAATTTCTTTGTGAACAATTTTTCTTGAGATAAAGAAATTCATTCTTTGTTTTTGACAAT
The DNA here is from genome assembly GCA_947683425.1 of Excoecaria cochinchinensis. Lineage (NCBI taxonomy): Eukaryota > Viridiplantae > Streptophyta > Magnoliopsida > Malpighiales > Euphorbiaceae > Excoecaria > Excoecaria cochinchinensis. The sequence continues at coordinate 11,296,732 of CANTUQ010000021.1, forward strand.
TTTCATTTTTCTTTTATTATTTTTATTTCTTTTTCAAATAAAAATTATTTTTTTTAATCAATAACAAAGAAATTCATTTTTGTTCTTAAGAAGTTTTATTTTATTTCATCATATTTTTTAAGCAAATTTATTTCTTGGAATGAAATTCCAATTTTTTTATTATATTCAACTCTAATTTTGCAAAACAAAGTAACGAAATCAATCACTTTTTTTCCTTCATCGAATCCGAACTCTGAGGGTAAACATTTTAGGCTTGATTTCTTTTTATTTTTATTTTATTTTATGTATTTTTAATCATATTTAATTGATTAACATGTAAATTTTTATTGTTTTTATTTTTTATTTATTCTATTGTTTGTATATTTGTTTTATTTAATATGTTTATATATTATTATTATCATTTAATTATTATTATTATTATTATTATTATTATTATTATTATTATTATTATTGTTGTTGTTGTTGTTATTGTTGTTGTTGTTGTTATTATTATTATTATTATTATATTTTTATGTATTAATTTATTAACATGTTGTTTTATTTATTTCAATCATATCATTTAATTCCTTTGTCATTCATAATGCATTTTTTTCATTTATTTTAATTTATTAACATTTTAATTCATTTGTCATTTTGATGTCATCTTATTTTATTTTATTTTAGATGTTTAATTGATTTAATTGATTTGATTACTAACATCAATTTTTTGTATTTGTTCTTGATTCCAATATCTATTTTTCCTTTTTGGATATTCTCGCGGGCAAACGGGGAGATCCAAGAGGCTCGTTTGGTATGATCATTTATTTTTATTATTTGTATTATCTGCTTTATTTGGCTTTTTATTTATTTTGTCAAATGTAATTCCTAATAAAATTGTTTATTTTAGGCACGATAAAAAGAAAATCACAAAAATGTTTCTATCAATTAACTTGGAACTTTTTCTAATAAAAATAGAACCAATGTCCTAGTTTTTGTAACACCCCAAAAAGGGCCTAGTCGAAATTTTGCGCAATAAGTCGGGTTATTAAGGGTATTTCTGTAATTTGTGTAAGAGGAAAATTTGGATATTAAGGATTTAGTGCAAGGAAATTAATTAAGTATGTTAAGAGGAGAAATACTAAGGTTTGCAGGTGGTGTATGGATGTAGGGTATGTTATTTGGGATTAATCTAGTGTGTGCTTGTAATGTATGGGAGTAGGATGTAAGTGGATTTTTAAGAAAAGTTATAGTGTGAGTTGAGTATGGTACCATGGAGATATTATTGTAAGATATTGTTAATGTGTGGATGGTGTATGGTGCAAGGAGGAATAAGTCAAAAGTGAGAATTGTGGTCCAATAGGAGCTTGCCATGTGGCATTGGTTGGTGGACATTGATGAGTAAGTAAGAAAAGAAGGGAAAGAGAGAGAGAGAACACAGAAAATTTACATTTCCCATTGCCCTCCCTCTCTCATTTCCTCTTCTTCTCTTTTGGATTGGATTGTGCTTTGCTTAAGGTGATTTTGGTTGGGTTTGGAGCTAATTTGAAGAGGTAAGTTAGGGTTCTTGTAATGGGATTTTTGTTTCCTCTTCTCCTTCTTCTTCTTCTTTGGTTTATTTAAGTTGGGGTTTTTGGAAAAGTAATTTGTGGGTTTTGGTTTTGTGCAAGCTTTGGTTATCAAGAGTAAGAATAAAGGAAAAGAGAAAGTGGGCTCTTGAAGGTTGAAGAGTGCATCGGCAATTTGAGGTTTGGGAGCTTTGATTTTACATTTGAGTTTTGAGTTGTGTTTGCCTATTCTCCTTGGATCATGAGTTTGTATTGTTGTTTGCTTTCCGGAAATTTGAGTGTTTGATATGAGTTTATGCATGAACTAATTTGGGTAAATGTGTTAGTAATCCATGTATTTGATTGAGATAAATGTATATGTGGATTGGCATTGGAATGCATGAGTTTGGGGATTTCTTTGATTTTGATGTTTTATGGTGATTTTAGTAATCCTGTTCAGTTCTCTTTTGACCTCCGTGCATTGTTTTTGTCATAGCTGTAGTTATAGAGCTCTAAATCGTGTGCTTCTTAATCCATTAGAACCATGATTTCCATGTCTTTAAATATCTCAGAAATATCCTTGGGAAAATTCTTGCTCTAAGACCCAGAAACTTGACAAAAATCATAGTGTTTCTGTTTGGGTCGGGTTATTTGAACAGTCTGGGTTGTGGAGATCGTATTTGGAGTTCTAGATGTCCTTTTGATCTGAAATTTATTGCATTGGAACGTTAACATCCTAGGGAACATTTGTTAAGAAGGAAATTTTGGCTAAAAATGAGTTTTAGAGGTTAGTTTAGGCAATACCAGTTTGGGGCGTTAAGCTGTCTCGTTTGGCTTTAGAGGTGAGCCTCTGTCGCGATCGCGATAGTGTCGCGATCTCGCGACAGAAAAGCATGATTTAAGCCTTTATTTCTTCATTTTTGAGTCCTGGGTTGACTCGGATCAATCCCGTACCTTCCCCTCAGCTTATTATGCATCTTTAGGGTAATTAAATGACTATATAAGTAGTTGTCTTTGGTAAAACTTATGAGTATGATTAAGAATTGGTGATTTATCAAGTGAATAATAATAGATATAACTCCGTGAAGATTGGTTTATGGATGATTGTGGATATGTGTCGATCTCATGAGTAACCGAGGCATGTTGTACCGTATATGTGAATGCATAACATGGGTGCGTTTGTGATGAATGGCGAATAGTGTTGATATTATAGATTGTGTAAATGGATATTGTTGTGGCATGTTTTATCGGAATTCTTGATACGAATGTTGTGTCTATGTTGTCAATGATGTGTGGCTTGCTGGAGATGAGGTAAGTTGATGTTTCGACGTTGGTTGAGTTTGGGGGTTGTGAAGAGGGAACTTTCTGCAGATTTCTTGTGTAAGGGTTGAAATTTCCGACTCTATCGCGAGCGCGATATCATCGCGAGGTTGCGACAGAGCCCGGTGAAAGCAGCCCTTGCACGCGTCCGAGCTCTCCACCGAGCTGTGCAGCAGAGCCTTTGTCGCGAGCGCGACAGGGAGATCGGTTGCCGAATTGTCTGGATGGGCAGTTCACTGTCGCGAGCGCGACATCGAGATGCCCTAGTTCCCTCGTGAGATCGCGAAGGTTGCCGTGATCGCGACATGGGCAAGTAGCCTCTGTCGCGAGCGCGACATTCGTCGTGATCGCGACACTCCCTGTTTTTCCAAATTGAGTTTTCTTTTGGGATGCCAATGTGTGAATTCCGAAATTTGTGATACCTTTAGGTTTATGCTTGGACTATTTTATGAAGTATGTTAACACAAGTGGATGTATTATGCATGGGCAATGTTATGAATTATATGTATGTGAATCCATGATATGAATATGCTTATACATATGTATATATACCTGACATATACATATATATGTGTGTGTTTTGTAATAATATGAAATGAATTGAATGGATTATGCATAACCTGCTAGAGTCAGTTCAGTGGATAGTTAGGCATGCCTAATAGAGTCTTTCTGCTGCAGCTTCTGTTTCCGTTTGGACCCTGATAAGGTCCCCGTTTGGTTCCTCGCAAACCCTTATGTGTTCGGATCTTGTTTAAGATCCCTTTTGAAAATGTTTTGTAAAAGTTAAAAGTGTCTTGATTTATCGGCTCGTACCCGCAAAGTACTGTCTGTATCGGCTCGTACCCGTAAAGTACTGTCTGTATCGGCTCGTACCCGTAAAGTACTATCTGTATCGGCTCATACCCATAAAGTACTGTCTGTATCGGCTCGTACCCGTAAAGTACTGTCTGTATCAGCTCGTACCCGTAAAGTACTATCTGTATCGGCTTGTACCCGTAAAGTACTGTCTGTATCGGCTCGTACCCGTAAAGTACTGTCTGTATCGGCTCGTACCCATAAAGTACTGTTTGTATACTCGTTATCCACTATTTTTAGTCAGCAGGTATTCTGTCTGTTTTGCCTAATATGAACAAGAGAATGTGATATTCGATTAAGCATGATTCTGGACATGTGAATCGGTTATGTATCCGAATGTGATTATGAATCTCTGAATGTGTTAAGTGTGACCTAAACATGTGTATTGGATATATTTATCTGCATATATGGGTATATGCGTAACATATTGTGAATGTATTGTATGCCAACGGTTATGAATATAGGTACGGGAATTAAGATGTGCGTGACTGTGACCATAATCTTTTGAATGCCATGAATTCGATTAGTTATGTCTATAAGAATATGAATTAATAGGTTTTGAATGCTATGATTAGTAAGCATGTGCACAAACGTGATTTTGTACTTTTAACGGTTATAGTGAATTATGTGAATTAAGATACGTAATGAATGTGCTCTTGACCTTGGATTGTTATATATATTATGTTATGTTACGTGCCTCCTCTCTCTAGTTTTCCTATTGTAGTGATTTTAGCGTGTGGTCATGTATTTACATTTCAAGGCATGATAAAAGTATGTTTAGTTAACTAGCGTTCTCGGCATGATAGTTGGGTGCGTATTGCCTGATAATTGTATTGCATGTGAATGGGTTTTCCGTTAAATGCATGAGTACTTGGCATGATAGTCGTATGTGTATTATCTCTTGTGACTGTGCACGGTAGGGTACTGACACTTGATGCCCTGGTAACTATATGCATGAGAGTTTGTATGTAGTTTTACATGAATATTTGTATCTACTGTGATCCCTTGTTTGCTAGGGGCTTTGCTTAATATGATATAAGAGTGTAGTATTCGGAAGAATATGATATTGAGACGAGCACTCAGGTAATATGTACAAGTATGTGCATATGAACTTCTGAATGCAGGGCTTTCCTATGCAGGCTTGTTTATCCATCTGTTGTGATTATTTGCATATGCCAATTGTGTATGTAACTTGTTCTGGCGACCATTGTGAATGGTCGTCCATCTTGCTTGTGTGTTCTCCCCACTAAGCGTTTATCGCTTAGCACGGACTCTTTTCCCGTGCAGGTGGCAGGTTTGGTTCGGTTCGAGTCGCGCGTCTGCAGGGTCGGCCACATAGGAGTTAGAAGTGTTATGTTATTCTGTTCAGCTTCTGTATTTTGATTTCTGTAATTTGTAGCCTTTGATTATGTAAGGATCTTATTGTAATTAAGTTTCAGTTATTTCTCCACTTTATGATTTCGCTGAATGATCGTATGTATGCATGTGTATAAGTTTCGGCTTAGTGCCTGCGTGTGTACGAGTTAATGTATGTCCAGTTTTGCTTCTCAAGATAAGTTTTTAATTTTCCCGTGTTTTTGCATGAACGTATGTTTTCGCTTAGCGTATGTGTGCATGTGTGTGAGTGAGCGTCGGTAGCGCACGCGCGTCCTTCCAATGGGGACGTAGGGGGTGTTACAGTTTTTCCATCCAAATAAATTGTCACTTTAAAATTATTTTCTTTAACTATGTATGTGAGGACCAATGTCCTCATCCTTAATAAATATCCCATTTTATGTATGATTTCCATACTATTTACAATGGGGGTTGTATTCTGCCCCTAGTTTTGTTGTACTTTACTGCATTTTCATTTACCTTATATTAGTCTTGCTTTCGTTTATCGCTTTTGTTACGTGAATGATCTATGCTTTAATTAATGCATTAAATTTTATGAGAAAAGGAGTGAAATATTAAATTCAAAACTCAATTATAATTTAACCAAGGTATGAATAAACAGGAAGTCCCGAACCATCTCTAGTCTTAGGATTAATGAGGTTAGAGGACCATCTCAATGTCTTATTGGGATGGGGTCTTCAAAATATCTCTTGTTGCCCAAAATAGGCCTAATTTGCATAATCCTAGGTTTCATGAGGTTAGAGGACCACCTCAATGTCTTATTGGGGTGGGGTCTCCAAAATATCTCTGGCTTGCCCAAAATGGATGTATATGCGTCGTCTTAGGCTCCATGAGGTTAGAGTACCATCCCAATATTCTATTGGGATTGGGATGGGGACTCCAAAATATCTCTGGCTTGCCCAAAATAGACACAGATGTGCTGTTTTAGGCTCATTGAGGCTAGATGACCTTTTCCAATGTTCTATTGTGTGGCGACTCCAAGAAATTTCCTTGTTGCCAAAAATAGACGTACTTGTAATCTCTTACAAGTTCCATGAACCTCTCTCGAATGCCCTAAAAGCGGGCGATCGGGGCATCCCGGGGTTCGACGTAAGTCACAGTGGCGACTCCGCTGGGGACTTAAATGAGACTTCACTTTGAAAGTACCTTGGTTAAAACATATAATTGATTTTTAATTTAAGAATTTTATTCCTTTTTGAAATTGCATTGCATATCACTAGAGCGTTAGATCTATGCTAGTTTGGTCCCTCTTTTAACCCGAGTGCATTCCCGAAGCACGACCCTATGTTCACTCAATGTAGGAAAGTGTTAAGGATAATCACCAGCCCAAGCCTCGTACCGTTTGGTATATTAAATAGAGACCCGATCGGTCGTTACGCTCGTGATGAGATAGACCTGTTGGTAGGGACCATGCTTGGGTAGACCTAAAATATCATCACCCTAGCCAAAGCTCATGTAATGAAAGTAGATACTTTCCCTAGGTGGTATGAATCATAATGCTATGCATTCTGTGTGGATCATTATGTATTGGACAAACCCAGATAATTTTATTAGTCACCTAATCAAAGGTTTTCATGCCTCGATAGGCCCATGACTATTTATTTGGACTGCCTAAATGCACAATGAAAAAACCCATACGTATGCACATTAGTTAAGAGAGGTTATGCTGCCGGCTTTCCACCGTGCACCATACGCACCCATTGGGTTCCCTGTTAACCCATGGGCCAAGCCCACCTAGGACAGAGACTATACGGCCTCGTGTGTAGGGGCAATAAGGTTGGAAGGATCTATCGGCTTGCATGTGTTTGTGGATGATGCATTGCATATTCATGTCATTCATGCATAAAAAAAAATATTTCCTCCCTATGTGTACATCCTATTCTTTGCACATAATTCTTACATGTACATATCATCCTGTGTATAGTTTTTTACATGTTTCACGTGTATCATTGTAGTCTCTTTCAGCCATCGAGGACCATTTGTATAGCACGATTATGCATTACATATTATTCATGGATCATTCTAACTCTTTAATTTTTCAGCCATCAAAGACCACTTTTCTAGTACGTTAGGGGTTTCGACGGATGCCTTATCAGAGGGTTTCGATTGAGCAACCAGAATCAAAATCAAGTACGATTATTAGGCATTTAAAAAAATTTCAGAAATGGCCAATTCACCGAGAGAGATAGATACAACTCGGGCCTTGATAGCCGAAGAAGTTGGAAGGAGGCTAGGGGAGTTTAAAAATCGGATAATGGCCATGATGGGCAATCTACCAGCAGCTATGGCAACCCCTGCCAGGCCAAACCCAGTCGTTTCCCCTGTAGGATGAAATGAGTAGGAGGATATTAGGGAGAATCCCTCGGCAGTAGTACGCCCACCAGCTACGACCCCTGCAGGGCAAAGAAGAGGCGAGACTCATGGGCTCGAGGATGACTTATGAGAGAATGAGCAAGAGGAGCCAATCGTGATAAGAGGCAAGGCCCCTAAGATAGAGGAGGTCATCTCAAGGAAAATAGAGGAGAGATTTGAAGCTATGACTCGCTTGCTGACAGTGAAAAGAGGCATGAGTCCTAAAGATAAGAGCAGGATGGCGAATATCTAATTCCCTAGAACTTCAAGATGACTGACATTCCTAAATTTGATGGCACTTCAGACCCCACAGCACATGTGAAGTAATACTCCCTAGTAATGAAGGGAACAACCCTGACCAAGAGGCAAAAAGTAGAATATTTCTGCCTAAGTTTGACGGGGCCCGCAGTCGACTGGTACCATGGGTTGGACCGAAGAATTAAGGAAGATTAGGACTTGTTGATAGACGCATTTCTGGCACAATACGACTACAATACCTGTAACACCCCGATACCCCCGTTGGAAGGATACCGGAGCGCCACGACACAAAATGTACATATACACGATACATTTACATGCATACATGCACATATAGCGGAAGTATACACTAGGCAATAAAAGAAATATCATATTACATATATAATCAAAATATAATTATATACAATATCTAAAAAAATTTACATAAAGATCCTTATAACAAAAATACATAAGCCACTATACAAAAGAATACATATACAAAATTACAGGAGCAGAAATCCAAAATAAAATAAAATCTACTCCTGTGTGGCCGACCTGCAGATGCGCGACTCGAACAAAACCAAAATCCTACCACCTACACGGGAAGAGAACCCGTGCAAAGCGATAATGCTTAGTGGGGAGGAACAAAAACAAAAGAAAATGAATACACTAAACAGGAATACAATAAATCATACGAGAGTAAATATATATATTAACATAACAAAATCATCCAATAACCAAAATCAGACTTACCTAAAATATAATCACTAAGTCAAAATAAATAACAATAAACAAAAGAAACAAAGTATGAAATAAACACTAACCCAAGTCATTCATCAAAACATAGCACTACATTGCACCTAAGCTCACACAACTCAAAACATTAGCCTGAAATTCACTAGCTGGGGATATGGGAGCACTACACTACAGGGGATACTGTGAACAGTATCAAAAGTGAGAGACTGGAGCCTTAATCACACACTACACTGGAAATCGAAGCCTCAAAATATTTTTATACCCGAAGGTAGTAAGGGAGACCAAAGTCTCAAAACATTTTATCACTATCAGAATGACCATCTTGGAGGTCGGTGGAAAGACCGAAACGGGGCCATCATAGGTTGCTGCACTCATATATCCCTTTATAAGCATGCTTATCTATCAACTACCATGACACTTCAGGCTCTACTCATTCACTCTAACATAACACTAGACAGTACCAAACCATAAGTCAGAACACTAACATAGCAATAGTCACCATCCCAAAGCATATCAGAATCAAAATTAAAATGCTATCACATCAATAAATACACACCTTTAGAACAATAATACTAACACTGGAACAAGCAAAAACATGCCCCATGCAATAGTGAGAAATGATGCAAAGTGAAACATGAAAATCATTTTCGGAAAACCAGATCAGAAAACAAAGCAGACAGGAAAAACCACTGTCGCTATTGCGACAAGGAGTTGCACTCGCAACAAAGGCCAGAGCCAGCTCATGAGAGGCAAAGCGACCATTTGCATGTCTCGTACACATGTGCACGACTCGTGCTCATGAGCACGACTCGTGCTCTTGTGCACGTTTCGTACACTTGAGCACAACTGGTGTACTTGTGCATGACTCGTGCACCCTCGCTCGCGATGACCAGAATGTGCCGAGTCGTGCTGGCCTTCACGACTAGGAGCAAGGCCAATTTTCACACTCGTGCATAGCTGCACGACTCATGCACAGCCGTACGACTCGTGCATAGCCATAGAGATAAGCTGGAAATACCCATTTCTGTCGCGATCGCGACAAGTATCGCGCTCTCGACAGAATTGCATTTTCCCAGAGCTCCAAAAATCTGCTGAAATGCAAAACTTCTAAAACCAATCCAAAATAACTCTTTCATGCAATAACAAGTAAATCTTACCTCCAAGTCACTCAAAACATACTTATGATCATCAACAAACACTCAAATTATACCAATTTAACAGAAATTACACTAAATTACCCTAAAAACAACTCAAGAACGTAAAGAACATACATTACCCTAACTCATGCCATTTCACTGCAAAACTCATATACATTCATCTCAATCACTAACATTCATTGCTAACAATCTCATTAAACTAACACATGCATATACACATGCAAAACCACTCAAAATTCCCGAAATTAAACACAACACACACACTTGATCCGAAAGAGAAAGTAAGCAAACAACTCCCAAACCTGGAAATTACAGCTCAAAACCCTCTATCTTTAAGATCCAACCTTCTCCTTACCCTTGCTCCTCTTCTTGCCTTCAGATTCTTGTACAAGCAACCTAGCCAACACAAACACTAAATCAACCCTAATAAAAACTCAAGCCAGGAAACAGGAAGAAGAAGAAGAAGATTTGCCACCCAAAACTAACACTTACCTCTTCACAAACCTAGCTCAAAGATCATCCAAAACCACCTATAACCTTACAAATTCACTAGCCAAGAAGAAGAAGGAGGTAAGGCAAAATAATGAACAAGAAAAAAGAAGAGAGACTGAGAGAGAGGGAAGAACGGGAAAGCAGAGTTTTCTGCTTTCTCTCTCTCTTTTCCCTTTTTCTTTTCTTTGTATTAATTGCCCACCAACCCCTTGCTAGGTGTCAGCTTCCTAATGGTCCAAAGATAAAATCTTTTACTAACTTCACTTTGGTCCTTAGTAAATCTCTTCTTGGTCCTTGACGATTACCACATAATCACTTAACTTAATTCTTCACTTTAAAAACTTTAATTAAGTCCTTAATTTCTTTAATTCCCACATGTACAAACTATGAAAATACCCTCAATTATCCAATTAGGCATGCAAATTCTGATTAGGCCCTTTTTGGGTTGTTATAATACCAGAATGGAGGTCACCCTGAAGGATTTAGAACAACTATGTCAAAAGCCAGAAGAGTCTTTTTATGAGTACCTCACAAGTGGAGACATAGGGTCATGGAAATGAAGAGAAAGCCCGATACTGTATACCAAATTAGTCTGTTTATCAGAAATGCCAGCCCATTTTTGAAGGAGGCACTCAAGTTAAAGGGATTAAAAGATTGGGAATCCCTTAAAGATATAGCTATC